>CAJQUN010000468.1:0-429268 GCA_907163345.1 Haberlea rhodopensis | reverse complement strand
TAAAGTTATATGACATAAATTGTACTTTTTGGCGGGGAGGATTTTAAATTTATAATAGTTAAAAAAATGTGGGAATGATACTCATGTAATTTTGTTGGAAAGTGGGATTAAAATAAGATGAAGATGGTAGGATAAATTTTTTTAAAAAAATTGAATCAAAGATTAATTTTCACATCCCTTAAACCAAACGCACCCTAAGTTGCATTATTAAATCAAAATTATCGTTCGTATACACGCCCTAACCGGGCCAAAAATACCAAAAACGCCTAGCAGCGCAGAACCAAAACTATAATATATCTCCTATGATAAGATCAAGGAAATAAATTATAAATACAACGCAATACCTAAGTTTTATTAGGTAGGAATATCCTATCAACAACTGAAGACCAGTTAGCAAATTTCTTAGCTTTTCCTGCAGTCCATATGCCATAGACCGTGGCGGAGAAGGCCAGTGTGCGAGCTTTCATCCACCGAGATGTTCCACGATACGATTTCTTGAACCATTTAAGTTTACTAGGAGAGTAGACATTTGGTGTCGCATGCTGAGCCATGTGGCGGACCCTGCTCCAAATCTCCCACCTAAACGAGCAACCCAAAAAAAAGTGATCTAAGCAATCGACACCTGAATCACAAAATGAACAAGCGAAAGTTACTGAAAGTTTGTGTTATTACATAAAAGCATAAATAAAAAAAATGAAAAATAAAGGAAGATGAAAGTGTGTAATAGAAGATTAAACTTGAAACTTAAGAAGTACTTAAATGACCAAATTTATTCATCGAAGCATAGATATATGATTAAATTTTTCATTTGAAAATAAATGAAATACAAAGAGTTGTGTTTGTACAAAGAGTTGTATTAATCGAAAACAGTGAAATACTTTCATGTGGTGAAAGAATGTGAGACTTAGAAAGTTTACATCACCTTCGAACTTCTAGAAACAATATGTGTGTATTTACTTTACTAGTTGATGGATTTCAAGTGTTTGATAAAATAATTCAACCAAACTATTTTACATTTTACTTACATATCTTTAAATTTTTTTTCAAATGGTATATATATATATTGTGGGTGATACATTTACATTTGATTGTAAAAAATATATCATGAGTTCATGACTATTTAAATTACTAGCAAACATAATTTTGTGTGTGGACCGAATAATGAAAAATATTTTTGTTTTATTTTTGCCAAAGGACTTTATTGCATTCTATCTGAATAAGGTGTTTTTGTTTTTTTTTCCTACAATAACCCAGTTTCTTCTTTTAATCTCCTGTTTTTATTTTTCATTGGTGCATTGCAATTTAAAAAGAGGGATGCGTTGACCAAAAACCAAAAAAATTGTAGCTCATCTAAAGCAGGATGTACCGGCATAACAATTTTTTTAGGGGCAAGCCCGACACGTCTCATATTCATTTTTAAAATCCACTGTCTAGACGTCTATAAATGGTGTCTAGGCACCATTCTCATAATATGCCACTTGTCAAAATAGGAAGCCCATCACGGTCTATTGCTATGGTAAGAGGAGTCGTCAATTTGGCACGACTCGAGTTCGAGTCTAGGAAATGATCCGAAAATGTTTACAAAATCCCTTACCATATATCAAGAAAAAGAAATATGGTTCGTGTTGGGGTAGTGTTGGGGCATGATATGGTGGCTCGGACGTTTTGTCATTCCTAACACCAATCCGTTGGTGTCGCATTGTAATTATGAGGAGGACCACATCAAGGATATGGTTGGTACGAGTATAGGATAACTGAATGATGAGTAATAAGAGTGATAAGTAGATGATAAATAAGGATAATTTAGTTTGATAAAGTATATGATGATTGGTATTATTTTAAAATGTTGGATAAATTTTGTGAATTTTATTGTATTGACCTAAATACCCTCATAATTATTTTTTTCCAAATTCTTTTCTCATCTCTTCTTCTTCATTGCTTTTTTTAATTACTACTATCCTTCTTTCTTTTTCGTTCTTCTTCTCTCTTGCCTTTATTGATAGTGCTAATTTCTCTGTTTCCAATGTAATGATGTGGATAATATGTAGACCGATCATTATATATGATGCACGTGCACTATTATTTTCATGACACATATCTCGGACACACCTCAAACACGTATCAGACATGCCACGTGGTGTGTCCTTAATTTAAAAATAAAATTAAAATCAGACACCCATGTTAGACATGGCCGATGGGCGTGTCCGATATGACAATGTCACTTCTAGAGGTTAATTGTACAATTTAAAAACGTTTGACTAAGATGAAATTTGAGCGTATTGTTAAACTTTATGTTAATTGAAGTAATATATATTTGGTGGTGGTATGTGATTTGGTAAAAAAAATTTTGTTACTTTCACATGGTTTTAGAATTTAAAAATTTGAATTTTAGTAATATAGTACATGTATAATATAAATATAAAAATATACAGGCATGTCACAACCGTATCATATCTTAGAAATTTGAAAATTCGTGTCATTTCGTGTTCATGTCCGTGCATTCTAGATAATTATAGTAAAAACATTCATTTATCATATAAATTTTATTTTATTTCATAATGATTGCATAATAATATCCCTCAACCAGTTCATCGTAACATTATATATTGGTTGTGTTTAGAATGGTAAGATTATACTCATAAGTTATAATGTGATTATTAGTATTATTAGACATGAGTTTGAACTTGAATTCATGATATATTTGTGGATGTTTAATGAGGAAAAATAGTTCAAGTCTTTTATATTGAGTTTTAAAGAGAGTATGACATACTGTCTTGATAAATTGTAGGCTAGGTTTCAAAGATTCAAATGATTAATACAAGTTAACTGAATCATGCATTCCATTTAAGAAATAATGCAAATTTCTTTCTTGTTTTAGTGCATCTCATCCGAGCCCGTATGGATTTTTTTGGAGAAACATTATTGGTTTTAATTAAAAAGAGATGAATAACATATTGATTAGGCATAGTAATTGATATATGGTAATTTTGCAGATTATTCTATTTCCAAAATTGAGAAATAATCTAGAGAGTAATAACCAGCAAGTGAAAAGTAAGTAAAATTCATCTGCAACTACAATACATGAGCCTAGTATTTCTTGATATATTAACTATGATGTTAATGCTTGGTTGCCAGTAAAATAAAATTGCTTATTCATTTGTATTTACATGTGCATGCATGATACATGAGTATATTTGAGGCATGACACGCACTACATTATTTTGGGGAAAAAAATATTTTGTTGGCTACTGCTATGACACCGAGGTTTGCGAGACAAACTTATATGATATATCGAGTGTTGTGAGTGGAATACCACTCGAGGATTATGGGGGTTGACAGAGGATTTGCCTTCGGTAATCACGAGGTGGCGGTTCACCTCGACTGCACTCTTTTATTGATGTCGTGGGTGGGAGACTTCTCAGATGACCTCAAGGGTTGATATGAGATGTGCCTCTAGGAGGTCATGGGAGGTTGGTTCATTCGACTACATCAATCCCATGAATGTGTGTCTATTGATATTATTCATAGCTCTGTTTGGATGCATAGTATGTGGGTCAAGGACCCATAAAAATATGAATTTGAGTGAAATGTTATTAATTTTTTAGTATACATTCTTAGTATGATATCATCAAAATATTTGATCAAAATTTTCATATCATTCTCATAGCATGTATGTTTTTTATTTACTGATCATTAACTCACGTAGTTCATGCATTGTAGGTATGTGATATCCCTGAAATGATTTTGTGTTTTTAAACATTAATTATGTTATGAGGATTATGGTATTAATTCATTGGATTTAATTAATTATATTGGAGAAAGTTATTTCAGGGTGCATGTGTTATATGTTGAGAATTTGGGGGTTGTGGCATGATTAATTTGGGGTGAGTGTATTTGTTTTGGTAAAGCATGTTTAAATGGGATTTGAAGTATTTTTATTGATTAAATACTATAAAATATCATATGAGGATATTTTAATACATCGTGCTAAATACCGGGACCAAAACATAACACATCACTTAACCCACCACCCAACCAACCCCTTGACCCATACCCTAATGCCAGCTGCTCACCCATACTTCTTTCCCCTCTCCCACTCCACCTTTCCATGTCTGAAATCCCTCCCTTTCTCTCCCAAAAATCGTCCAACACTTACTGAGCAAGATATGAAGGAGTTCAACCATTTTTATTGCTTAGAAGCCTTCCAAAATCGGAGCAAAGGAGGGTGAGAAACCATGTTCTGGTTTTGAAATTAAGTTTGTTTAAGTTCATGCTTTTTGTTGGTGTAAAAATGGCATGCTAGCTTAGGTTTCATTAAACCTTCGATTTGAGTGCTTGCATGGTGTTATTAAGAAGCCCCTAACATGTTCCTTTGAGCATGATTTATGGTTTATGTGTTAGATTTTCGGTTATGAAAGGTGGGGTCTTCGAAAATCTGGGCAAGTGAGATGCCCTGTTTTTGATTAAGTAGGGGTTTATTCATGAGGATATGAAGCATGCTAGCTTAGGTTTTGGTAAACCTTCGATTCAAGTTCATTTATGGTGTTATTATGAAGTTCCTAGAATGTTTATATGAGCATGTTATATGTGTTATGTGGTAGATATATTGGCTTGAATTTATGTGTTCGAAAATCTGGGTAAAGAAATATGTACCCTGTTTTCAGAAATCTTGGATGGGTACTGATATTGTTGGGTGATTTTCATGCATGTGGGTTTAAGTTTGGGTATAACTTTGATTTGATTACACTCACGGTAGTACCTTGTAGCTACTAGCATGTTTGTTCAAGCATGTTGTGTGTCATATATGCTAGATTGAATGGTGTGAAATTGAGTGTTCTGAAATCTGGAAAATATCGCGCACAGAGCATGTGGCGATCGATCGCCACAAACGGGGCGATCGATATCCGAAGGCCAGTAGCCAAAACCAAAGGCAGGCGATCGATCGCCATGAATGGCGCGATCGATCGCCTCAAGCCAGTGAAGTCTGGCGATCGATCGCCTCAGAGTAGCGATCGATCGCCAGAGGCAGAACAATGGAAATGAAGTTTTTTGTTGAATTTTTGATTTTGGTCTATAATTTGGCATCTAATATTGTGTTGTACACTGGTGTAGAGCCTTCACAGATAGCTACCCAGCGCAGGGGATAGAGTCCTGCAACACACTATATTTTGGAAAGGTACGTAAGCGACGTACGGGCACCCAACGGAACATGTACCTTATGTTTGTCTATTTTGACACATGATAGATGCAAAGTTGTGCACTATGAGTTGATACATGTTCTTATGCATTGTTGTTGCATATATATATGTGGTGGAATAAAAGAGGTGTATTCCACGAGTCAGTGTGATCACAGTGAGGATTTTAATGCTTACCGCTTATACCGCTAAAAATGTGGAGCGGGAGGGGGGAGGCTCGCTTGCACATGGAGGCGGGGTATGCCATACTAAGCGATGATGAGATACCACTTGTATGAAGAAGCGAGGATGAGAGACCGCTTGTTATGATGTTATGAAGCGAGGGGCATTAAATAACTGATGATAAATTGACTTGAGATTATTGTAAAGAAAGTGAGGTTATGTCATGACATTCACGTAAAGAAGCCATAATTTCATATAATGATTTGATTTTGAGTTATGGTATAGGGACAACCAATGGGCGTATTAAATACATTGAAAATACAGGAAGTATTTATGTTATGATTTATGCATTTATGCTTTACATTCATATTGTGTTGAATATGAATTATGATGTGCTCATGTTGGGGGTTGTCTTTGTAGGTGCTTTTGCTAAGGAGAACTAGGGTCGGGTTTGATACTTTGAGCTGTAAGGAGTGCTACAACGATAGCAGGACAGAGTTCTTTTGTGTAGTCTCTACAAGTAGTAGAGTAGAACTATAGTGTCACTCCTATTGTTTTGAGGAATGTAACTATTTTCTTTTGAAATTTTTATTGGCGCACGTGACCCTTAAGCTCAAGATGTCAGCACGATTAAATACTTTGATTTTGCATGATTAGTTCTCATAATTGCACCTTATATTATGTTTAATTATCGGGGTCTTACATTTAGTGGTATCAGAGCAGTGGTTAGATAACCAGGGAACGAGTAAAGGGTAGCCTTTAGAAACAAGTTAGCTAGGTATTCATTGGTAGGCATGGTTATGCATGTGGTGCATATTTTTTTTGTATATGTTATTATACTAACATGCTTTTGAATATGATTACTCTTGTTATCTAACGGCTTATATTATGAACTTTTTTTGGTATTGTTGTTAACCCTTGTGTTACTGCATGGCGGCTATCAACCCGGAGAACCTCAATGAAGAGGTGGGGGATATGGGCAGTATGAATGCTAGTATTGCTCAGATGAATCCTTTACCGCCACCTGCTGTGGGCGTGGAGCCCAGTGCACAGATGTTATTACCAGGGGAGCTCAGTTTGACACAGTTTCTGAACTTCCATCCATCCATGTTTGAGGGGACCGAGTCTGGAGAAGGGGCCGAAGAGTGGTTGGAACGGATAGAACAGATACTTGTGACTGCGCCTTGTGCACAGACCGCATGGTTACGACTAGCAGAGTTTCAAATGGCAAAAAAGCCTTCTATGTGGTGGAAGACCACTGTGATGGAGCTGAGGGCTCAAGGTATGGTGGTAGACTGGACTGCATTCAGGACCCGGTTCCTTAACCGGTATTTTTCTGCAGCTGCCAGACAATTAAAAGAGGACGAGTTCACTAATTTGAAGCAGGGCAACATGTCAGTTTCAGATTTTGCTTTGCAGTATTCCTCACTGTGGAGGTATGTCCCTCATATCGCTGTGAGCAGCCATGCGAAGATGAGGCATTTCCTGAAGGGACTGAGGACAGAGATATTTGACCGGGTCAAAGGAAATAAATTATAAATACAACGCAATACTTAAGTTTTATTAGGTAGGAATATCCTATCAACAACTGAAGACCAGTTAGCAAATTTCTTAGCTTTTCCTGCAGTCCATATGCCATAGACCGTGGCGGAGAAGGCCAGTGTGCGAGCTTTCATCCACCGAGATGTTCCACGATACAATTTCTTGAACCATTTAAGTTTACTAGGAGAGTAGACATTTGGTGTCGCATGCTGAGCCATGTGGCGGACCCTGCTCCAAATCTCCCACCTAAACGAGCAACCCAAAAAAAAGTGATCTAAGCAATCGACACCTGAATCACAAAATGAACAAGCGAAAGTTACTGAAAGTTTGTGTTATTTACATAAAAGCATAAAATAAAAAAATGAAAAATAAAGGAAGATGAAAGTGTGTAATAGAAGATTAAACTTGAAACTTAAGAAGTACTTAAATGACCAAATTTATTCATCGAAGCATAGATATATGATTAAATTTTTTCATTTGAAAATAAATGAAATACAAAGAGTTGCGTTTGTACAAAGAGTTGTATTAATCGAAGACAGCGAAATACTTTCATGTTGTGACAGAATGTGAGACTTAGAAAGTTTACATCACCTTCGAACTTCTAGAAACAATATGTGTGTATTTACTTTACTAGTTGAAGGATTTCAAGTGTTTGATAAAATAATTCAACCAAACTGTTTTACATTTTACTTACATACCTTTAAATTTTTTTTCATATGGTATATATATATATATATATATATATATATATATATATTGTGGGTGATACATTTACATTTGATTGTAAAAAAATATATTATTCATCATGAGTTCATGACTATTTAAATTACTAGCAAACATAATTTTGTGTGTGGACCGAATAATGAAAAATATTTTTGTTTTATTTTTGCCAAAGGACTTTATTGCATTCTATGTGAATAAGGTGTTTTTGTTTTTTTTCCTACAATAACCCAGTTTCTTCTTTTAATCTCCTGTTTTTATTTTTCATTGGTGTACTGCAATTTAAAAAGAGGGATGCGTTGACCAAAAACCAAAAAAATTGTAGCTCATCTAAAGCAGGATGTACCGGCATAACAAATTTTTTAGGGGCAAGCCCGACACGTCTCATATTCATTTTTAAAATCCACTGTCTAGACGTCTATAAATGGTGTCTAGGCACCATTCTCATATGCCACTTGTCAAAATAGGAAGCCCATCACGGTCTATTGCTATAGTAAGAGGAGTCATCAATTTGGCACGACTCGAGTTCGAGTCTGGGAAATGATCCGAAAATGTTTACAAAATCCCTTACCTTATATCAAGAAAAAGAAAAATGGTTCGTGTTGGGGTAGTGTTGGGGCATGATATGGTGGCTCGGACATTTTGCCATTCCTAACACCAATCCGTTGGTGTCGAATTGTAATTATGAGGAGGACCACATCAAGGATATGGTTGGTACAAGTATAGGATAACTGAATGATGAGTAATAAGAGTGATAAGTAGATAATAAATAAGGATAATTTAGTGTGATAAAGTATATGATGATTGGTATTATTTTAAAATGTTGGATAAATTTTGTGAATTTTATTGTATTGACCTAAATACCCTCATAATTATTTTTTTCCAAATTCTTTTCTCATTTCTTCTTCTTCATTGCTTTTTTTAATTACTACTATCCTTCTTTCTTTTTCGTTCTTCTTCTCTCTTGCCTTTATTGATAGTGCTAATTTCTCTGTTTCCAATGTAATGATGTGGATAATATGTAGACCGATCATTATATATGATGCACGTGCACTATTATTTTTATGACACATATCTCGGACACACCTCAAACACATATCAGCCATGTGGTGTATCCTTAATTTAAAAATAAAATTAAAATCAAACACCCATGTTAGACATGGCCGATGGGCGTGTCCGATATGACAATGTCACTTTTGGAGGTTAATTGTACAATTTAAAATTTTTTGACTAAGATGAAATTTGAACGTGTTGTTAAACTTTATGTTAATTGAAGTAATATATATTTGGTGGTAGTATGCGATTTGGTAAAAACAATTTTGTTACTTTCACATGGTTTTAGAATTTAAAAATTTGAATTTTAGTAATATAGTACATGTATAATATAGATATAAAAATATACAGGCATGTCACAACCGTATCATATCTTAGAAATTTGAAAATTCGTGTCATTTCGTGTTCATGTCCGTGCATTCTAGATAATTATAGTAAAAACATTCATTTATCATATAAATTTTATTTTATTTCATAATGATTGCATAATAATATCCCTCAACCAGTTCATCATAACATTATATATTGGTTGTGTTTAGAATGGTAAGATTATACTCATAAGTTATAATGTGATTATTAGTATTATTAGACATGAGTTTGAACTTGAATTCATGATATATTTGTGGATGTTTAATGAGGAAAAATAGTTCAAGTCTTTTATATTGAGTTTTAAAGAGAGTATGACATACTGTCTTGATAAATTGTAGGCTAGGTTTCAAAGATTCAAATGATTAATACAAGTTAACTGAATCATGCATTCCATTTAAGAAATAATGCAAATTTCTTTCTTGTTTTAGTGCATCTCATCCGAGCCCGTATGGATTTTTTTGGAGAAACATTATTGGTTTTAATTAAAAAGAGATGAATAACATATTGATTAGGCATAGTAATTGATATATGGTAATTTTGCAGATTATTCCATTTCCAAAATTGAGAAATAATCTAGAGAGTAATAAACCAGCAAGTGAAAAGTAAGTAAAAATTCATCTGCAACTACAATACACGAGCCTAGTATTTCTTGCTATATTAACTATGATGTTAATGCTTGGTTGCCAGTAAAATAAAATTGCTTATTCATTTGTATTTACATGTGCATGCATGATACATGAGTATATTTGAGGCATGACACGCACTACATTATTTTGGGGAAAAAAATATTTGTTGGCTACTGCTATGACACCGAGGTTTGCGAGACAAACTTATATGATATATTGAGTGTTGTGAGTGGAATACCACTCGAGGATTATGGGGGTTGACAGAGGATTTGCCTTCGGTAATCACGAGGTGGCGATTCACTCAATTGCACTCTTTTATTGATGTCGTGGGTGGGAGACTTCTCGGATGACCTCAATGGTTGATATGAGATGTGCCTTTCGGAGGTCATGGGAGGGTGGTTCATTCGACTACATCAATCCTATGAATGTGTGTCTATTTATATTATTCATAGCTCTGTTTGGATGCATAGTATGTGGGTCAAGGACCCATAAAAATATGAATTTGAGTGAAATGTTATTAATTTTTTAGTATACATTCTTAGTATGATATAATCCAAATATTTAATCAAAATTTTCATGTCATTCTCATAGCATGTATGTTTTTTATTTACTGAGCATTAACTCACGTAGTTCATGCATTGTAGATAAGTACGACGACACCTAAGACATGGACTTACTGAGCAATGTTACGAGCTCCTACAAGGTTATGAGCTCTTACGAGCTTCTGAGAGCTGCTGTACATGAATGACAACCTGTCAGGCTATGAGCTTTACGTATTTTGGCCTCTGGGTCTCTAGAATTATCGTGTAAAACTCATATGATTTTTATTAGGTTATTTTGTAAGCTAATGATACTTTTTTTTTTTTAAGAAACTATGCTAGTTTTTTTTTTTAAAACCTGCAAAATTATCTTTTTGAAAACTTTGGTATAAATGGTTTGTAAATATTGTTGTTATATATGAATACTATATTTACAATGATAGTGATTTATCTCGTGAATATAATTTTGCCGATGGTATACTTGGTGGCGTAGATTGTGATGTATATCGATATTGTTGTATCTGCAGTGTTATATAAATAGATGAGATGCTACCCCGTGAATATAGTTTTGCTGACGGTATACTTGGTGACATAGAATATTCTTATTAATTAAAAAAAATATTCTTATTGTGATGTAAAAAACTTCAAAAATTATCACATAACATGGTAAATTTCGAAAATAACCAATAATATTCTTATAATTAAAAAAAATCCTATATCAAATAGATGTTAAAGTTCTAAGTTAAATATTTGTAAAAAAAGCTACTCAATATAAAAATATAATGTAGAATAAATTAATTAATCACCAAAAAATCCAATTCATTATAAAAAATCTTATATCAAAACAATTTTAAAGTTCTTAATAATTTAAATATTTGTAAAAGAGTTACTCAATATAAAAATATAAGGGCAATAACCAAATATCCCCACACCCAAAGTTAAAAGTGGTCACAATATCTATGTCAGAAGAAATAGTGTGTCAGTCCCTATTCCACATTTATTGTTGTTTTAACTCCATGATTGTTCATAATGACAAAAATGCCCATGATACTTCATATTCTCCAATAAAAAATTTCTATTTCTCTATTAATCTATTTTTACTCACAATATTTTTCCTTTTCAGTTTCAATCGCCAATAAGATATCGACCTTTTCTGTTTCGAAGTGTTGGAAACCATTTTGATGATTTGGCGGAGGACGTCATTCTGAGCTGCGTAAATGATGGCCTAGAACAGCCTATACGCTCTTGGTACAAGTTACACATGAAATTTGTATGAAATCTATACAATTTTGGTACAAGATACACATGAAATTGGTATGAAACCTATACTATTTTTGGTACGTATTACTCGTGAAGTTGGAACATATACAATTTTGGTACAGTTACACATGAAATTGGTATTAAACCTATAGAATTTTGGTACTAGTTACTCATGAAATTAGTATAAAACCTATATTATATTCGGTACTTATTACACGTGATGTTGGTATGAAACCTATACAATTTCGGTACAACATATACATAAAATTCGTATGAAACCTATATAATTTTGGTACTAATTACAAATGAAAATGGTACGAAATATATACTATTTTCGGTACTTATTACATATGAAATTGGTATAAAAGCTTTACAATTCTAGTACTAGTTATACATGAAATTGGCATGATACCTATACAATTTTGGTACAAGTTACAAATGAAATTGGTATGAAACCTATACTATTTTCGGTACTTATTACACGTGAAGTTGGTATAAAACATATATAGTTATAGTACTAGTTACACATGAAGTCGGTATGAAACCTATACAATTTTGATACTAGTTACACATGAAGTTGGTATAAAACATACACATTCCTTAATATTACACGTGAAGTTTGTATGAAATATATACAATTTCGGTAATAAATACACATAACATTGGTATGAAACCAATAAAATTTTGGTACTAATTGTTTATGAAATTAGAAAGAAAACTATACTATTTTCGGTACTTATTACATATGAAAATGATATGAAATCTTCACAATTCTGGTACTAGTTACACATGAAATTATTATGAAAACTTATACAATTTTGGTACAAGTTATACATTAAATTGGTATGAAACCTATACTATTTTCTTTACTTATACACCTAAAATTGGTATGAAACATATAGAATTTTGGTACTAATTACACATGCAGTTGGTATGAAACATATACAATTTTGGTACTAGCAACACATGAAATTGGTATGAAGCATATACTATCGGTACTTATTACACGTGAAGTTGGTATAAAACCTATACAATTTAGGTACTAAGCATTCATAAAATATGTATGAATCCTATACAATTTTAGTACTTATTACAAATGAAATTGGTATGAAAACAATACAATTTTGGTACTTATTACACGTGAAGTTATGATGAAATATATACAATTTTGGTATTATTTACACATGAAACCATTGGTATGAATCCTATACAATTTTGGTACTAGTTACACATGTAATTGGTATGAAACCTATACTATTTTCGGTACTTATTACACGTGAAATTGGTATGAAACATATACAATTTTGGTACAAGTTACATCAAGATGTAACTGTTGAATTATTGTTTCTATACAATTTTGGTACTAATTACACATGAAATGTAAGGACCCCGTGCCCTTAATCCTCTATTAGTGTATTAACCATGTACTTAGTGCATACAATCATGTAATTAGGGGGAGAACCACATGCCACCATAGCATAAAATACCAATAATAAAATTTCTTACATTATTCCATATACTGTTCATATCCCCCCTACCACTCAACCCTAAGTATGCATCTTATAATACACTAACACGTTCTTAATTCATCTAGCAATTCCTTATTTAATTGCATGCAACCAATAAATGAAAAGAGAAAGACCCATGCCTTTTATACATCCCATATACACATGTAACTGTGCTCACATACGAGCATCAAAAGAGTGAATGTGTATTTAATATATAAAGTACCCAACACAATACCGGTACACCACTTCAGACCTGGAAGCGCCTCCAATCCATAACTCAATCTCAACTCCGGAGCTATCGTTGTACCTGTCCCACCTGTCCCAACAGAGACAGCCCCCACACGGGGTGAGCATACCAATACCACCGATCCAATAATCACAATACATAAATTACAGATATAAAATTGTAATGTAAAAGATACTCCCTATATAGTATCGTTACAACCTGGGATCCCTGTGTCGTCCCTGTTCTCAAAATAACAAAAACCATCAATTCCCCTTAAGCCAGTTAATCATTACATTGATTAACACATCCGTTCCCCAATAACAATACCAAAATCAATAAACCAATCTTTTAAACAATGTTTACAGATATTCCATATATCTAACCATTAATTCCACAGTTTTATTACCTCGCACGCCCAATGGTGGCGGCATCACAACCGATGTTCGCTCCATAGCGACAACATCTCACTCATTGCTTGCTCCATAGCGGCACCATATGATTTGCAGTACTTACCAATTTATTGCATTAACATTATAACATGCATTTCATAGTTGCAATAATATAAAAGGCTATGCTCGTACGTTATACGTACCTTATAATTTTGTAGTCCGAACCAAACCTTGCCTTACTCCCGTGATCCAATGAATCATGTGCTAACACATAAAACAACTCACAATTATTAATGAGCATGCAACCACGTGCCCAAGCACGTTCACAATTCACAATTATATCGTCAATCCATGACAATTAACCATTTTAGAAGACCCCGAGCGAAGCATGCACCGACACCACAACACAAAATAATTTACCAAAATCCACGACTGACCGATCGATCGGTTAACCTACCGATCGATCGGTAAAAACACAAAATTACATTTTGGCTACGACATTGCACCGATGATCGGTAGCCTCTACCGATCGATAGCAAAGTGCCACCGATCGATCGGTAAACGTCGGAATTTAACCCATCGCTAAGCACTTGCACCGATCGATTGGTAAGATGCTATCGACCGATCGGTCACTGCACGAACCCGAAAACCACCATTTTAAAAAGCTTAAAACCTCAACAAACCACACCCAACTCCTTCCAACTCAAACCAACAACAATTAAAACACCCTTGACATCCAATAAGGGTTAAAACAAGTTTTAAATCAAGAATAACAAGAATCCAAGATTCTTCAAAATCTCCAAAAATCCAAACCCAACTCTAAAGATACCCAAACTTAGCAATACTACAATCAAAACAAAGATACATCGAGGGAAAGAGTATTACCAACTTTTCTTCGAGAAATTCCGCTCCCAAGTCGAGCCTCCATCGATTTCCTTCCATGGGAGAAAAAGTGGGGAAATGGGTGGGGTTTGGGCGAGAGAGAGAAGAGAGATGAGAGAACTGTCTGAACACCGAGTCCACTTGGTATATATATTACCAAAACTCCAAAATCCCGAGTCTTCCACAAATACATCACGACTCATTAAAAATCATCTGTGTTCAATAATTATCTCTCAATTCTCAATTTTCATTACCAACCCCAACACAAAGCACCCCAGAAATCAGATCCCACCAAACACCTCATTCCAAGGTTTAACAACAAGATGAGAATATAATCTCAACCCTTGGATCCAACGACCACAAATACCGGATTTAAAATCCTCGGGAGTCCCAATACCGCAATTAATTCATAATTACCGCAATTAAAAGGATCAATACCACACCGGATTTACACCAATAATTCCCGGGCATCACAATTATCCCCTACTAATAAAATTTCATCCTCGAAATTTGCACAGACGTACCCCACGTACTGCCAAGACCACACAATCCAAACGGATTCACATCGTCGAATCATGAGCGCATCATGAACGACACACCAACCGCGAGGTCACAGACCTCATACAATCTCCGGAATGGAGTAAACCTCCCAAACCATCACAATCTCACAAGGACGTCAGCATGCCTTGATGCTAGTCACCCAAACGCAGTCAGTCAACCGTAACTGCTATTCAAATTAATCATTCGTGATTCCAACACAGATATCGTTTCTATGATATCTCTACGACTTAACCTACGATGTTAAACATACATTGTTACCAAGGATACCACCCATACACAACAGTACAACACTGAACCCGGTTTTCGCTCTCCAAATCCATCTCCATCAAAGGAGTAATTGCACCACTTTGCAACTCGTGTCGGGCAACTCACGGCCACCGATCAACACAAAACACATCTCCACAGATATCAACATCCGTGTGTTCTAAGAAATCACATCTTGGTCCAAATACGCCTTAGAGACTCCACAAGGTCTCAAGTTCCATAGGGAACATGCAAGAAAATCAATTGCATTCTCACTACACGTGTCAACAACGACACCCAACAGATTGAACTCCGGACATCCCTCGTTTACCCTCTAACACAGGGATGCTATCGAGTTACCTAGTAATGAACTACCAAGATCCTAAATACCACAATCTCTCCTCAAGGGAGTAAACCAGCCCTCACGATCATTCCTCAGAATGCATCGTGTCTTTGAGATTACCAATCTCAAGGTGCCACAATCTCTCACTAGAGATTCATCCATCCTAGCATACTAATCCGATGCTCAACGAGTACCCAAAATGCTGGAATTCGTATACACACCAGTATACATGCCTAAGCACCAACACCACATACATACTCAATGCACTTGGCTCGGGTATCTCAAATCATACCCATAAGCCCTATATACAACTGCCAATCCTCAATTATTCTCACCCAGTGGAGAATGATGATTGACAAACCGACGACCAATGGTGTGATTCCAACATCAACACACACAACCGACTCATCGAATCTTCCAAAGATTCCCAATATATAGGTATATCAATACCGCCTTCCTCATAAGGAAAGTGTCATGAACCAATGACCCTCCAACCTCGAACCACCGTTCGGAAAACCTGGATATATTTATACCAAAATATATCCCTGAACCAATAAATACACAACTGGTTCAAAACAGTGCATCCTTGCCACTATTACTAATCTGAAATCCGTATACACGACGTATACCCATTCCAACGATGTTCTGTACTAATACCATAGTACTCCACATTCTGGAGCATCTCCCCAGAGACGTCCCCTCGTACGTCTCACCAGTAACGCTAAGTCATTACCGGGTCCAACACCAGTAATGCTTACCGTGGCTGATTCACAATCAACCCTCGACCAATACCAGTTGTCCCCATGACAGTATGTTCCAAATCTCTCCAAGAGATACAATCAATATAGTAATGTCACCCCACTGACTATATCCCACAATTCCGATCGTGACCCCCATTGCAGCATTCCATATGCAAGGATTCTCAACCAGAGCTAACAACGACTCGTTGACACTCACGTTGGTACTCCCAACAAAATTGAGTTGTCACAGTACAAGTCCCTCAAAACATTTAACGTATAAACGTTCTCGTGAGGTATTCCCTGTCTCAATCCTCATGCCACATAGTGACTACTAGAGTCCACTATAACCCTCATCGTATCATCATACGATCACCAAACTCGGATCCAACGAGTAGTATAATGGCTACCGTAAGCACACTATAACATTGTAACAATACCTGGCTAGCAAATTGCTGCCTCCTTAGGTTTATCCCAAACCTACCGACGCAATACGTCCCATCCGGTATACCATACCGTACAATCAATTAGAGTAGTGGGTCAACACCCAGTATTTCTCTAACACCCATGCACAACGGACATCCCAGTGTCCTTACTCAACCATAATGTGATCCAAATCCATTAGGATTTATTCCACACCTTCATGTGTGGGTGTGACCATGTCCACCATACGTCACATGGGTATAAACAAGTAGTTTCCTCCATAACTACTCCTACTACAAGTCACTTGGCCATAGCCATCCCAACGAGTAGACCCAAAGGTACCACTACTCGTAAAATATTCACCTCAAATACGTGCTGCGGTACACTTACCTGTACGGTGCATCAAATAATTAATCGAGCAAACCTGCTCGGCATAATTGTTTCGTAACCGGTGACTCAAACACTACCCTGTGCCCACCATTGGCACTCCAACCATACGACTAAATACATATACCTAAATGTATTTTTTCATTGTAACGACGGCACACGTCCACATAGAACATCCACTATGTCATCGTCATCCTGTGACAATACATGTCAATATATGACATCCACAATATCATCGTCAACATGTGACGGTAAATGTCAATACATGACATCCACAATATCACAAGTGATTAATCAATTATTACTCCAAAAATATACAAAAGACTATCATGCTTTGACATTATCACAAAACGATATCATTACCCGATGCATATCATAGATATGATGGTATCAACACAGCGGTTACACCACACCCTCTCTCGTCACTCAATTCCTCGTTCCCCTGGAACATTCCAATAACCTCTTGGCCTAATCTCATGTACCCAAGGAACAACAATAACACAACGTTCATTACCATCTGCAATCAACACATCATCAATACACATTGCCAACACACTAGCAGTATAACAACATTCATTTCACTACGGTGGTATATAATACTCATCGCCCCCACGCGGTACACAATACTCATTGCCCAATGGCGGTACACAATCAACACCCCTCGCTTTGATATGACAGCGGCATAATCATCGATTCGCCATATGAGCGGCAAGTATTATATTCCCATATATCATAATCACAAGACAAATATCAATGCATGTTTATACATTACATGCATCATAATATCCATCACCCTCCCTCTATAGCAGAGGCACATAAAATACATCGCACACTCTAAATAGTGTGGATCCCGACAATAATCACATCGCATGCTCTCCCTAGCACCGACCCAATAACAATATACACGTCACATGCTCCCTCTGGCATCGACCCCATAACAATATACACGTCTCATGCTCTCTTTAGCACCGACCCAATAACAATATACACGTCGCATGCTCTCTCTAAACAATTCTTGTTCTCAAATTCCACACTTATCCATCCTATAATAATCACAATATTAGATCGTTATATGATCCACATATCACAATATCACATCCCACGCTTCGACGGCGACCCATATATCATATTAACACATCGCACGCTCCAGCGGCGATCCACATATCATATTAACACATCGCACGCTCCAGCGGCGACCCATATTAATTTTCACATCGCTCTTTTAAGAGGCGACCTCATTAAGATATTCCCACGTCGTGCATATTCCTTGCGGCCCCATAATAATTAGAACTCGTCGCTCAACTCGAAGGCGACCCACACATACTAATAACACGTCGCTCAACAAATGCGACCCAAACTTAATAATATCATGTCGCTCAACAATGGCGACCCAAACTTAATCAGAACACATCGCTCATCGGTGGTGATCCTATCACATCACTCGCTCATTGGCGGTGACCCTATCACATCACTCGCTCATCGGCGGTGACCATATCACATCACTCGCTCATCGGCGGTGACCACATCACATCACTCGCTCATCGGCGGTGACCCTATCACATCACTCGCTCATCGGCGGTGACCCTATCACATCACTCGTTCATCGGCGGTGACCATATCACATCACTCGCTCATCGGCGGTGACCATATCACATCACTCGCTCATAGGCGGTGACCATATCACATCACTCGCTCATCGACGATGACCATATCACATCACTCGCTCATCGGCGGTGACCATATCACATCACTAGCTCATCGGCGGTGACCCTACCACATCACTCGCTCATAAATCACCCTCCACAAGGATCATCAATACATTATACAATAAACAGGAATGATTGAATCAACGCTAATACATTGTCACGTACTTGTGTCATCATGTAAATGGCATACACATACCCGATTGTCACATTGTGCATTATTACGTATTGGCAGCACAGTATCTTCCCCCATTTCTGTCATTGTACTTCTTAATAAGTACTACCAACAGTGCATACATATTAATCAACGGGTATTCCTCACTACCGTACACTTCTTATTCTATTCACGAACCTGTAACCACCACGGTTATCAATAACAATGCAAATTTTCATTATCTCATGTCATGCACATAAGCGTGTCATGTCACTCTGACACCAATCACAATCAGAGTGAATGAAAAGAGAAAGACCCATGCCTTTTATACATCCCATATACACATGTAACCTCGCTCACATGCGAGCATCAAAAGAGTGAATGTGTATTTAATATATAAAGTACCCAACACAATACCGGCACACCACTTCAGTCCTGGAAGTCCCTACAATCCATAGCTCAATCTCAACTCCGGAGCTACCGCTGTACCTGTCCCACCTGTCCCAACAGAGACAGCCCCCACACGGGGTGAGCATACGAATACCACCGATCCAATAATCATAATACATAAATTACAGAATATAAAACTGTAATGTAAAAGATACTCCCTGTATAGTATCGTTACCACCTGGGATCCCTGTGTTGTCCCTGTTCTCAAAATTACCAAAACCATCAATTCCCCAAAAGCCAGTTAATCATTACATTGATTAACCCATCCGTTCCCCAATAACAATACCAAAATCAATAAACCAATCCTTTAAACAATGTTTACAGATATTCCATATATCTAACCACTAATTCCATAGGTTTATTACCTCGCACGCCCAATAGTGGCGGCATCACAACCGATGTTCGCTCCATAGCGACAACATCTCACCCATTGCTCACTCCATAGCGGCACCATATGATTTGTAATACTTACAAATTTATTGCATTAACATTATAACATGCATTTCACAGTTGCAATAATATAAAAGGCTATGCTCGTACGTTATACGTACCTTATAATTCCGTAGTCCGAACCAAACCTTGCCTTAGTCCCGTGATCCAATGAATCATGTGCTAACACATAAAATAACTCACAATTATTAATGAGCATGCAACCACGTGCCCAAGCACGTTCACAATTCACAATTATATCGTCAATCCATGACAATTGACCATTTTAGAAGACCCCGAGCGAATCATGCACCGACACCACAACACAAAGTACTTTACCAAAATCCACGACCTACCGATCGATCGGTCAACCTATCGATCGATCGGTAAAAACCCAAAATTACATTTTGGCTACGGCGTTGCACCGATCGATCGGTAACCTCTACCGATTGATCGCTAAGTTCCACTGATCGATCGGTAAAACGTCGGAATTTAACCCATTTCTACGCACTTGCACCGATCGATCGGTAAGATGCTACCGATCGATCGGTCACTGCACGAACCCGAAAACCACCATTTTTAAAAGCTTAAAAACCTCAACAAACCACACCCAACTCCTTCCAACTCAAACCAACAACAATTAAAACACCCTATGACATCCAATAAGTTTTAAAACACGTTTTAAATCAAGAATAACAAGAATCCAAGATTCTTCAAAATCTCCCAAAATCCAAACCCAACTCTAAACATCAAACTAAGCAATACTACAATCAAAACGAAGATAAATACGAGGGAAAGAGTATTACCAACTTTTCTTCGAGAAATTCCGCTCCCAAGTCGAGCCTCCATCGATTTCCTTCCATGGGAGAAAAAGAGGGGAAATGGGTGGGCGTTTGGGCGAGAGAGAGAAGAGAGAGCAGAGAACTGTCTGAACACCGAGTCCACTTGATATATATATTACCAAAACTCCAAAATCTCGAGTCTTCCAAAAATACATCATGACTCATTAAAAATCATCTGTGTTCAATAATTACCTCTCACTTTCTCAATTTCCATTACCTGCCCCAACACAAAGCACCCCAGAAATCAGATCCCACCAAACACCCCATTCCAAGGTTTAACACCATGATGAGAATACAATCTCAACCCTTGGATCAACGACCACAAATACCGGATTTAAAATCCTCGAGAGTCCCAATACCGCATTAATTCATAATTGCCACAATTAAAAGAATCAATACCACACCGGGATTTACACCAATAATTTCTGGGCATCACATGAAATTGATATTAAATCTATACAACTTTGGTACTAATTACACATGAAATTGGTATTAAACACAATTTTGGTATTAGTTGTACATGAAATTGGTATTAAACGTATACAATTCAAGTATTAGTTACACATCAATATTGATGTTAAACTTATATATCGAAGAAACAAACAATATCAATTTCAAACAACAATAACAACATTTCTATAGAATCATCTATATTAATGTTAATCTTATATATCGAACAAACAAAAATATCAATTTCAGCAGTCATCTTGATGTGTCCACATATCCACTATGTTGTGTTCTTCAGTTATTAGCCAACGAATCTTATGTTATTCTATTTTCTCTTTCGAGTGTTAAATAGAAATAATCATTCAACAGTCATCTTGATGTGTCCACCTAAGATAAACGATTAAACAATTTAAATAGCACAATGATTTGTTGAAGTTATACACCTGTCGACTATATAAAGACGATTCAACTATCATACAGTTAATTGAAACGCATTCAAATCAGGAATCACAAATAATCCCTTATAATACACTAATCATATTCTCAATTCATCATGCATGTTTACTCTTAAACCCATTGCATGCAATGTCCAATTGAAAAGAGTGATGTGAAAGACATTTTATACAACTCATATACACACATATCGATGTTAGTAGGAGAGCATATAATTTGTATTAATTCGTATCATGTGTAACTATGACCAAATTATATAAGTTTAGTACAAATTTAAATTGTAACTAGTACCTAAATTATAGATTTGATATTTTTGTTTGTACGATATAGAAGATTAACATTAATATAGAAGATTCTATAGAAATGTTATTATTGTTGTTTGAAATTGATATTGTTTGTTTCTTCAATATATAAGTTTAACATCGATATTGATATGTAACTAGTACCTGAATTATATATGTTTAATAAAAAAATCATGTACAACTAGTACTAAAAGTGTATAAGTTTAATACCAATTTCATGTGTAACTAGTACTAAAATTGTATATATTTAATACCAATTTCAAGTGTAACAAGTACCAACTTTGATATATGTTTAATACCATTTTTATGTGTAACTAGTATCCAAAATTGTATAGTTTTAATATTCATTTCATGTATAGCTAGTACCAAAATTATATAAGTCACTTATATAATACAAATTTTATGTGTAACTACTACGGAAATTGTAATACCAATTTAAAGTGTACTTAGTACCAAGATTGTATATGTTTAATACTAATTTCATGTGCAATTAATACTCAAATTATATAGGTTTAATATCAATGTTGTGTAACTAGTATCTAAATTATATATGTTTGATACTAATTTCATATGTAATTATTACCAAAATTGTATAGGATTAATACTAATTTCAAGTGTAACTAGTACCAAAATTGTATAGAATAGTATGGAAATTTCATAGGTTTCATAGTTCATACCAATTTTATGTATACTTAGTACATAAATTGTATAGGTTTCCAACATACTTCAAATGTAATATATAAAGAATATAGTATATGTTTCATACCATTTCATGTGTAACTTGTACCAAAATTGTATTGGTTTCATACCAACTTCATGTGCAACTAGTACCAAAATTGTATATATTTCATAACAACTGCATGCGTAATAAGTACCGAAAATAGTATAAGTTTCATACCAATTTCATGTGTAACTAATACCAAAATTGTATAGGATTCATACCAATTTCACGTGTAACTAGTACCAAAATTGTATAGATTTCATACTAACTTCACATATAATAAGTACCAAAATTATATAGTTTTCTTACCAATTTCATTTGTAATATGTACCAAAATTGTATAGGATTCATACATATTTTATGTATAATCAGTACCGAAATTGTACATGTTTCATACCAACGCATAAGAAGTACCGAATGTAGTACATGTTTCATACCAATTTCATGTGTAACTAGTATCAAAATTGTATAGGATTCATACCACTTTTATTTGTAACTAGCACCAAAATTGTATATATTTCATACTAACTTCAAGTATAATAAGTACCAAAATTGTATTGTTCTTATACCAATTTCATGTGCAATAAGTACTAAAATTGTATAGGATTCATACCTATTTTATTTATAATTAGTATCGAAATTTGCATAGGTTTCATACCAATTTTATTTGTAACTAGTACCAAAATTTTATAGGTTTCATACCAATGTCACGTGTAACTAGTACCTAAATTGTAAAGATTTCATATCAATTTCATGGGTAATTGGTACCAAAATTGTATAGGTTTTATACCAATTTCATGTGTAATAAGTACCTTTCATACCGGTTTTATGTATACTTAGTACCGAAGTTATATATGTTTCTTACCAATTTTATGTATAATTAGTACCAAAATTATATAGGTTTCATACCAAGTTTACGTGTAATAAGTACCAAAATTTTATAGGTTTCATACCAATTTTATGTATACTTAGTACCGAAGTCGTATAAGTTTCATACAAATTTTATGGATACTTAGTACCAAATTATATAGGTTTCATACCAACTTCACGTGTAATAAGTACCAAAACAATATATGTTTCATACTAATTTAAAGTGTAACTAGTACCAAAATTGTATAGGTTTTATATCAACTTCATATGTAGCTAGTACCAATATTGTATAGGTTTTGTACCAACTTCGCGTGTCAAAATGCAAGGTTATTTTAATATTTTTAGGTGACTAGGAAGGTAGAACTAATGCAATTTATGGATTGAGGACTGACACCAAACTTTCTCTTATACAGGGACTGATTCTACATTTATGTTTTACCATAGAGATTTTTTTTGAGTTTCCCCATAATATAATGTATTAAAAATTAATTTATATCTACATGACGTGTGCACATGAGTGGATCCGGGGTAGGGGTTCTTAACACTCCGGGTCAATCCGGACCCGGCCCAAAATCGGACCGGTTAGTCCGGTCCGAAATCGGAACCGGACTAACCGGTCTCGCACCGATCCGGAATCGGTTCGATATCGGACCGGATCGATTCTACCGTTCTGGATCCGGTATCTTATCGGTTCCGGACCAAACGGATGCGGTTCCGGATTGAACCGGAACCGGATCCGTTTTTTTTTAAAAAAAAATTTTCCCGATAAATCCCTTCGTTTTTTCCTTTTTTTAAAAAAAAAAAAGAAAAAAAAAATCCGATTCCGAGTTGGAACCGGTCCAACCCGGATCCGATGGAACCGGAACCGGACCCGATCCGGTTCCTTACCGGATGGGACCGGTTCCGTCCTTAACGGAATCGAAACCGGCCGATTCCGGTTTGGACCGGACCGGGTCAAGCCAATAAGCACCCCTAATCCGGGGGATACGAACATATATTCCATGCATTTCCCTTGGGGCCCATAAGTCAGTTAGATAATTGATCTAACAATCAAACACGGAGCTAGGGCTGCTTACCGGTTGGAACCGGTCCGGTCCGGACCGGAACCGGCCGGTTTCGGACCCATTATGGGCGGAACCGGTCCTGTCCGTTAAGGATCCGGATCGAACCGGTTCCGGTTTAGTTCGGATCCTTATCGATTTTTCGTTTTTTTTTTTTTTAATGTTGTAAATGTTTCTTCAATGATGTTCATCACAAATTCAATATATTTCTTCTTCATTTCATAATATAGATGCATACAAATAATTGTAAAGACATGACAATTGAAAATCTAAATAAAAAAATATTACAATTTAGTACTTAGCAGTCTTCATAATTGATAAGTATTGTTTTGGCGTTCTCTTCTTCTTGCTCGTCATAATGATTTACGAATTTGTCAACCGTCCCATCTATTCTATTTTTGCATTCTGCTTCAAACCAATCTTTAAGTAACGTGAGCATGCATAACGAATCAGCTGATAGACTACTTCTGTAGTCTCCAATAATACGGCCGCATGTTGAGAATGCCGATTCAGAAGTGACGCTTGAAGCTTGTACAGCATACACGTCTCTAGCCATTTTGGCTAAGATAGGGAATTGTGCTGCATTGGACTTCCACCATTGTAAGACGTCGAAGTTGTCTTCGGTTAGAAATTGATAATTCAGATAAATTTGCAACTCAGTCGACGTGCTAGTAGAAGGTCCTTTTCCCTTAAGTTTTTTCCTGCCCAGCATTCTAAGCAAATTGATGCCCCCACCTTTAGATTGAGCTTGGGGTTGTTCTTCAACAGGCCTTTGTTGCGATGATTCACTTGCCTGTTGATTATAATACAATTGAAACATATTTTGGAGAGATTGCATTGTAGACGTCTTTTGATCGTCAACAACCTTCCCCAAAAATTTAGCATAATATTCAAAAATATCTCAAATGAAGATAAACATTGACTAGGATCTAGCAATGTTGCGATGCAGTGCACGGGTGGGATTTGTTCCCAATACTTTATAAATTTAGTTTCCATTGCACTAACAAAAGTATGGAAGTCATAGTCATCTCTAAATTCTATAAATTTATCAAACATGTTAAATACTAAAGGAAGAAAATAAACGGAAGTTGGATAAGTAACACCAGATAAACGTTCCGTCGCTTCTTTGAAAGTACCTAACAATGATACACAATTTTCAACAAATCCCAATCCTCAGTAGTCAAATAAATACTTTCATCGCTATCAGGCATTTGATATGAATTATAAAATGGAGTTAAAATATCTTTGTAAGGTAACATAGCATTCAACATATTGTACAACGAATTCCACCTAGTTTCTATTGGTGATGGAAAAAGAAGATGCTTTAAACCATTAGATAAACATAATTGTTTCCAATCACGCTTAATACGGCTCGTGCGTAACCATTTAGCACAGTATTTCATTTTGTCAATACATGCTGAGTGATTGTCCTCATAACCAACTTTAACAGCCAAATTAATCACATGACATGCACATCTAACATGAAGAAAAATATCATCAAGCATTGGTTTAAGATAGGTCTTTAAATCACGCAACGCAGCATTGTTATTCGCAGCATTGTCTAATGTGATTGAAAATACCTTATCCTGAATTCCATAATGTCTACAAGTGTTGAATACATATTTAGCAATTACATAACCAGTATGTGCACAGTCTAACTCATCTAAAGACAAAATCCTTTTTTGCATACACCAATTATCATCAATCCAATGACAAGTGACAACAAGATATGAATTAGAATTTACATTTGTCCAAATATCAGTTGTTAAACTAACCCTACATGCAAACTAGAAAGATGTGAAACAATGTATTTCTATATTCAACAAATACGTCCATACAATTTCTTTTTAGTGTGCCTGGAAATATGTTTAAACATGAGTTGTATAGACGAAGCAAATTCAATAAAACCAGCACGTTCAGCTTGTATAAAAGGTAGTTCACATCTGATCACATATCTAACAAGTGACCTACGATTAATTTCAGCAGTTAAAATAAAATTCGTGCCAGTAAGAACATTAATTTGTGCTTGTGTTGCTTCTCGACTTAATGGTTGTAATGTTGTCTCATCAAAATTATGTTTTTTTACTAAGTGTTTTTTAAATGTTCCGGTGCCTCCACTGGAACCCCCAGCTTTATATGAATACTGAATCTTACATAATTTACAAATTGTAACAGATTCATTAGTACCTTCTTTTTGAGCGAGTTCAAAGTGATCCCATATCTTACTTCTTTTGGCACGAGTAGGTTGTCTACTCGCCGCTGTAGTGGCTCCGGATGACTCCACATGTTGTCTTTCTTGGGCTTGGGCAGCCAACAGGTTCGGCAGGTTGTTGGGGTTGTTGTGGTTCGACATTCATAGAAGAACCACCAACATTGAGGTCAGCAAAAAAATCATAACTTTGATTTAACTCAGGAATTGACACAGGCAAATTCATTGCAGAAGATGAACTCAGTGATAGACGACCCGGAACGAGACCCCGACTACGACCCCGGCTACGACCAGCACCACTGCTAGATGAAGATGCCATTATTATATAAGACTATAAGTAAATAGTAGATAGCACAATTGAGAGAAAAATATGAGAGTGAAGTATTTTTCGTTACAAGAATTGTTATGAAACAATACACAACACAACATCCCCTATTTATAGTTTTTTTTTATTAAAAAAATTTTAAAAAATAAAAAATAAAAAGTTAATGTTGGCAACGGCTAAGAGCCGTTGCCAACGTTAACAAATGTTAACGTTGAAGGCAACGTTAACATTTGTTAACGTTGCCTTCTTCTTTTTTATTTTTTATTTATTTATTTATTTATTTTTAAAAACCTACCGGTTTCGGTTCCGAAACCGGAACCAAACCGGTAGCACCGGAACCGGCGGTGCTACCGGTTTGGTTCTTCGGGACCGCCCCGGACCGGTTTCTAACCGGTTCCGGGGCGACCCGGAACCGTTAAGTCCGGTTCCGATTTCGGACCGGACTTAACGGTCCGAATTCGGGCCGGGTCCGGTTTGACCCGGCCCGGTAAGCACCCTACACGGAGCCCAATGAGAACTGGAATTCCAAAATCCACCCCGATTCTCCACTTAATTACAAATTTACCCTCATGCCAGAGTCATCGTCACCCAAACGAAACACACTTTGCAGTTGTCGCTTAAACGGAATCATAAACCCAAAGAGAAGAACACCCGTTGTCTTCATTCCTCAGTTTTCTCTATCTTTACATACACACGTACATCTATCTCTCTCTATATATGTATATATATATATATATATGCATGTGTGTGTATAGCAGAGAGAGAGAGAGAGAGTTATGAGTTGAGCATAAACAACGCTTCTTCACTTTTGCCTTTCCAACTCCTCGTCTTATTAATTGCAAATTCTCACCGTTTTAGGTTGTTGGGCAGCTTCAATAAAGGAAATATACTTTTCTCTCTATGGGTTATTGAATACATTGTAGAAAAAGATAATCTTTTTTTTTTGTAGAGAGAGAAAGTGAGGACTAGCAGTGGATGGGTTCTTCTGGAGAGGGCCAGAGCAACTACGATCTGTCTTTCAAGATCTTGCTCATCGGAGACTCTGCTGTCGGCAAAAGCAGTCTACTTGTCAGTTTCATATCTAATGTTGTTGACGATCTTTCTCCTACCATTGGTAATGATTTTGTGTTTATCTAGGTTTTCTGGAAATTGAGTTTTACGTTTTACTGTTTGGTTCTTGGAGCTAAAGGGTTATATTAAGTAGAGATTTTGGAATATTTTTGTAAAAAATGTTGGCATAAGATTCTGTTAATTATTTATGGGTTTGTTGGAGTTCTTTAATGGATTGTATCCAGGTGTGATTGTGTTTTGTGATCATGATGCTGCTCTATTGCTTGATTTTTGTATGGTTTTATTTTGTGTGTAATTCTCTATGGAGAGTTATTTTTTTGTTCATTCTTTGCAATTGTAGTACAAACAGTACATCATGTTAGCAAATGTAGAGTAAAAAGATGTGGGCAACCTTGATGGCACGCATATTATATTTCCTTGTATTGATGTAGTTACTTAGTCCATAATGATAGTTACTTTGATTTTTTTGGATGATTTCATATAGTTTAGGTTCCCACATATCTGAAATTACTTTTGCCAAAAGCACACATTCATGATAAGTGGTTCACCTTAGCATCAGGATTTGAACCACTTACCTAAGGTTATGAGCCTTGCGAGCTACTCATCAATCTTTTGGTGTCCCGTTGCCAAATGAGATTTCACATCGATTTATCCCATTTTTTGTGTTAACCAAAAAGGTTCATTACATGAGTTTTAAATGATTCAATTTGGATCTCCTAACTTATAAGCACGAGATCAAAGAATATATGCCCGGAATCAATATCTAAAACATGCGAGTGCATGTGGTTGGTATTTGGCAACAAAGACTCAAAATGACCTACCAATACCACCTTAATGAAATATGATGGGGATGACATGTGCCTTAGTATTGGGGAAATAAACTGATTTTACTTTGCTTTGCTTATTAAACTTCTTTGCATCTTTCTTATGATGGCGACTAAAAATGTTATATGAGTAACTTCTTCTGCTTCTTATTCAATTAGTATAGCCTAACTTTTGCTTTAATCTTTATTCTCTATCTTGTGCAAGTTTTGAGTTGAGTTTCATTTGAACTTCTGCAAGTGCATAAACTATGCTGTAGCTGTTAATATCCAATGCTTAATTTATTTTATCACACTTGGAATTGATGTAACGAAAACTACACCACCCTCAATTCCGGCTTCTGGAACGCCTTGAATCTTAAAACTCATGTTTCTTTTCCTTGGAACTCCTCGAGTTCACGAAACTGTTGCATTATTTTTCTTTGTGGTATGTTCTGGGTTTTTTTTTAATGTTTTTGACGATTCAACTTACCTCACTGTGATACACCTAGGTGTGGATTTCAAGATCAAGTTTCTCACAGTTGGAGGGAAAAGGCTGAAGCTTACAATATGGGACACAGGTAAAGTTAGCAAAGTCTCTATTATTCGTTTATTTGTCATTTCCTGATGGATTTTCCTTTTTTTTTTTAAAAAAAATCACATCAAAATGCATGATCAAGAAACAATTTTTTTTTATTTTTTTGTTATCTTTTTAACGATAAATCAATGTCCTCTTCAGCTGGGCAAGAGAGATTCAGGACATTGACAAGCTCATATTATAGAGGTGCTCAAGGGATTATTCTTGGTAAGTTGACAAGCCAAAACAACTTATTGTCCGGGAGTGTATTCAGTTGCATCCTTTTTCTTATTCTCAAAGAAAATATACTCTGATCAAGATTCATGGATGAGATTTTACTGCATGTAATGCTTTTGACTGTTCAAAAATTTCCTTTTCTTTTTATCACCTCTATGAAGCTCGTGTATACCACCTATTAGAATCTATGGTGGTTATTTACATGACCCATTTGGAAAGTTAGTGTCGTAATGTAATTCTTTGATCCGACATTAGAGCGTCCAGAAATGTGTCTGAGAACTAGTGAAGTGAATCTTTCTGTTTGTTCTGATTTGTTTGATAGAAAAAGGTGACCCGAAAAGAAATGATTGGGGCGTAAACAGTTGTCTTGTGTCAACTATGCTGATTTTCTCTGCGAAGCCGGATCATCGTGTTCGAAAAAATTTACTATCATGATGCTTATTTATGAAGAATATGCTTTAAATACTTCTGTTATTCATTGATTAGCACCTTGTATGTTTTTTAGTTTATGACGTAATGAGGAGGGATACGTTTACAAACATATCAGACGTGTGGGCGAAAGAACTGGAGCTCTATTCCACCAACGAAAACTGCATCAAGATACTTGTCGGAAACAAAGTTGATGTAGTAAGTAACTGTGGTTAAGTGGTTTCGCGGGGATGGGTTGGCGACGTTCTTGTTTTTTCTCTCATCATTGGGACTGTTATTTCAGGAACCTGAACAGGTTGTGAGCAGGGAAGAAGGGCTTTCCCTGGCGAAAGAGCTTGGCTGTTTATTTCTTGAATGCAGCGCTAAAACTCGAGTAAATGTGGAGCAATGTTTTGAAGAACTCACGCAGAAGGTGCGCGCACATGGGAAAAAACCAATTAATGGCTCATCTTATGCCAAAAAGCTTAATCTAGTCAGTTTTTTTATGCAAGAGGCTTGTTTTATTGAAGTACAACCTAAGAACGTTGTAGGATGAGTATCGACCGTTGGTCCCACTCATTCAAATTGGGAAAAAAAAGAAATCCTTAAGCCCATCTTGTATTACGAGTAAATGATTCGAGTTCCCAAGCTCAATTGAGCTTGAATATAGCTGGTTTATCGTGCTCGTGAGTATGCTCTCCTTATACCCCAATTTAAAATGCATTTAGTCGTGCCTTATCAAAAGTTCTTTTTTCCAGATTATGGAGGTTCCTCGACTTCTTGAAGAAGGATCAACAGTAGTGAAGAGAAATATCTTAAAAAAGAAGCAAGAACAACGGACACGTCCTAACAGTGGTTGTTGCTCCTCCTAGTCTTGGTGGTTGCTCAAAGAAAGACTGTAACAGTATGGTAGGATGCACCAGGTATATATATGTGTGTGCTGCCTCTAATAGGATTGGGTATCTTTTGTATAGTTGAACCAGTTTGGCTTTCTGATTTCTATTTCTCTGTTTGAAAGTTGATTGACATAACCAATGCTGCAACTATAACCATACTCATTGTGCATTTCTCTCTGCATATGCTTAGACTCATCGAACCCTTCTGCTTCATCTTAAAGTTGAACAAAATAGAAAAAACTTAAAAGTTGAATGAACTTTCAAGCTGGTGTTCTTCGCTTGAAAGCCCAGCATTCATCCTCGGCCAAACAAACCTTGTGGAAGTTGATGATGTCATACCAACATTGAGTGAATATGTGTATATTTCGCCCTTGTTAAATATGTGAAATTAGAGCCAACTTAACATGTATAAGCAGAGGAAAGGGTAACGTAGAAGGACAAGTTCATATATTAAACAAGATAGCAACTCAATATAACATTGTAGATTCTTATCCACGAACTTCTTGAAAGTTGCTATGTAAAAAAAGAAAAGAGTAAAAGCTTGAGTCCTTGTCAAATATTTTTAGTAGCTGGGTTAACGTCTATATAAAACCTGAAGCAACTTCTAGTACTCTCCTAACATAAGTTCCAGGCTCGACAAGTTCAATTGGAGTCTCAGTTGGAGTCTGCAAATGCTACTTGTTAAGTAACATGGTGGTTCAGAAATAGAAATGGAGGAGATCCAGATTCGTATATTACCTTCCCATGTATGCTCGTTGTCATGGGAGAATTCAATAAAAATGGGTGGACAGACTTACAGTGTCGCCATCCACGTCGACATTTTCAAGCATCCTCTTCACACGCTCTGGATCGTTATCATGATTTATAAATTCTTTGACTATCTCTGAGTGACCTGCGAAGAAGCTTTTGAGTATCGAAAAGAAAACATGTAAGATTCTATGAAACATGAATATGATAGGTACATAGACGGTTTATCAACCCACCTCCGGCACATGCATCGTGCAGAGGAATTCCACCATCTTCATCCAAGTTGGCTCCCCTTCCCAACAAAAAACTACGGGATAACACAATTATGAGAGATTAATGATATGAGAGCTGAAAAACTGAAAATGGAAGGTATTCTGGGTTGAGATTATGCGATATGCACACAAGTCAATGACCATACAGACACATGAGAGGAAGAATGTTATAGACCCAAATCTATTGGGCCCAATTGAAGAGGGAAATTAGAGGCCCATTATCAATCATGTCTATACTAGAAAGAGAAGGGGGAATACACGTGTTGGGTGATACAAAAAGAGCATGGGAAGGGTGGGGAACGTATTCTGTTAATTTGTTAAGTAAGTGAAATACTAGCAGTGGCTAGGGAGTGCACATGTGCATGAGAGTTATTCTCTGATTTGTTTCCTTTCCTTTACACAATTCAATCAAAACTATTTCTTCTTGTTCAAGTTATTCACTGTGTAACTCTGAGAGTTACGTTAATATTGTTGAGTTATAACAATTTGGTCCGACCTGCCGGATTTATTGAGAGGAGAAGAGAAGTGATGGCATCTACGCGCGCGGAATCGAAGGCAGAAGCACTGGAAAGAGTCGCAACTCATTTACAGGAAAAGGTGAATGAATTGCAGGCTAACGTGGGCTCGATGAACACTGCCATGGCGTCTTTAGCCGAGTCCCAGGCGAAGATTGTGGAATCACAGTCACGAATGGAAACACTGATGTGTGCTAAAGTAGGAGCTGAACAAGAATATCAAAAAAATAGGGATGAAACCACGAGCATGGCAAACGGGAAACACCGAGATGAAAAACGAGATGAAAACAAAGATGAACAGAGCTTTGCTGAAGATGAGATGAAACATGATGTGCGGAAAATAGAATTACCAAATTTTGATGGGGAGGATCCCATGGGCTGGCTCGGGAAGATTGGGCAGTACTCTGACATTCACTCAACACCCTATGAACATTGCACAAAGTTAGCTTACATCTGTATGCAAGGATCATCGGTCCATTGGTTTAGATGGGTGATGCTTAGAATTCCTAACATGACGTGTGACAGATTTGGGGAGGAGTTGATAAAAAGGTATGGTGCATATGATGCTAATCCATTATGGTGCATACTATGCTAATCCATTTGAACTCATAGCATCTCTTAAACAAGGGCAGCAGGTGGTGGATGAGTATGTGGAGCAGTTTGAGAGAATATGTGCTCAGATTGGAGATATGACGGAAGATCAGTGTTTAGGATATTTTTTAAGTGGGTTGAGGGAGGAGATACGTAGGAAGATGTTTGTCCATCAACCCAGATCAGTAGATCAAGCAATATCACTAGCAAGGGGATTGGAATTGGAGTTGTATGGGAGAGTCATGGATCGGGGGAGAAGTCAGATGTTATCAATAGGAGGAGGATAGGGTAGGTTTGGATCATTTTCAACCCAGCCTGTAGAAAGGGACAGAAACAAATTCATGCCATTTGGGAATAATCTGATGAGGAATGGTAGCCCAGGAGAGGGGGGGAATGAGGAAACCTGTAACTCCAATATCTTCCAGTGGGTCTCGAAGTATTTTCGGAGGGGCAAGTGGTGCTCGGAATAGCGGAGTGAGAGAACATGGGATCAGGGGTATGTATGGGAAGATTGTATCCCACCAAGAATTCATACGGAGGAGGGAGAAGAAGCTTTGCTATAGATGTGGGGAACCATATCACCCCACACATCAGTGCGTTCATAAGAGTCTGAGAGTCACCATCTTAGGTGAGGATGAGTTCGATGAGGGGGCAATGGAGGGTGGTGAAGAGATGGTGCATGGAAACAGGAATGAAGAAGGCGTTGACAAGAAGAGACTGTTAATGTTGAGTACAAATCAAGGATTATGGAAAGATAGCAAGGCCATTGACAAATCAGCTAAAGAAAAATTATATAATTTCGGATTGGAAGAACAAGCTCAAGAGGCTTTCGAATCATTAAAGAAAGCTTTAAGTGCTGCTCCAGAGCTGCGGATGCCTGATTTCAGCAAGTTTTTTATGGTGGAATGCGACGCATCTGGGGGTAGTTTGGGTGCAGTGCTGTCGCAAGAGGGGCACCCTATTTCTTATTACAGTAAGGTGATCTCAGATCGTGCCATGGCCAAGTCGACCTATGAAATGGAGTTGACGACATTAGTCTTGGCTGTGCAACATTGGTGGCATTACTTACTTAGTCACAAGTTTGTTATTCTAACAGATCATAAACCCCTTAAGAATCTGTTACAACAGCGTGTATCGACTCCGGATCAACAATATTGGATAGCCAAACTGTTGGGATATGAGTTTGAAGTTAGCATAAGGATGGAACTGACAACGGAGCGGCAGATGCTCTATCATGCAGAGGGGAAGGGGGAGAACTGAATGTAATTAGCAGTGTGGAATGGGCAGAATGGGAACAACTTCAAAAAGAATTGCAAAAGGATGCTGAGTTGAGTAAAGTGGTACAAAAACTTGTTGCAGGGGCTGAAGGGGTACAACATTATACCATGATGAACGAGTGCTTGTTATATAAATGTAGATTAGTCATCCCTAAAGCATCTCCTTGGGTGAACAATAATTGGTGGAATTCCATTCCACCCCTGTTGGTGGACATTCGGGCGCCTTAAGGAAGTATAAGAGGGTGGCAATCAATGTTTATTGGAGGGGAATGAAACGAGATGTATGCAATTTGTGGCTGAATGTATGGAATGCCAACGACAGAAATATAAGGCAGCATCCCCGGCGGGTTTACTTCAACCACTACCAATTCCGAAGGCAATCTGGGAGGATGTGGCCATGGACTTTATTACCGGACTTCCAAAATCCAAGGGGTATGATGTTATCATGGTAGTTTTCGATTGGCTGTCCAAATACGGCCACTTCTTATTGCTAAAGCATCCTGACGGGCAGACAGAAGCATTGAATAAATCAGTTGAAACTTACCTTAGATGTTTTTCAACTGAACAACCCAAGACCTGGGCACTATGAATTCATTGGGCGGAGTATTGGTATAATACGGTCTATCAAACAACAACGAAAACGACCCCGTTTGAAGTGGTTTATGGGGTATTTCAGAAGCTGGCGCCTAAATTTTATGGTCCGTTCAAAATTATTAAGAAGCTAGGAGGAACAACTTATCATTTACAGATGCCTGAAGGGTCGAAAGTGCATCCTATATTTCATGTTTCCTGCTTAAAAAGGGCGGTCAGTAAGACAAGGGCAGAGGCAAAAATACCACAGGAATTGGCTAATGATTTGTCACTCATCTTTGAACCAGATCGAGTGCTTGCACGAAGAACTAAGGAGAAGCAGAGGAAGAATTATGAGCAACTTCTCGTTCAATGGAAAGGAAAATCCACACATGAAGCTACCTGGGAAGACTTGGACGAATTTGTGTTGCAATTTCTGGACTTCCGCCTTGAGGACAGGGCGAATCTTGAAGAGGGTTGGAATGTTATAGACCCAAATCTATTGGGCCCAATTGAAGAGGGAAATCAGAGGCCCATTATCAATCATGTCTATACTAGAAGGAGAAGGGGAAATACACGTGCTGGGTAATACAAAAAGAGCATGGGAAGGGTGGGGAACGTATTCTGTTAATTTGTTAAGTAAGTGAAATACTAGCAGTGGCTAGGGAGTGCACATGTGCATGAGAGTTATTCTCTGATTTGTTTCCTTTTCTTTACACAATTCAATCAAAACTATTTCTTCTTGTTCAAGTTATTCATTGTGTAACTCTGAGACTTACGTTAATATTGTTGAGTTATAACAAAGAACTGTGTCACCATCTTCAACTGGTTCATCTATGGTCCCACTAAAATAATTTGCAGTTCTCCATAAAATTTTGAACAAATATTAAATCAAAATGAATGATTCTGCACAAATCTGGCAAAGATAAGCATCATAGCATGGCTGGATCTGGAACTCACAACAACAAAAATCAATCAATCGTCCAAGATAAAGAAGTTGAACAATTATATAGTTTCAAAAGAAGTGCACTAAAGCCTTCAATATATATATGTATATGACACAATTACTTGAATCGGAAGCAGTAGCCGGCGATATCGATTCAATTCAAATGTCTAAAAACTATACAAAAATCCAAGTAGCACAACTTGATTGTTGAGGTGCCCAAAAATACTTATAATTGGGATAAAAATTTACCAGACCTAAATATTGTTACAAACAAGCTGGAATGAGTGCCTACTCAACCTAAGCATCTCTAACAACAATGAAGGTATATAATATGTTCCTAAAATAATATCTCTTGGCATACTTAACATTAGAAACCTCGTCACTGATCGACTATTACCTGAGCCACATTCAAGACAGAAACTTTGACACGAGGCAAATGATAGCATTCACAGAACAAAAAGAAGAAAATCCCTTGAGCAGTTGAGCAACCAAGATTCTCTATTTACTTACTCCTTCCAGAAAAAAATAAAAAAATTATAACGAAGGAATACATGCAATGCGCTTCAGCAGTTGAACCCCGATGGCTAGCTGAGTTAGGGCCCATGTTTTTCTCAGTAAAGGAGTCGGACACATCAATGATAGAGCATAAGAAGAGAAGAAAGGAAGAGAAAACTGCCATGGAAGAAGAAATAGAGAACTTGAGGAAGGTCCAAGCCGATAGAGAGAGAGATAGCAGGGAGAAGGAAAAGAGGAAGAGGGCCGAACAACAGCAGCACGTGTCGATTCCTGGCGTGAAGCAGGGGTCGTCTACCTATTTGAGACCAAAAAGGCTCGGTTTATAGTGTATGACATAAAGAGGAAAAGAGAATTGACATTGATGAATTCTGCTCTACTCTCAATGTTGAATTAATTCCGAGCATGGAATAATTAACCAATATATGTTTATAAAGCCACAAGAAAATATATTTACCCGAATTTAACAAAATATTCTTTTGGGATAGAAGGGCGAGTTACTATCCGATTAGGTGTTGATAAACAATTTTGCTTACCATTTATGAGATGTCAACAGCATGTTCTTCGACCATTTTGTCGAGCTCGTTCGTCAGTTTTTTTCTAGTTTCCTCAATGAACTAAGCAATTACAACTCGATTATTAGTCTTGAGAATTTCAAGAACATTGCTACGGAATGATAAAAAGTTTGACTCTTTGTCGTTAAAACGTTAAACTCAACATCCTTGATTACAAGTATCAATTGAATTTCCAATACCATATTTGGATTTTATATGTAAATCGATGGAATTATCAAATTATTATGTGATTGTTTATTGTTTCCCTACACAGGCGTAAATTCATATGATAAGAGCATTGTGATTATAGTTGATCACCATGGACTTATGTTGCACCGACACTCCAAAAACTCACCCCATGCAGCGGACACTCCGCAGACACGAACACGGCAGGACACGGGTGCGACACGGTGTCGAACATGCCACGGGCGTGTCTGGACTTTTTAAAAAAAAAATAATATTTCTGACACGTTTCGGACACGGTGGGAAACGGCATGGACACGACAGGACACAACATGGACACGCCGTGGACAAGGGAAAAATGCTTTTTTATAATTTCTTTTTTTAAAAAAATATATTTTGTTAAAAAAATTATAATTTTTTTTTACAAAATATAATTTTTTTACTGTTATGTAGTTTGAGTGATATTTGTTGTATACTTTAATTAGTGAATGAAATGTCTACAATTTGACTTTATTTTCAATTTTATTATTCAAATATTTGATAATTAAATTTTTTCTTGAATTTTAGTATATTAACATAAAGAATATGTAGAATATATATAAAAAAATAAAAAAATATTGTTGTATTCTAGAAGTGTCGTGTCCTGTAATTTTTGAAAATCTGTGTCCCTGTGTCCTTGTCGCGTTGTACCCGTATTTTTGTAACCATATTCCTGTATCCGTGCAGCATAGCCATGGACAAATCTTCTATGCAAATGCCGAATAATTTTTTTACTTGAAAAAAAATATTTTTTAAAAAATATTGTGATTTTATCCTAATAATTATAATTTGCCCCTTAAAAATTACATTTTGCCTCCCCTTAAATTATATTTTGACCTCTAAATTTTTTTTTGGCCTAAATTTTTTATTTTAAATTTTTTTGCCCCCCTTCCTAAAATTCCTGCATCCGCCACTGATTTCGCTGGAGGAAATTGGATTCACAAGTAAAGGGTTCACAACATTGAATCTTTTTTTTCAAATAAAATTATGTGTACATGCAAAGCTATTGTGTGTGTAATTTTAGAAGAAAATTTAAAAAAATACAAAATTGAAAGAAGAATTTATAAGTAGAGGTGTCAAAACGAACCAACCGATCAAAATGGGCTCAACCTGCCCCCAACATGCAACCCAAATAGGTTAGCTTATTCAGGTCTGTTTTCAGACGAGCTGAAAAATTCTGGCACAATCTATCTATCTGGTGGGTTGGATTTGACCACCATGTTACGACGACTTTATTTACAATTACAAGTGAATTATAGCTTGAGTAATCTTTCATATCACTATTTTATAAATTAATACTAATTAATAAACCTGACAATAAATGTAATAATTAATTAGCCATAGTAATTACGTGATTCAGTACAAATGAAATGAATTAATCAGAAATTCCTTGAAGACACAAAAGAATTAAGTTCACGATCTAATAATGAATAATGAATGTAAACCGATAAACTAACAACGAATACCAATTTCGTTGCTAAAATATACCCATCAAAGAATGAACAACAAATCTAACACTCGATCTCATCAGTAATGGCAATCAATCAAAGAAGCAAAGGAAAACTTATCATCTTCCTGGGCTGGAAGATTAAGGTCTAACGACAAAAGATTCCTCGGCCTTTTAACTTCTTGGCTACTCCTTGCTGCCGGCGCCGGCGGAGGAATCGGCCTGTGCCGCCGCATGTGGCCGCCTAACGCCTGACCGGAGGTGAATTCAGCGCCACACAATGAACATTCATGGACCCTACATTTGTTTTCAGGATTTGAGAATCGAAGCGAAAGAGTCAATTCTTGTTTGTTTCTTGAAAATGGCGGCTCCTCTTCTATGCAAATCATTGGTTTGTTACTGTGTTTTTTGTGGCTTGATCTGTGGCCGCCCAAAGCTTGGAATGAAGGGAAACTTTTGTTACAAGTCTTGCACTGGAAGAGCTCGGCCGTTGGCACCTCCACACGTGGATGTGATGATTTTCGGGATTGTCCTCCGGATAAGAGAATCAAACAGTTAGCCATGTATTCTTCCTCCTCATCCGCACTACTCGGCATGAGCTCGCCTGAATAATCACAACTGCCGGAGAATTCACCGCCGCCAAGCTCGACTGTGCTAGATGAGCTAGCGGCCAATATGGTTAATGCGAGCGGTGAGGAGGGCCTTGGCCGCTTGCTGCGTTTCCCCTTGATCATAATTACTTCTTGATCAACTTGCATGATTCTAAATTTTTTTTTCTCCTTACTTTTTTTTCAATCAACGGGATATATGAAATGGGAAATTACTGAATCTGAGGCTTAAGGAGAAAATTTGATTTCTATAATGCATATAATTGAAGGGTTTTGAGGCTGAATTTGGGCTACAAGTTAATTTAACATGTATAAGTTTGTAGTAAAGTAGGAAACTAGAATAAGGGGAATATGTATGTATTTATACACATCAATAGAATCTGTCATAGTTTTTTATTTAAAAAATTATTAATAATATTGTAATTTGGTTAAATCGAGCTCAATTATTGTAAAATTGTCTTTGTGATATTGTTTCAAAGCTCGTTAGCCGATTAGTGATCGAGATGATGATCACAACTATCAAGCACTGTTTGGTACACTAAAAAGTGTGTGAAGATCCATAATTTTTAACTACTCATCTCTCACTTATCACATCTCATTCATTGTAGATGTATGATATATTTCTTTATACTCGTTGAAGCTCGAGTTGCACAAAATCATATATAAATTGATGTATGAGCTAACTTGAAATATTTTTTTTAAAACTCTAATCAACCTATAAGAAATGCATCATGTTATATGAAAAACTAATATTTATTTAAGATATATTCAGTTAGGAAAATGGGAAAATAAGCAAGAATGGGTTGGCAATGGCTATGAAGCAAAGGAATTGCTTACTTTTTGGGATGGCAATTGGATTCCTTGTGGATGATTAGAGTGAAAGGCTGGCACCGCAGAATTTGCGCTACCTTCACCACCCCACTACTCTACTTACTTATATATTTTTATTTAGTTAGTTAGTATTCGTATAGCCTGATATTATTATTCTATTAAAGTTTGGAACTAAATACAAATATATTAAAGTTTGAAATTAGATGCAAGACTTTTCTGTTTATATTATTGAATATATCTTATATTCATTGACTTCATGATTTTACATATATTATAAATTGAATATAATCGTTGATTCATGTGGACTCCAAATCTTTGTATATAACTTCGAGTCATGTTTTATTCGGTCCTCTCATTGCTCTCATGAAAGGGCCGAGATCCATATACTCGACTGGACGAACATGAGTATTGATGGGCATAAGTCGTACGCGACTAACCCGGCGTAAACGACTTTCTTTCATCTTATCTTCTATACAAGATACACCTACTTCACTAATGTTTTTATTTCTTAATTTATCTATTCTGATCTTTACACGCATCTAAAGTAACATATACATATCTGTCAATTGTGATTCCTCTTGGGTGTCCCTCATTCTGTCAAATACAGAATTACAGCTTTGATACAAGTTCTATAAAATTTACCTTCAATCTCAACGGGATGTTATAGAAAAACAGAGTGTGTTTAATAAAAAAAAAATTGGAATGTAAATATCATAATCCTAAATAAAATTCATGTGATGAGATAACAAACCTAATCAGTTCAGAAACAAAAATAAGATCCATATTTCTGTTTTTTGACTAATTATGTTTATTTGTTCTTTAGAAATAGGAACTCTCAACAAAATTATCAATCTATTTATGATATTATTTTTAAAAAAATAAAAACAAAAATAATAGTGTTAAAAATAGGACCATAAAGCGCACCACACTGATCAGTTTATTTTCATAATGTCTTTAATTAATCTCTAAAATTAAATAAACATGGGAATTGTCTCTGGTACCTTAAATGTCAGTACAGTTGACTTTTAATCATTAATATGAATGACTTAATTACTAATAATAACAATAACAATAACAATAATAATAATAATATTGTTTTTATTAAAAAAAATTGTCGGAGAAAATATAAGCGAATCTCATGTCGGCCACGTTTTGTAATAATGCTGAAACTCTATTTTATATATATTTTTAATAATCGAACTAAACATTCTACGTGCACTCCAAGACACAATACGAACTACGTACTATATAACGCTCTCTTTATTATTCGTGGAGGTTTGTAATAATTATAAAAATATCTAGCTAATTTTGAAAATTATATATTAAGAATTCAAGGGATTTCTACTCATAACTAACTGATTATGAGAAAAATAACCCATAATTTTTTATAAGAAGCAATTATAGCTTTTAACTTCCCAATGTGAGACAACAACTTCTCAACATGTACCCTCACATATGACATTATATAAGTCAAACATATGGATTGATAACACGGGGGATGGTGAGCACGTTGGGGAATACTCAATCCCATTAAAAGCCTGCTCTGATACCATGTTCAGAATACATGGGATTCCACTTCAAACCCAATTGTCAATGAGTGGAGTATCACATGTATATTATAAAGAGTTAGCATAGTTCCTAAACTCTCAATGTTGGACAAGTCTCAACTTGTTAAGAATACACGGGTTTCCAACTCAAAACCAATTGGTAACGATAGCATGATTTCTAAACTCCTAAGGTTGGACAATTATCAACACGTCCCCTTTGACTGATAAGCTGGTGACGGTGAACATGTAGGTGGAGTAACATGGCAGAGTAACCAATCACATGAGAAGTCTGGTTCTAGTACCATTTTAAGAATTTAAGGGGTTCTCAATCATAACCAGTTGGTTATGAGATTAGTAACGTAGAATCTCTTATAAGGAGCAAATATAGTTTTTAAGTCCTCAATGTGGGACAACTTCTCAACATTATATATGTATCATTTGAAGTTTATCCAATCTTAAATTTACAACCGTTCCCTTTAAAATTATATTTATTTCCCTCGAGGTATAAACAGGGGCGGACGAAGGATTTTCATCAAAGGGGGCAAAAAAGTTTAGGGGTGGACAAAACGTAATTTTTGAGGGGCAAAATGTAATTTTTGGATGGTAAAGTGTAATTTTTTTTAAATTTTTTTATAGAGTAACTTTTATTTTATTTTTTTCAAGGCGGCACTTGTCTCACTTGCCCCAATATATGCACATTATTATTATCTCATTAATATGACGTGACAGTTGTAAGGTACATAAAAACTCAGTAAACATGCTTATAATTGTTAAACTTATTGGAAACAAATTACAATTGATACAACATCAATTAGGTATATATGATTTTTAAAGTTGGTTGTATTTTTTGTAATTATTATAAACCTCATAGAAGGTACATGTAATTAACTCTGTCCAATATTTATTTAGTTAATCAGTTTAGGGGTCAACTTCATTGAAGTCCACATTATTTAGTTGAAGTGAGATTCTCTTGCAGAGGACATGTTCACACAGTTTTCTTCAGATTAAGAAAGACCCTAAAATTATGTTCATCAAAAGTGAACATATAATTTCTTTCAAATTAGCATGTATAAAACAATTCGAAAATAATAAAAATGATAAATTTTAAAAAAATGATCTCATAAAATATAGACTTTTCTCATACTAATCCTAAATTTTTAGAACTAATTAAATATAGTTCTAAAGAAATTATTTTTAATAAAAAATAGTCATACATATATATTTTTAACAAATTTAGTTTCATAGAAATTATTTTTAAGCAAAAGTGGTATCATAATTAAATAGAGTGCTTTAAGACCACTTTTGATTAAAAAAATTAGGACTAGTATTGATTAAAAGCAATATTAGAACTATTTTATTAAAAATTCTTTCATTGAGACTATATTTGAGGAAATTTCTTATATGAATCGGGTGTTTACAATGTATGTTCCTTGCTGTTTGTAAACACCCGGCTCATATATTTGATTTGTTATAAAAGTTTGGGATCAGTTTAGAATTATTTTTTATTAAAAATTATTTCATTGAGACTATATTTGAGGAAATTTCTTATCTGAGTCGGGTGTTTACAATCTATGTTCCTTGTTGTTTGTAAACACCCGGCTCATATAAGAAATCCCATATATATGATTTGTTATAAAAGTTTGGGATCAGTATTGCAAAGACACCAATCAATGAGATCATTATTTAAATTTACCCTAATAAGAACTAAGGTGTCAGTGTCATTAGTATTAGCATGGCAGGAGGGATCACTTGGCACCCCAAATTCGAAAAAAATGAATCTCTAGTCGAAAATTAATATTTTATTTTGAAAAAAACTATTAATAAAACATAATTATTTTCCAACTTTTTAAATTATTTTTGTATATAAAAAATGTATTTTAATTAGAAAATGAACCGGAGGATATTATATATATGCTTAGGTATATTTTTGTAAGGAGGTGAGTTTTATTATAAATATATTGTCATGCTATTAAATGTTACGCCATCATTTCAATTTTTTTAAAATATAATACATTTGTTCGACTATAATTTAACGAAAGAATTTCTTCCGGAATGCCGATAAGTTAAAATAAAAATATTATTATATAGAGTAAGGCGAAAATGGGAAAAAAGATTAATTTAGAAAATATATTTTTATGTTTTTGGAAAATGCAAAATTCATCGAAACTATATATATATATATATATATATATATATATATATATATATATATATATATATATGCAATTACACCACTTATGTATAATTATTAAATATTAATACACCAATTATATATATAAATAAATATTGTAATATTGGGCGGTGCAGAGGTTCTTTGCTTATCTGTGTTATTTTATATATGCGGAGCGGAGGGCACGTAATCGTATATTTTAGAAGTTTACATTACTTGGAGTTGGAGACACCACAATCAACCAATTTAATTCTTTTCTTTTTCGTAAAACGAAGAATATAAATTAAATATACTACAAATTCCAAAAATATAGAGATAAAAAAAAACAAGAACATTTTATTTGGTAGATGGAGAATCTATGGGCCACACTTTTCAAAATGTTGTTTACGCAAGAGGATATCATCTATATCTCGTATGTTCACATAAGATTAAACACTTACCGTTTTATTAATAAATGATGGTAATGATGCGATTCAAATATTTTAAATCATATATTTGTTAAAACACTATGTTTCGATCGTTCTACCAGTAACATCAATGCAACTCTACTGCTCTATGATATACATAAATTCGTATTTTGTCAAAGTTTCACTAAGTTTACTATAGGGGCAAATGTATCTTACAGGACTTGAACTCGAGTCCGTCTCAAATGAAATAAGGGTGACAACCAATCTGATAGTGGTGTGCTGGACTTGGAAAAACCACTGATTGATCAGGGCCGGACCCTTATTGGTGGTGGGATTGATGGGCTTCTATATGTATGTACAAGGCGGAACTGTAAGTGATCCAATATATCTGAAGTGCCTTTTACTTCGGGTTTTAACATCGCGTGGATCAATTGCACCTATGCTCTTAGTTTCATTATTCTTATCCTTCATCGAGGATATATCTTTCATTAGCTGTAAATAATTTCTAAGAATTATAAATATATGAGGTTATACACAATTTATTATATTATATTATTTATTATGTAATACAAAACAATAATCTTTTATGTTAATATAAGTGTATTTTTGCCATGACAGTATGCTCGGAGGGAGAATAGAATGCCAGTCAGGCTAGACATGACAACGATTCAGAACCGTCGGCTAGATGGTCCTTAATCTTAACCTTCATAGACTGTTCCGGTTACGATTCTTAAGCCGCCGGTTACGATTACGGTTAACCTCCGGTTATGGTTTGAACCTTACAATTTAAAGAAAGTTAAATTTACATTATAATATTTTTTTAATACAATAAAAAGTTTGAATATATATTTTCTAAATAATGATCATAAAATATAAGAAAGTACAGTTAAAATTTTATAAATAAATTGATTTGGGATTGAGAAATCATATTAATTTAAATCATATTAAATTTATTATAATGAAGAAAATAATATAATTGCAAATATGTAATTGACGAGTTGATAATTGAAAAAGTTGTTGAAGTGATAAAGATGATGACGTTAAGATAACATTTATACTGTATAGCTTCCTTTTCGAAAAAATACTTTTAAAGTATCGTTAACATTAAATAATTTTTTATTGGGCTATGAGAAAACTACACAGAAGTGCTTTATGTTAAAAATAGTCGAAAATGAGATTTAAGTGTGGCTATCAATTTTAGCAAGAATAAAATGACAATTAAGTAATTTCTTACGACGGTTTCATATATTAGTCATAAATATACTACGTATTAAAAAATTATTAATTTATATATTACATGTTGTCTATATGAATTTTTATATTATCTTATAAAAGTAGTGAATTATTAATTGAATACATTGTTCCTAAGTCATGATAAGCCAAATTATTTAAAAAAATTTGTTAATTAATTGAGTATTAAATTATCGAGTTTCTAGCAATTAAGATATACTTATTTAATTATTATATATATAATGTAATACCAAATAATGAACACAAATACCTTACAACGCATTGGTAAAGTTTCAAGCTTGTAGGTAGGAGGTCATGAGTTCGAACCTACATGACCATAATTAATTTATTAAAAATTATTAACCGGCGGTTTGAGGTTTATGAGCCCATGAACCATCGAACGGGGTCAACGGGTAACCGGCCCGTTGACTCGGTTACGGTTTCGGTCGGGCCACGGTTAATTTGTAACCATTGTCATGTCTAAGTCAGCTCTGAATTTATAGTTTTTGTTTAGAAGAGCTAAAAAATAATAACATAAAAATTTGATGGCAAAATAGTTTAGGAGGGCAAAAATAATTTTTGGGGGCAAATGTAATCTTTTAATTTTTTTTAGTGTAATATATTTTTTGATGGGCAGCTGTCCCACCATATAACATTTGTTTGCTCTTGATGCCTCCACTTGTTCCTATAAATCAAAATACATCCACCATTGTGGCCAATCCATTCAATTTGCACGGCCAAATTCATTAATCCATTTTTTGATGAATCACTTAAAAAATATTTCATCAAAGATAAAATATTATTTGTTATCATTGAAAAGTGTGATGACCTCTAGATATCAATAAGATGTGAGATGTTACCTCTATGTTCTTATATATATTTCTAGCTTTTAGCTTAGTGGTAAGCACTTAATCGTAACAATTTGGTATCAGAGTGAGGTAATGTGTTCGAGTCATCCAGGAAGAACTTTCTGGGGGATTATTGAGTGTGATGCACCCAGTAAGTCCTTCTGTGCACTCACGGACGAATGTGCGTGTCATCTGTCGTCCAGTGACATAACAGTCCGGCCCATTGACGCATGTAGTGCGCAACTCCTCATGTCTACCTGTCGCTTAGTATAGGACTTTGCGCTGCCACTATATAAGGATTTGAAGTTGCGCCTATGCCACAAGCTATAGCTTTTAGCTTAGTAGCAACGTCGCCAAAAACTTGATCACGATTTATTTAAACAATAAAGTATTAAAGCAGCGTGATTATACCGCAATTGCACGGTGTCAAGTTTTTATATAGATAGGAAGAATACGGATTGTCGAACCCACATGGACTAACAAGCAATTACCAAATAAGATTTCTTTAAACTATATTTAACCTATGATAATTACTTAATAAACTAACTAATAACTAAATTAAACTACTCTAATCCAACCAAAACAATCGACGATCATGAGAAAGTCCACAAGAAAGAATTATCAAGACAATGGTCCACCCAACCAAACTCTTACAATTATTTTCTCCATACATCTCTAAGGTGACGGGTTTTTTGAATTTATTCGATATACTCTCTCGAGCTATATTAAATCTAACATCAAATTGCAACAAGTAACTCTCGTTCACTTAATTAACAATTTGATATTTAATGAACTTTATGGAAACCACTAACTTTAGATTAAATAATCCAAAGCTATCACTCGTATGTGATTCTATCTCTCGATCTAATCTTTAACACACGGCATGAATTACTATATCGTATTATAATTTTATCTCTCGATCTCAATTATAATAAAATTATCATTCAAAGGGGATCAATCCTTCAAAAGCATTAGAAACAATAACACATGCACAAAGAAGATTTATGAATTTGATTACAATATCAATATGAAAAACTATGTTCAAGATATTTCTCAATCATAAAAAAAACACAATAAATCCAATATTCATTCAAAACAATAATAGAAAAGTAAAAGCAAACTCCAAGTCGACTTCTTCGTTGATTCTCGATCCTTCCCTCGCTTCTTTCTCGATCGTGCTCCTCGATTCTCTTGTTGACTTGTTCCAATTCCTAGGATGAAGAGGTGATGGTGGATGGTGATGATGTGATGTCCGGGAATTAATGGTGTTAATCCCGGTGTAGTAATAATCCTTAATGGATTTTAATTGTGGCAATTATGAATTAATTATGATTTTGGGACTCCCCGGGATTTTAAATCCGGTATTTGGAGTCATTGGATCCAAGGGATGAGATTGTATTCTCGTCGTGGTGATAACCTTAGAATTTGATCTTTTGTGGGATTTGGGGTCCGGAGTACTTTGTACTGGGGCCAGTAATGGAAATTGAGATTGTGAGGTAATTATTGAAAACAGATGATTTTTAATGAGTCATGATGTATTTGTGGAAGGATTGGTATTTTTGAGTTTGGGTACTTTATATACCAAGTAGACTCGGTAATCCGTCATTTGGCACAGATCCCTTCCCTTCCCTCTCTCTAAGCCTAACCCTTTCCCCCATTTCCCCTCTTTTTCCCTAGGTGGAAAAATCGTTGGTAGCTTGGCTCGGGAGCTGGTTTTCTCGAAGATAATCAGGTATTAATCTTCCCCCAGTCCTTGTCTTCGATTCGATAGTAGTATTGTAGAGTTTGGTGGGGTTTTGAGTTGGTTATGGAATTTGGGGATTTTTGGTTAAAATCCAAAGTTGAGTTTTTGGAGTTTTTATTGGTTTTAAATGGAGTATTTGAGGTGTTGAAGGTGTATGGGGTGTTGGTTTGAGTTTGGGTGTGAAAAACACCATGAAAGCTCGAGTTTTTTGAAAAATCGCAGGTGGCGATCGATCGTCGAGGGGCGCCGATCGATCACGATGAGCTGCTGGATTTTTGGTGAAGATGTACAGTGCTGGCGATCGATCGCGAGTTCTCGGCGATCGATCGCGAGTGGGTTGGCGATCGATCGCGAAGAAGCACTGGTTTGACCATTGGTCAGTGGCGATCGATCGCGATGAAATCGACGATCGATCGCCGCTCGAAGATTTTTGTTTTTTCAAAAATTTTGGAAAATGTCGAGATTTTGGAATCGAGGTTTGAGTGGCCCATTTCCGGGACGATGTCTACATTCCAATGGGAATGCTATACTTTTAAATGGATTGGTTGAAGCCAAAATTTAATAAAACAGAATTCTCGGTTGAGTTTTTGGCTATCTTTTAAACTAAAAATGGTATATTTTGGGTATTATGCATGCTTAACCCGAGGTCCTTTGAAATGGTAAATAGTCATGGATTGACGATAAGTTTGGAGGTTATGAATGTGCTTGGGCACGCAGTTGCATGCTTGTGTTTAATTGTGAGTTATTTATGTGTTAGCACATAATTCATTGGGTCGTGGGACTCAGGCGAGGTTGGACTCGAACTACAGAATTATAAGGTACGTATGACGTACGAGCATAGCCTGTTATAATGTTACAACATTGAAATGCATGGTTTGTGGTATTTACAATAAATGGGTATTGAAATGCATGGTTATGGTATTTGCAATAAATGGGTATTGAAATGCATGGTATAGGGTACTTGCAATAAATGGATAGTGAAATGCATGGTATATGGTAACTGTGATAAATGGACATACATTGGGGATCACATGGTGCCACTTTCGAGCGAGCAATGATTGGGATGTTGTCGTCGTTGAGCGACCATCGGTTGTAACGCCGCTATTGTTGAGCACGCGTGGGGTTAAAATGTCGCTATTGTGAAGCGAGCTATGAAATGAAAATATGGAATCTTTGGCTAGATACATGTGATATCTGTGGTACTATATTTGATGATTTAATCATATTTGATTATGGAACTGATATAGTAGGAATGGTTTTAGTTGATCAATGAGATGATCAACTGGCTTTTGAGAATTTAATGGTTTGGTTATTTTGAGAACATGGACAATACAGTGGATCCCGGATGAGGATGATGCCATCCAGGGAGTATCATTTAAAATTCATGGCATTTACATTTTGTAAATTTTGAACCGTAATATTATGATTATTGGATTGGTGGTATTTGTATACTCACCCCGTGTGGGGGCTCTCTGTTGGGGCAGGTAATATAGGTGCAGCGGTAGCTTTGGAGTTGAGCCCAGGCTATTGATTTTAGGTACTTCCAGGATTGAAGTACCATAGCTGGTTGATTAAGTACGTAGCTCCAGAGTTGAGATCGAGCGGTGCATGTGAGGTGCTTCCAGGATCGAAGTACCAATAACCACATTCGGTAGAGTATCTTATACATTAGGTACATGTTTATTCATTGGGTACTCTCATGTAAGTACGTTTTTACGTGTATATGGAATGTATAAATGGGTAATGGCTTTTCTCTCTTCATTTATTGTTTGCATGCAATTAAATACGGAATTGTTAAATGAACTGAGAGCATGTTGGTGTATTATGAGGGTGCATGCTATGTAAGTGATCTTGGTTGGGGAATTTGAATATTATGTGGATCAAATGCAAGAAATTTTCTGGATAGTATATGATGTTATACTTGCATATGGCTTTTTTCCCCATGATAATATGATTGTATGCGCTAATGTTATGGATTAATATACTAATAACGGGTTAAGGGCACGGTGGTCCTTACATTAGTGGTATCAGAGCAGTTGTTTGCTCTTTGGGGCTGTTGAGGGCCTAGGAACATGTTAATGGGACTGAGAAGCACATACTTATGCATGATGGTAGTTAGTGTTGTGTGGCACAACTATATTGCTTATGTGCATTTATGATATTCATAATTGGAATATGTTGTTCTTGGTCCTAACTTAGTCTCCTGGAGTTCCAAGAAACAACCGAATGTCTCTCGTTCAAGCCTTGAATCTGAATATCGTGCTCTGGCCCATGCTGTTGCTGATGTTATGTGGCTTTCTCATCTTCTGCGTGATCTCCAGATCTCCATACCACCATGTCCTACACTTCTCTGTGATAATCAGAGCACCGTCTTCATCAGAGGCAATCCCGTTTCACACAAGCGAGCAAAACACATTGATGTAGACTATCACTTTACTCGTGCACTCGTCATGTCCGGCGCCTAACAACTCAATTTGTTCGTTCTCATCTCAATATTGCAGACATCTTTACAAAGGGCCTCTTTCGCCCGTTATTTACCTTTTTTTCAATCGAAGCTATGCATTGGGCCAAATCCGACGCTTTGCCTGCGGGGGGATGTTAAAGATATTGCACAATCTTCACATATCAACAAAGATTAACTTGTATTGTTTAGATATAATTTTGTAAATCATATCAAATCTTTGAGACTGTATGAGGGCGATGCACCACCAAAGTTTAAGGTGGAATTATTCAATTCTTTACGCTTTTCACCATATTTTGAGTAATCGATTATCATTCATCATCTAATTCGCCAAATTCCCAAATCAGATTTTAAACGAAGTAGAGAATACCATATGAGAAAAACAAGTGCAAATTATCCTTGTGTTACATACCAACTTCTTGAGCCTTCCTGCCAGTTTCTTGATTGGTGGGTTGTATATCAAAAGTCCGGGTTAGTTTGGTGTTGCCCCTAAAGACACTGTTCTTAGAGACATAATCATCATTGACGAGAAATATTCACATTAATGATGGATCTACCTCACGACATCGATGGCAGCATCGAAATTTCCAGCAAGTGTGACATGAAGTTGAGAAATTTGTTAAATAATAATCAATAATATTATTAGTAACGTATTAATGGAATGGTGGATTGCAAGGAAATGAACAAATCTTGCTCTGATCAAATGCGAGGAACGCACTATATTATTTGAATTATTGAATTGTAGGTGAAAAAGAGGATTTAAAAGCCATAATTTAAGAATTTTATGAGTAACCAAATTAAATAATATTGTTAGAAAAAATAAATATACTCATTGACTAACCATTTATAATTCTGTTTGAGAGCTTTATGGATAAATTTAAAAATTTATAGTTCAAACGACTAGTATTTCAATATGGTAAGTAGGCAAGTCATTTTCGTCCTTTTCCAACCTACCTCCTTACCGAAATTTTAATGCTATCCAATATAGTGTCATGAGATATATTCATCTTCAGATATATTGATGTTGGTTATATCACATCAACGGTGTTGATGCCCTAACTACAGTGGACATCATCAAACTACTCATCCAAGACTGGCGCCTACTAGTCGTTTATTTTTTGTTACAGAAATATTTAGTTTTTAAAGTTAAATTAATTAATGTATAAATTATTTAAAACGTATATTTAAAAATCAAAAAAATTGGGGTTAAATTTTTTGATTTGTTTTTAATAATGACCTTTTGAGCAAGGTTATTGGAGCATGTAGTTTTCTTTGTAAACTATCATGATCTAAATAATTAATGTAGTAAGAGTATGCTGCATATTTAAAATTTTGCGATTTTGACTATTTTGTTGTGTAATTATTTTGTGGATTGTCATTAGGTGAAACAATTGTTGTCGTAGGATATAATTTGAATATTCAAATAATTAACGGCCATAACACTAAAATTGCCTAAACTAGTACCTTATCCTCTTATATATAGTTACTCTAGGCTTCTTAACCTTAATAATATAGTATAGATATACACACATGCACGCGTGCACACACACACATGCACGCGTGCACACACACACATATATATATATATATATATATATATACTTGAAGATCTAAGATAAACAAGAGACATGACAATCTTATGATTCTCACACCTCATCATGATCACATAAGATCAATCCAAGGGGAGCTTCAAAGTTATACCCTGCTATTGAAATCATTCCATTCGATGGAAGAAAGCGATGAGTAAAAAGACTACCACCTTCCAATTTGCAGAAACAAAACTACGTATATTTAGATTATCTCTTGTTTTGTTTAAATGATATTACATTGTATAATATATTTTAGACGTTCGGGTGTTTCCGCTATATAATCTCTCAATACAATTATTTTAAGAACAAATGCTATTACAACTTAGCAACTAATCTCGTTGAAATGTTATATCATTGTATATTATTTGGACTAAGTTGGGTGGACGGGTCACACCACCTCTTTAAGCACACCACCACCGACCTCTAACACTCGTCCTATCATAAAACTAATGAAAGTGATAAAATCCTAATTGTAATCATAACTAACTAATCAATCCACATTAATAAACGTGCTTAACCGGTTTCCTTGTCAGGTGGCTTGCTCCATTATGTAGGTTCAAGATTCCACCAAAATAAAGTTTTCACACAAATTAGAGACAAGTAACTTAGCAATAGATGTAACACCATTGCATTATTCAGGAAGCAGTAGAGGTATTTTAAAGATTTATCACAACACAATAATTAGCAGTAGAGGCATTTTAAAGATTTATCACAACACAATAATTAGCAGTAGAGGCATTTTAAAGATTTATCGCAACACAATAATTAACACCAACGTTTTTTTAAATCTTTGCAATATTTCAAAGTGTATCTTCATTGGAGAGATCACATACACGAACAGAAGTATCGATTCAATCTTTCTTGTGATCATTAGTGCCTACCGGCTTGTGTGGTGGATCTGAAGCGGCAAGGTTCTGCTCACCGGTAACCTTTTGAACAAAGAAGGTGTAGTTATCAATCAATAGAAAGAAAATGTGAAACTGATAGTTGAAGGGACTAAATATGAACAATCAAAACTAACAGCAGATAGAATTAACGATACTCAGAGGCCAGAGCTCAATAAAGACGACCTAATTATCCTAAATTCTGCTAGCTTGCAGTAGGAAGTGTACGAACATATGATGAAACCATTGATGAATGCATCGAAATAAGAATATCAAATCTTAGGATTTATATAGTTAATTTTCATGCTGGCTGAAGTCCATATTTTAAATTCTTTAAATTTTTATAAGTATTTTGACCATGGACTTTTAGTAGAGATTTTGTAAGGTAAACTGCTCAAAGTAGTTATTAAAATCCCGCAAGGCGCACGCTTTAGCGTGCCTTAGCCTTGCGCTCCATGATTCTGAAAGGCGCGAGCCTTTGCGCGCTTCCCGCGCTTTTACTCATAACCAAAGCACGCGCTTTATCGACCCTTTGCTAAGGGCTGCGAGTATGCTAGTATCTACTAGTGATTAATGTTTAGTTGGACCATTATATTTATATTTGGGTTTATTAAAAATAGCCTAAGCTAGATAATGTTAGAGATTATCTGTTATTTATCTGTTACGTACATTGCCTTTTGTTAGCAAAGCTAGAAGAAGACAATGATGTTGAATGCTATAAACTTGGTGATAATACATGAGATAAAATGAAATTGATCTCAAAGTTGAAGATACGAGTGATAAATAGATTATTTTTTTTATTTTGAAACTTCGGGTAGTTTAATGTGTAAGAATTTTTCAATTTTAATATTTTTTGTACTATATTTTTGCATTATGATATTTAATATTTTATTTTTGATGCTTATTTTATTATTTAACATTGTTATCTTTAAGTTTGTTTATTTATAATTGCTAAAATTTATGGTCATTTTTTATATGTTAAGAATATATAAGTCAGCGTGTTTTATTTTAGTAAAACGAGTGCTTCGTGTTGGCGCTATATGCCATAGCCCCAGGATATCTTTGCGCTTTAGTGCGCTATGCGCCTTTAATAACTATGGCTCAAAATAAAGAATATTAGAAAGCAAAGAGACGTGAGAGAAGCAAATAAAGAATATTTGAAGACAAGTTTGTACAATACCATGGGAAAGATTTGAGAAACACACTAAAATGTCGCATTGGTAGTATACTTGCGGAAATTCTTCTAGCACATTTTGCTAATTAAAATCCTTTCTAGTTCAACTTTCAGAGTAGAAGAGAACCAAAGTAAATAAACAAACTTACGCTATTTATTTTTTAAAACACAATGGCCTTTTTTATCCTTAAGACCTCCACTAATCTTACAGAACTCAACATTTGTCCAGATTCCAGCACGCAAAATGGTTCCTTAATTCATCAAATCACTGTCATTTTCTTCTAACAGCAAACTTTGTTCATAGATAATTACCACAAGCCTGCCAGAAATTGTAATGCAATCTCAAAAAAATTATTTATTTTTTGTTTCCAAAACCAGAAAGCTAGATCTTTTGCATATGAGCTACAGCCTGGATAACGAAATCTGCAATGAGCTTCTGGCAGCGAGAGCTAATGTGCTAATCACATAGAGTTTAAACAAAATTCGCTTGTATTTTCTAATAGCATGACACTATGCATTTGAACCATCAAAAACTACAAATTAAAAGCATAAAAATGGTAAGTCGAACTTTCTTGGGTAAAGTATGTTTGCATTTCCTTCATGAAGTCATTACGATACTTGATAACTTATGAACGGGTTATGAAAAAGAGTTCAGTGTTCACATTCTCTAGAACAATAACTCAGAGTTGATTGGAAAAGTAACACTACATATCCGAAAGTTGCAAACTGAAACTGCTTGGTGGTATCTCTCACATGACACCAGCAGTACTTTTTTGTACTGTCCCAGACAAATGTACATATCATTTTTCCCATATATATCAGATTAAATTAATTTGAATCGTTAGATGGGAAGACATGATTGTCCCTAAATGACCAAGGAAATTCTAAAGCTAAATATATAGTCCCCTTGTGCTACTTTTGGATTGGAGATTTTTGATTGATTTAAGTCCAAAGTTTGACTGTAATTGTAAAATAACACAAAATTTGGACAAGCAGAAACCATCCATTCCAAATATTTAGCCCGCAATCTACCAAATTAGTGATTTGTCATAAAAAAAACTTCATTGTTTTCAAAACAGCACACTATTAGACAATTTCTATACATCACACATCTAGAATTTTCATGGCGATATACCTTACTAAGCCATATTAGAAAGCATAAATGGTCCACAGATTCTTCGACTTGTGTTCACTAATGATTAACCTTATCAGAATCTAACGTGCTCCTCATCATCAAATTTAAAAGCATTTGTTTAGCAAAAATTACTATTTTTTACTCAGAAAAAACTTTGCCAGCCACTGGAACTACCCTAACTTGAAATTAATCGCCGGGATACCTAGAAAGAACATAAACAATACTCCTTACACTAACAAAAAAAATTAAAAATTATAACCAAAAACTTACTGAATTATTGGTTTTGACGTTAGCGGATGGCTTATAAGGGCAAGCAGGGGGAGCCCTCTCCGGCTTCCGATATTCCCATCCGAACAATCTATATACCTTCGCCTGAAATAAATTTTCAACAGAAAATCGTGAAATTAACAACTAAAATCTATTTGTACAATAAAACCTAATTACTTATTTCGATCGGAATTGTACGAACCATAATGATATCGAAGAGGATGGGCAATAAATTGACGATTGGGACGAGAAATAGTGGCAACAGGCACGCCAAACAAACCTGCAATAAATTATGAAAACAATATAAATCGAAAAGATTGGAGCAAGCAACGATCGAGAAATTTGGATATTTACCATTTTCCACTCTTTTGTCAGAAGTCGGAGCGGTTTGATTCCTTGGGCAAGTAAACGTGCAAACTGTAAACAACGATGTTCCTCGGCGTTGCGGGTTTCTTTCTATATTCCTTTTGATCAACAATTGGGCGGGCTTGGATGGACTGGGCTGTTTGGCCCATCCAAAATTTTATTGGGGAAATTACATGAAAGTAATTAGGAATAAAATAATATTACACTAAAGTATGAAAAGAGAAAACCTTTTTTCACTAAATCAATTTGTTATTTTTCAAAGACTATAATATCCCGGATGCTTTAATTTTTATGCAATTTAGTCCCTAGCCTTTTGATTTTCTAATGAACCATCGTCCTGGTAAAATGGTATCAGAGCTTAGGTTTATTATGAAAATATTAAAATAATATTTTGAATACTAATATTATCCTAAATCGAGGAGACGATTCAAGAAAAAAACATGGATTCGAGGGAATATTCGAGATGTCACTCATACATGTGGTACTTCCAAAAATTGGAAGAACTGGAACAGGAACATCTGGCTGAAAGTCAACGCTTCAACCAGAAATGGAAAATTTTACGAGGAGCCAATGCTAGCCAAACTAGCATAAACCGGTATAAAAAACTAGAGATGATGGCTAGGAGGCTTTACAGTGTGACAAATTATAGTTCGTATTAGCCGAAGCTCAGAAGGAAAACCATTCTGAACACAACGAGACAATTCAAGATCCTAATGACCCAACAGGATACGGACCGGACGAATAGGATGGGAGAACCAACCATTCATGAAATCGAGTCGGATAGTTCAAAGATCTCCAAAGATCTTACAGAGATCCAGAAGACAGTGTAGAACTATGGGAACAAACAACATCACGTCCCAGCACAGATCCATCAAATCCAAACTCAGATGGAAATAATGATGAAGCATCAGAAGGAAATTCTTGAATACCTTCTCGATGTTCAAACCAGAGTCAAAGAATTGGAGTCATGACCTAGTTCTTCAGGAAGAAGGAAAGGATGGTGGTTACCACCATCATATGGAACATAATCCCATTTACATCAAAAAGAGAACGTTGGGGAGGTCCAAAGACCAATGATAGATACTGATTAGATGGTTGTTGTCATCCGAGGAAAACCAATACTTCCTAAGAAGTAATGGAAAGACTAAACTTAGAAGATCTACATGATCTTGCAGAGTCTTTTGCGGGACTAAATCTCGTAAACTTAAAAATGAAGGAGAATGAAAGTCTCGGGTCACACAAGCCACCACCAGGAAGTGGAGATCGAAACATGCAACACAGTGGATACTTAACCATTGGAGCAATTTTAGATCCCTTAGTTGGAACAAGGAGTCGTTCTCGAAGGCCAGATATGCATCAAACGACATACGAGACATCTCAGTTAGATCTGATACATCTATGCGGACTCATGTTAAACATGGATATTTTGGATTTCAAAAATCGAGAGGTACTGATAGATGATTGGGCGTCTGCCATAAGAATCACAACAGGAACGTTTGATCTCAACAAAGAAAGGTTCATATTATTTCTTAATATGAGCTTAGAAGGATCAGCCAAAATTGCTTGGGAACTCACTTCCCAAAGCATCAAAGATGAAGTTTTAGCCGGAGAGTCACTAAAGACAATTGTTGACAGGATGGCAAAAATATTCAAAATCATTTTCATAGGAGTTGGATACTTCGAAGGATTGGAACAAGAAAAGTCTAAAAAGTACAAACAAGCTCTTTATAGCCTTGAACTACATGGCATCTGTCATGTAGATGAGTACATCAAACTCTTCAGAGAATATAGATGGAAGGCGAAGATTGATGACAAAGATGCACCTGAGCTATTCTTTGCCAAAATTACAAGCCCATGGAGAAAAATGTTTATCCAGGAGCATATACCTCAAGAAACAGGACATTAGCCAGGAGAATGTCATTTCTCAAAGTCAAAACTTATAGGGTGGTGCGTCAAGCAGCACTCCAAAAGAGTTACAAGATATTAAGATGAATAAATAAAACAATTCCTCTTTGGTGTGTCCAAAACGACATCCCTACTGTGGTCGGAAGCTACCCGAGAAGGCGAAAGATGAAGAAGCATAGAAATCATCCATATGCCGGAAGAGAAGAGTGAGACCTCACGGAGACCTAGAAAGTTCCGGTCAAAGTAGAAAGCCAGAAGTTACAAATCAGAGCAAAGATCAGGACCAACCAGGAGTAAAACCTCGTCAATAGGTTCTAATCAAGCAAGTACTTGCAGAGTATCAACAAAGAGAACTTTCAGACGAACTCATACTAGAGAAAATGAAAGTTTTAAAGATTGTAACTGCTGGACATGAGGAGTAAGGGGACATATCTCTACAGATTGTCCAGAGAACAAAAAACGAGGAATGAAACAGTTCGAGCATACCAAGGAGTTCGAAGATGCTGTTGATTTCCAAGATTTGGTGCATGTGTATTAATTTGAGGACATCCCCTCAGTGAAAACTACGAAGATATCTATTCTAACAATGGAAGTGGATCTAGTTCAGAATCTGACTGAAGGAGAATTTCTTCAACACATGATTAGAGAAGAGCCATCAGGGTTTCTATCTCATATCACTGTTTCTCATAAAACAGATCATGAAGGAAGAGCCAAAGATTCAAAGGTACGAAGGATTTACAATTGGAGCAATGGAAAAGGCCTTGGATATGATCGGTTTGCAAATAGAGAAATTCAGGAGATTAAGAACAAGGTCAAAAAAGAAGTTGCTAACACACTCTCATGGATCCATATTGGAGCCATTAGAGTTATCATCAAGGCAACTTTCAAAGAGGTATTAAATCGCCACTCAACCTGGGGATCTTTGACAAGAGAATCCCAAACCTCAAAGATTCTTGTTTGGGAGCAGTTACAGGAAATTTGTATGCAGAAAAGATGACTTTCAACATCTATCCAAGAATCACATACAAAATGGGAGATCGATATTTTAACAGGTTCTTACTCTTCATCAAGATTTTAAATGAAACGGTTAGCTGAAAGAAGGAAATAGGCCTTACTCGAACACCTACAAGGTGTCATACGCACTCTCGAATACTCATCATTCAGAGCATTCTTGAGAAAGGAATTCATCAAAGTCCCCATAATCTTCAAAGACTTAGCAAAAGCAGTATTGCCAGATATTATTGATACTCCGATAATTGGAGAGATCGACATGAGGATACATGACTAGTCTATTTTGAACAAAAGCAGGAGTCTTATGATCGATCCCAGAAGGATGTCTTTCCAACAAGATATGTTAATCAGCAACTATCTAGGGAATAAACAGAAAACCGTCTCGAGCAGGATTCAGAAAATCCTGATGTATTCAAAACAACAGTAGTACTCAAGTGCTAGAAGGCTAGCTGTAAGTTGGGATAATCTTTGTATCACTCAAAAAGATAATATCTTTCATTGTGATGTCTTATATTATGTACAACAACCTGCAGTTGGCAAATATCAAGGAAACCTTAAAATTGATGAAATTGATCTAACAATTGTCGGTACAGCAGGAAGAATCCTATAACAGCTTATTCTTGGGATTGAGTTTCTCGAGGATTACAAACCTTGGGAAAGATTACAGGATGTAATGGAATTCACGGTGGACTGCAAAAGAAAGAAAATACGATGACCACCAGTCCAATCTCAATATACATCTCAGTAGGGATGTTATACGAGAAATATCGAGCAGAATATTTTGTAGTGTATATTGATTCAGGACCTGAAATATGTACTGCTAGAGGAGACATCTTTCCAAAAAAAGTTGGTGAGAAACTACCAGCCATTGCCGGAAGAGATTTTTCCAAGAGGTCTTATTCTTAATGAAGGAGTCTAGACAGCGAAATAATCATTGGAGGAGCGGGTACCCCTTGGTACAAAGTCAAAACTCCACCTATATATTTCCATGATACATGAGTTGATATGTTGCTAGGAAACAATTTCCTACAAACATTCAAGCGATCTACACAGGAGAACGAGATACATCGGCTTATTTTCACAACCCTTTGTGATCATAATATCATTGTCCAGAGACTAAGGGAGACATTTCACAGGAAATTCCCCATAAGTTTTCGCAGCAAGCGTGGTGATGAATGAAAACTTTGATACCCAAAGATGAAGTATCAGCGGACATTTGGTGAAGCGATTCATCAACTTAGACAACAAGGGATCAGTCAAAAGCGAAAGATGACTTTTGATGATGTGAATGCTATGTCATTGAGAGAACATGATGAAAAATGGGATGACAATGAAGAATAATTTAATCCAGACATCCTACTGCTACTGAAGAAGGAATTACATGATAGGTTCTACAACCTGATGCTACCCTTGAAGAGCAGATTACTCTCGAGAAAGTGAAAATGAAGATTCTGAGGAACTACAATGAGGATCCTCTGGTATGGTGGGATGGAAATGAGCTTAAAGCATCTTTGAAAGTGAAAGCTGGAAAAGAATATGATTTCGTAAGATACAAACTGATCCCCATGAACCAGGAAGATCGGAAAGATATACAAATGATACTTAAGGAACATCTTGACCTTAAGTTAATCTCAGCAGGTATTTCTCCATACAACAGTTCAAGATTTCTTGTTCAAAATCATGGAAAAATAAATAGAGAAAAACCAAGATTGGTGATCAACTACAAAGGAATCAACGATATCTTGGAATTCGATGGATACTATATCCCGACCAGAGAACATTTGGTAAATTATACCAAAAATGCCAAGGCTTTTTCCAAGTTCGGTTGCAAGTCTAGATTCTACAAGATTAAGATGGATGAAGCTAGCAAAAGGTTTACAATATTCTCCACACCACAATGATACTATATCTGGAATGTAATGTCAATGGGATTGACAAATGCTCCCCAGACATATCAGAGGAAAATGGATAATCTCTTCAAGTATTATTTCAGTTTCATGTTCATATACATCGATGACATCTTCATCACATCAAACAAATGAAGGAACATCTTAAACATTTGGAAATATTTTCCGATTTTTGCTACAAGGAAAATCAAGTTTCTTGGGATTGAAATCGATGAATATGGAATCATCCTTCAGAAACACAATGTTGAGAAGGTGCAATGATATCCGGATGATCTCAAGGATTTGAAGCAGCTTCAGAGTTGTCTTGGAGTTGCTAATTTTGCTGGAATGTTCATCAACAATCTAGCGATGAACAGAAAGGTGTTCATTCTGCTACTCAAAAAAGATGTTAAGTTTGAGTGGAATGAAGATCACCGACAAGCTGTCAAATAGCTTAAAGAAGTTTACAAGTAATACCGAAGCTTGCAATTCCAAACGATGAGGATGAACTAGTTTTTTATACACCAATGCCAGTGATCATTGGTGGACAGTAGTTCTCATTAAGCTACACCAAATGGAGAAATGCCATGCAGATGTTGCAGCGGTCTATTTTCAGATAGCGAAGCTATCTGATGGCATATCAATGAAAAGGAGTTCTTTTCAGTCAGAAAGGCTTTCAAAAAATGGCCATTATTTTTACTTGTAAAGAAATTTACCCTTAAAATTGATAGTACGAGTGTTAAGTCTTTTCTTAAAAGTAAAATTGAATATAAGCCAGAAAATGCTAGAATTTTAAGATGGCAAGCTGAATGTCAATATTATGATTATGATATTGTCATTGTGAAATCTGATAAAAATTGTAGGATCGAGCGCTTACCGCTTTACCAATAACTATAGTTAAGGGTAATGGAGCAACTTCAATCTTTTCAACCATACACTTGCACAAGTGCCACGTGTTCGACCGATCACAAAGCAGGGGCAATTGTTGAACCCCAACAATCCCTTCCCCAATAATTGCACTCTCTGCAACTCATGGGAATCGAACACGCGACCTAGGCTCTGATACCAATTGTAGGATCGAGCGCTTACCGCTTTACCAATAACTATAGTTAAGGGTAATGACGCAACTTCAATCTTTTCAACCATACACTTACACAGACGCCACGTGTTCGACCGATCACAAAGCAGGGGTAATTGTTGAACCCCAACAAAAATATTATTGTAGATTTCTTAACACGAGATGGAGGGACACATTGCTGACGATACCCTTAAAAGGCTGAGGCATCTCAGGGGAAACCTGTAGATCCTTGATCGAGGTTTTGAGACTCTTTGTCGCAATACAGAGGTCGCTGGACGGCTTCAATGAGCAGATCAGGAATTAGTTTCTGGTCATATACGAGCATGTTTTCAGGCCCAAGAACGATTGTTTGAGGTCATGAAATGGTCTATCCTCAAGGCTGCATCTCCAATGAGGCAAAGATGAGTGTTTAGAGAACGGGGCTCATCTAACCCGGAGGCAAGTGATTCACATACCCCTGTCACATGTGCTGCAGATGATGCATTCCTTAAGGATGTACACGCTATAGTGAATGTTGAAGGTCATGAGAAACCGCTTGAAGACAACCCAGCACCTCTGGGATAAAAGATGTAGATTTGAACCTTAGGCCAATGACTAGCAATTCTAGGGTTCAAACTAAAGACGATTTAATTTCTTCTCCTATGCAGGAATATCAGCGCACTTGGGAGAAACTAATAACCAGACGTGGTATCAACCCAGAAAAAAATAATTGTTGATATCTCTTGAAAATATCCAAGGGTTTGGATGAAAACAGGCATCCATCCCAACGATGTACAAGAATGGTATAATTTCGGGGCTCTTTCTTCGATTATACTGTTGCACCAGCTTTCTCTGAAGTTTCAAAACAATCCAAGTGGGTCAGAGAAACAGTTCACGAGACTTGGGCAAATAATCTACATTTGTCCAGAGGCGATATTTTGGAGTTGTATTCCATCAGTGCGGCTCCTGAACCAGCAAAGAAAGGCTTCATGGAAGTTTTTCATTTTATCAAGCTCAGACGACCTGACGGAAACGCTTTGAAAAATATCAACATGGCTTTACCAGAGGGCGCACCCGTATTAGTTGGGGCAATCATGGAAGATGAAGCTTCAACCAGACGAGCAATCGTTGGATACTCATTCAAGTTCTTGCTGAATTCCATGGCAGAAACAACCAAAGGTTTGCTGAAGAACTTTTCGAAACAAAAAGGACGATTCTTTGGGAAAACAAGATTTCGGCAAGCAATGAAACTTATCAGAAATTCCGCAACATGGCGCAAATTGGCTGATGGAAAGATCAGATATGCAAGGCGTGCCTGGAGCAGAAAGAACCAGAATTTGGGAAAGGATTCCGATCCAAACCCGACAGAGCCGAGACATGAAAGGACAAAGGACTTACTGACAAGAGATCATGTTTTCCTAGAGCTCGGAGACCACACAAACCAATAATGTAAAGATCCCCGACAAAATAAGACACGTGTACCATTAAAGTTAGTGCGGTTACTATTCAACACACTCAGACACAATAATGGCACACTCACAAGAAAAGTTAGGTAAAAAAAGACAAAAGGTACCGGCACTCACAAGAAAGTTATGTGGCACTCAAACAAAGGTGCCAGACCACGAGAAAGTTAAAGACGCACTCATGGGTGCACTAAACAAAATTCAGGATTTGAAATCCGCATTTGAAGTCCGGATCATGCCAATATAAGGCCACTCATTCAGAAAGCAGTGGACATCGACCATTTCCCTCTGTTTTCTTACAAAAATAAATCTTGTATTCTCCAAGCTGTAAACTTTCATAGCTTGATAATTTTCTTTCTTTGTAATAACAATCTGTAAAGATTTCTGTTTGTAATATTTTAGTCTTGTTTCGAGTCAAGCCTTATTATATGAGAGACTAAACAAGTTCATCTCCTCCCAAAGGAGATGTATTAAATATTATAAATAATTCCAGAATAAAAGAAAGGTTTCCCAGATTTCTTAAGTCTTGCATATATCTGGTTATATTCTACGCCTTAAGATAGGAAACGAATTAGGGTTGTGTTGCCTACTATTAAAGTCCCCATCGCAGAACCATCGGTTGCGATCGTGTGGTTGATGGTAAGGAGCTATCGTAAAACCTGGTAGGATACACGACAATAGTTTGGTCAAAAATGTATATATCAGTTTGGTATAATTTTATTTAATACGGAAGCATGATGAGCCTGAAAGATTTGAATTAGGGAAGGTTCATTAATTAGAAATGAGGTTGTGGAGTGATTTGCAAAATTCCTAAAACATAAGGATTATTATTGTCTTTTTGCCTACTGGTGGACCTAAGTGAACTAAGGTTTTATTGGTAGACTAAGATGAACAAACTTTCTCCAAATGATACCGGCATGAAGTTTTCCCAATTTTATTTGCGAGTCTTGGAGTACGATAAGTTTCCTCCCTATGTTCTGCATTTTGATGCTATAAATAAATAAAATTTAGTTTTAGCTCATATATTTGAAATTTTCTTTTATTTTTTTCTCCGAATATTGACGTAGTGTTTGACAAACTATGATGCACGGACACATATATGTGGATACGGATACAGTTGAACGAGATTTTTGAAATTTCTAAGATACGATACGTCTGGATGCAACAAAAATTTTTAAAATTATTTTAATATATACATCAATAATATTTAGGGAAAATTACGCAAAACATCATAGAGTTTGGTCCAACTTTCACTTTACAAACAAAATTTACAGTTTACATCCTCAACTTTCATGAATTGTAACACATTGCATTCTCTTGACCCGATTTTGTATTTTTTATTATCTGAAATTCATCGTCACATGACATCATCATCATGAATCCTCAAACTTAGAGCCCTAAAGTTAATTGTAATTTTTTTCTAAAAAACTAAAAAAAAAATATTCCGGTTACTGAAATTCTTTAGTTGTTTGATTTTGGAAAATGAAATTATAACGGTCAGAATATTTATTTTTTAAAAAAATAAATTACAATAGCTATTTAAATGGCTTTAAGTTTGAGAATGTTAGGCGATAATGAATGTGTGGATGAATTTAGATAAAAACACAAAATCAAGTCAAGATGACGAAAAATGTTATAATTCATGAAAATTGAGGATGTAAACATAATTTTTTAGACAATGGTTCAATTGAAATTTGTTGAAATTTGGACCAAACTATAATATGTTTTGCGTAATTTTCCCTAAATGTTATTGATGTATATATAAAAAATGAATAAAATTGTCATATATGAACATATCACATCCTAGCAATTTTGAAAATCTCGTGCAATTCATGGAAGTCGAGGATATTAACTGTAATTCTTCAAACAATGATTGCAAAGTAACCACACTGTAGGATGTTAAACCTAATTTCCCTAAATTTTTATAAGAAATCAGGTTTCAAACATATAGTTAGCATTAAACATATTAAAAACTTAAAAAAGAACAAAACAAAGTTACTTATCTTGACCGTGTCGGATATGGTCTCAGACATATCTTGGTCATATCCATACACGTATCCGAAATTAAAAATTATTTTTTAATTCCTGATACTCAGTATCGTATCCGATACATCTGACTCAGTCGTATCATAGCCGTATCCAGTACGTATCCGAGATTAAAATTAATTTTTAATTCCAGATATATCACATGACGTATACGATACGTATCGGTGACATATCCGTGTATATCCGTATCAAAGAAGTATCTGATACTTGATCGTGAATATTTTTGGATTACCCCTGCATCATAGTTGACAAATCAATAATAATAAACATTATGTTAGCAATATCTGGCGGCATGTCATCAATCGCTCGCACCACGTTCACACACGAGAAATGATTAGAAGTGGGAAAAAAAAACTACTTTTGGATTAGAATCAAACCAGAGAATCAAAAGCAAAAACTGAAAAAAGTTATGAAGTTTGGAACAATAATAGGAAGTTATGATGGTTTTATATTTACGAATTGTCTTAGTTTTTTTTTTTTTTTTTTGTGTTTTATTGTTTTGTTTTTTGTTTTTGTGTATCCCCCTTGATGCTTTCGAGCAGCTATTGTGTTCGAAGTGTATGTTTCTGAAGTACACACAATCTTTAAATTGAAGTAGGGCTATTTTGGAAAGAGATCTGTAGTGTGCAGTTTCAAAAGGGAATTAATATGAAGATTGATACTGGCAAGAACTAATTCTTGCCCTTTCCCTATGTTCTCAAATGAAAACATCTTTTAGTCGAGGAGCAGAATAATAATGCAGGTAAAGTATATGCATGTAATAATAATTACTACAAACGAGTTCATAATTTCACCCAAAATAAAAAATAAAAATGAAACAAACATAGAAGTATTTCGAAATACACCGAAACATAAAACTTTCAAATGACTACAACCGAAGAAACAACAAACAGAAAAAAACAAAAAAAACAACACACATCCGAGTTATCTCATGATTTAACTGTCGCTCAGCTTAAAGGCAAAAAATAAGAGTAATCCCAGGAATCTTACTGTAGAATAATATTGTATCTTTCCGATCTTGTTTATTTATCTGAAAACTGTATGGTTGTGGCAAGAAACAAACTTGCAGAAGTCTCATTAAGCTGCAGCCCGTGAACTCAAGCCTTAGGCTTCAGAATCTTGACAGTTTCCCAGGTGAAGTCCGGATCCTCACGACCAAAATGACCATAAGCAGCAGTCTTCTGGTACCTGAAGTTGCCACCTCTCTTCAAATCAAGGTTAATGGCAATCATCCCGGGCCTGAAGTCAAAGTTCTCCTTGATAAGAGCGAGTATATCCTTGTCTGGAATCTTCCCCGTCTTGTAGGTGTCAACGAACACTGAGAGTGGTTCTGCTACGCCGATTGCGTAGGAAACTTGGACAATGCAACGGCGAGCAAGTCCTGAAGCCACCACACTCTTTGCTGCCTGCCTAACGACATAGGCACCACTCCTGTCCACCTTGGTTGGATCCTTGCCAGAGAAAGCACCACCACCATGAGCACCCCAGCCACCATAGGTGTCGATGATGATTTTCCTACCAGTGAGTCCTGCATCTCCATGGGGGCCACCAATGACAAATCGGCCAGATGGGTTGAGGTGGAAAATTGTGTTTTCGTCAAGATACTGGGCGGGGATTACAGGCTTGATAACATGCTCTTTCAAGTCTTTAGCGATTTGGTCATTTGTGACAGTCTCGTCATGTTGGGTTGAGATGAGGACAGTGTGGACCCTAAGAGGAACCATAGCACCCCCATCATTTCTGTACTCAACAGTAACTTGTGTCTTGCCATCGGGTCTCAACCATGGACAAGTCTTGTTTTTTCTCACTTCGGTAAGCTTGGCTCCAAGCTTGGTGGCAAGGACATGAGTGAGTGGCATGAGCTCTGGTGTTTCGTCAGTGGCATAGCCAAACATGTGGCCTTGGTCACCAGCACCAATGTCTTCTGGTTTCTTGGTGAGATGACCATGAACTCCCTGGGCAATGTCGGGACTCTGCTGTTCGATGTTGACAAGGACCTTGCAATGGTCAGCGTCAAGGCCAACATCGGGAGATGTGAACCCAATACCTCTGCAGGTATCCCGAACTATCTTTTCGTAGTTCACATTAGCCTTGGTTGTGATCTCACCAAAGACCATCACCATATTAGTCTTTGTGCATGATTCGCATGCAACTTTGCTCTCTGGATCCTGCTCTAGGCAAGCATCAAGAATGGCATCTGAGACTTGGTCGCAGAGCTTGTCTGGGTGACCTTCATTGACAGACTCAGAGGTGAACAAGAAGGTATCCATATAGCGCCTGAAAAAAAGATTTAGAATGGCATATTACCTTCTGCTATGCTTAAGCCAATTTGAATAACTATGTAACAGGATATGTTTCTTATTCTGAAGTGACTCCAACATGAATCTAACAGGAACAACGAAACGTTCAGTAGAAGCAATAGTTATTGCATTTGTTGCTACCGACACCTATAGTCATTGTATATTACACACAAAAGCTATAAAGAAAAATCTTTTTACAGACAATGTGCAGTACACTAGGTGACAATTCTTTGGATCTTCACAGATCTATCTCAAAAATTACAAATGCTCAAGTCACAGAGGTCATCTATGGATTCAAAGATAATAAAAAACTAAATGGAAATTGAATTTGATCGAAGTTTATAAATCAGCACCTTCATTCAATGGATGAATAGAGTATGTTAAATAGTTAATAGTATGCATTAATATCTCATGGATAATAGCTTCTGAGAGCAGATATTTCGAAAAGCAATAAAGTATAAAAATATAAGATTGATTAATAAAATGAAATGCCGAGATCCTACAATGCAATAATCATTACAATAACCTGTTCATATTTAATGCCCTATGCTTAATGTCAAGTTACATTCTTCGATATTATAAGATCGAATCAAAATCTCCTCTGTTATAAAATGAACTTCGATACTGAAATGAACCAAAGAAGAAAACATTTTCTGATATAATGTGTTCCACAAGATCCGCATCTCAGAAGCAAGAACATCGCAAATCAAAATTCGCATGCTATTCTCCAATTTAAACTCTACATTTTACAAACACCAAAACCAAACAAGAATGGGAAAAAAAAACATCATATCAATCAAAAAGCACAAAACTCATTTCATCAACACAGCAATGAGAAACCGACTCAGATCTAACAATAACAAAGCCAACAACACCTGATCTAATTGAAATAAAAAAGTTGCAGCAGAATTCGTACCTTTTTGAAGCAATTGAAGCCTCAGATCTGTAGAATATGCAGGGGAAAAAGGAGATATCGAAGCGCAAATGCGGAATAATGGTTTTATTTGGTGCAGACGAGGTTATATATATGCATCCGAAGACAAAGGAATGCGGTTGATTCGCTCACTTTCAGCGGTTGGTTTAAATTGACGTGTTATTGTTGTTCACAATAAATAAGTAAATTTATTATATTTCCATCCTTAAAAAAATGAGTTTTTTCCTAAATCTTTTAAAATATTTAACTTTAAATCATCACATAAATAATAATGGATTTCGAGTAAATATTTTGCAGGCGATCTTTATCTATATTATATATTATTAATTATCAGGCTTTGTTGTTATTGTTATCATGTCTCCAAAACATTTTCATTTTAGTTTCAAAAATACTTTTCCCCCCGTAATCATGAGCAGATTTAGGATTTAAGTTGATGAGGGCAAAAAAATAAAATTGGTAAAAAATATTTATGGTGGCAAAATACAATTTTAAGGTGGCAATTAAACTGACAAAATGCAATTTTAGACGGGATAGAAATGCAATTTTATGGAGTAATAATTTTTTTTGAGATATGACACTTGATCTCTCTTGTCTTAAGGATATATCCGTGCATGCCCGTAATAACATTCTTTTTATAAAGTAAAATCTTATATAAATTTTTAATATACATGTATGCGTTGCGTGACAGGCTTATCATGTTTGAAGAGAAATTCTTGTATATGTCGGGTATAGGATCTCGGTTCATATATCAATACACATAAAATATTTAACCATGATTTATTAAATTATGATTTATATCTGTTGGTATCTGGATCGGGCCTATACCCGATGTATACAAAAAAATTTCCATGTTTGACGATCTAATTTGGCGTGCGGAGTTGAGAATTTTCACCAGCCTTGGACAAAGTCGAGAAACAAGGGTGATGTTATGCAGTGACAGTTGTATGGTAGATCAACGGCGGGGATTGTAGGGTCTACGCATGCCTGTTGGTTGGTAAATGTCGAATTTTGGATAATATCGCTATCAGAACTTGTACAACGTGAAGCACGAGTTGTACATGAGTAGGTGAAGACGTCAAGGTCTTCACGGCAAGTCCAACTAGAAAAATAAAATTACACGCAACTCACGGGCTAATTTTTTTTTTTTAAATGTAAATTAAAAATATTACAAAAAAATTGTAAAAAAAAGCATAAAAAAAAACGTGTACATTTCTAAAGCTTGTTTTTTTTAAAAAAAATTGGAATTCATTTGTTTTTTAAAACAAAAAAAATAATAATCATCACCTATTTTTATTGTAATTAATTTTTTTGGCAATCCAGAAAATATATCTTTGAGATACATTTTTCTTTAGTATTTTTTATTTGATTTATAATTTTTAGAAATTGAGTTGATTTTTGGATTATACTTTTGTTACATATTAGGTTTGTGATTTAAGCTAAGTTTTCAAATTAAAATTAGTACGAAATTTTTAATAATGAAATATAAATATTTGAGACATGGTTAGATGGTTTGAAACAATACATAAAGATAATTATTTTTAATGTAAGTAATACAAAATGAAATATTTTTAATTTGCCATTTTTAAAATATTTAGGCATCGTTTGATATTATGGATGTGATGTGATAAATGATGGATGTATATTTAAAATTTATGTTACATCACATCTTTATCTAGATCCGACTAAGGGTCATAAATGACCTGAATCTGCCCATGGTCAACATGCCGGTTAACTGGGTCAACTGTTCGACGGGTAGGACCCGTAATCAAGGGTCATAATTTTCTAACCCATGAACTGTCAGTCAAGGTTTTATTTTAATTTTTTTTACATTTTTAAATTTAAAACATTTGTTATGGTGTAAATTTGAACTTACATATGTTTGTTTTTTTACACATTTTGATTATTTGAGCTTGAATTTATTTTACGTTATTTTATGATTAATCCATGGTGAAATACAATAAAATCAATTTACATTTTTTCAAAATGTAATAATTTTTTTAAAAATTAATGATCAAATCGTAACCGTAGAAAAAATCATGGCGTATGTTAATCATAACCGGTATCAGAACCGTAGCCGACGGTTCATGAACTGTAACCAAAACCTTCAAGGAAGGTTAATGTTAAGGGTCAATGTTTTTTGAACAATTTAACGTGATCATGTCTATCTTTATCAAGTGTATCAACTGGTGTCTTAGACTCAGTCACTCAAAAACATTATCCTAGTTAACAAAAGCAAGCATGTAGGTGCCGAATTACACTGTAAAAATATTTGCAATTTGTTGTAAAAAAAAAAAAAAAAAAAAAAAACAAAACAAAGTAAATCAACTTATAACATTGATTTAAATTATCTTTCTAAGATCTTAATTCTTAATATAAAATGAAATGGTTAAGATCTATGCTAATTGGATGAAACGTGCATCCAATCAATTTACAAAAGACTACGCGATTTTGCAAGTTGTCGAATTGGTGCTAAGAAAGTAGTCGTCCATGTTGATCTCATGCCTCACGATTAAAGCACTAACCAAACTATAATAATATTATCTTCATATTAAAAACAATAAATTCGATATTTGTAGGTATTGAATCAACCTTGTTTAGAACGCAATTGTTTTTGTCTTATTTTAATTTTATTCAACAAAAAATTTAGAGTATTGCAAGAAATTTAAGGAATATATATATATATATATATATATATATATATATATATATATATATATATATATAATGTGATCCAATTTTTATGTTCGATAAGTAAGTGCAATATAAATAATGTAAGATATCACAATTTTTTAAGTGGAGAACCCTTCGGAATAAAGAGAAAACCCACGGGACCTAGTCCAGTATAAATTTCCAATATAAACATATGTGATTTACTATTGTTCTCGGGTAAGTAATTGAATAAAAAGAACAAATGAATCATTTCTATTCTTTGACAGGAAATTTGTTGAACATAATATATTTATCTAAGAATGATTTTCTTTCTATGCTAATGGTTCGAATCACTCTCTATGTGATTCAAGGCTGGTATTTATAATGTCATCTTCAGCAGTTAAGGTACATCAAATCCGAAGCATAATTGGTCCTTGATCGTGGCATGGCTGGCTCCAGATGTCTCCGAGAAATCCGCGCACTATCAATGCATGATCATCTGTCTTTCTTATCTAGCCGTTATGTCAGGGTCTTCCACCATTGTTTGACAAATGGGCAGAGCAGGCATCTCATCCGCTCAGGCACTGCCTCCTTTGCCCGGATATTCCATGCTCGGCCTTGTAGAGGATTTTACCCGAGAAAACACATTCAACTTGTGACATCAATATTAACTTTTATTTGAAAATTTGATTATGAAATATATATCTCTCTCCATGAGAGTCATCTTGCCAGCTTTTTCATAGCTTCCTCGTGAAGCCTTTGTTTCACTCTGCTCCATCTTTCGATTTCCTGCTGATTCTCAATGCTAAACATGGTTCTTTGGTACTTTTGAGTGATTGGTTTTTTTTTTCTTGGTGTTGCGGTGGGTGGATTTGGTTGTGGTGTTTCTGGGGTCTTGGGAGGCGGTGGCTCTGGGGTTGGTGGTGATGGCCAGGGTGGTGGAGGGGGCTGTTTGAGGGTGGTGGTGTTGGGTGGGTTAGGATGCGGAGCTGGTGGTGGGCTCGGTGATGGCGGCGGAGTGGGTGGAGGTTACTGATAGGGCTGATTATTACGCGTTTTTATGCTATGATTTGTAATGGTTTTCGTGTTGATTCTTGAATTATTTTACGTTTTATGGTATATATTTCTATATTTCAGGAATCAATGTTGAAATTCATAAAAGGGGAAGAAATCAAGCTAAAATGATGAAAAAATGAATAAAGTTGAAGAAAAGAGGAAAAAACCAGAATCCAAGACACATGTTGCTCCTTTCTCCTCAAATTACTATATGTTCGAGCCATGTTTTGGAAATGTGGTCCATATAAAAGTTGTAGAACTTTCTCTTATCTTCGCGTGGACAGCTGATTCATCAAATTCGGAGTTTGTATGAGAAAGTTACGGCCAAAATACGAAGCTCGCCAGAAGCTGAAAAAAGGCGAAGAAAACTTACTGTGAAGCTCGATCGATCGAGCAAGCATTTCCGATCGATCGAAAAGGGCTGAAAAAGCCACAAAATTGTTACTGGAAGGCTCGATCGATCGGCCACTTTTTCCGGATCGATCGGGACGAAGAGTTTTCAAAAAAATAACTTCCTTGTAGAGTTTGGATGCAAAAGGGAAGTCTATAATTCTTTCCCCTATATATTATACACAAGATTTTCAACCCAACTATAGGACTTTAACCCTAGAAACACACGTCCCTTTCTTCCACATCTCAAGCCATCTTCTATACAACCTCCATCTCAGCCCCCCTTCCATCACCAATCTCACCCATCCTCCTCCAGAACCTCACGCCACCTTCATTCTCATCAACCAACACACCCACGCCTCCTCCATACTTCATGTCCAGCCTCCATCCTTCTACCATTCAACCTTCACCCATCCTCACCTATTCATCCTAGGATTTGGAACAACCCAACAAGGCGATAAAAAGAGACGATCGAGAAGGAAGCAAGAGAAGGAGCAAGGATCTACAACCGAAGTCGACATCGGGAGTTTATTCTTGTCTTTTAATATTAGTTTTGATTTGTTTTGATTTACTATGTTGAACTAATTTATTTATCGAGGCTAGGCGAATCTGTTGTTATGAACCTTCGATTTGATGATTTAATGATTGAATTCTTATAGTTCTTTGCGTATGTTTTATGTTCTTCATGCTTTTAGATGATTGATCACCTTTGAATGATGTTAGTAACGTAATTGAGATCGAGAGATGATTTTATGAAACTGAATTAATAACTCATACCATGGATTTCAGACCGAGATCGAGAGATGACGTCAATTACATGCGTGATAGCCATAGATTCTAGTAATTGAAAGATAGGAGTTTTCATGGATCTTATGCAACATTGAATTGTTAAATAAGTGAACGAGAGTTACTTACTACAATTCGGTGTTAGGTTTAATATAGCTCGAGAGAGTGTATTAGATAAATTGGGAGAACTCGTCACCTTAGAAAGATTTGAATATTCAATCGAGAATTGTAGGGAATTGCATTGGTGAGCCAAAGTCTCGATAATTTTCTCTAGTGGATTTTTCTCGTTTACTTTTATTGACTTGGTTGGATTAGTAGTTTATATTAATTAATTAGTCGTTAATTATAAATTAATTATCGTAGGTTAAATATAGTTAAAAGACATCTTATTTGGTACTTGCTTGTTAGTCCCTGTGGGTTCGACAATCCGTATCTTCCTATCTATACTAAAACTTGACACCGTGCATTTGCGGTCAAAATCGCTAGATTGGAAATAATTGTTTAAAATAAAAGCGATCAAGTTTTTGGCGCCGTTGCCGGGGATTAACTTTAGTAATATCATACTAGGTTCTTTGACTATAATTTAACCATTTTTTTGTTTATCTCATTCGAAAAAGAAAAAAATTATATATATTTATTTTGTTTTTGTTTTGTTTGTCTTGTGAGGTACTTGGAGATGCTACATCAACAAGCCTTCACAAGCTTTGCCCAACAACGTTCCGAGCCGTTCTACGCTGTTTGGGAGAGATTCAATGAATTGGCCAACACATTCCGGTATCACAACTTTTCGAACTATACTCTCTTGCAATATTTCTTCAACGGGTTGGATGTACAGACACGAGAATGGGTATTGAGCGGAGCACTGGTGACTGGGAGTCCCCTGGTTGATAGAGATGAGGATAGTGTGGTGCACCTGTTCAATGATATGGCGGACTTCGATCTTCACTGGCATTGTGATCCTTCACTACAAGGTTGGAGTCACCAATACCCACCGGAGCCTCACTACCCTATTGATATGCCACAACCATTTGAACATCGCGAATAGAGGAGAGATAGTTCTGCATATGTCACAACTCAGTTAGAGGATACCTTAGTGAGATTCATGGCATCAACTGAGAACAGTTTGGAGTGCCAAACCAACTCTATGCGCCACCTGGAGCAGCAAATGGCAGTCCTTATTGAAACAATTTCAACTAGCTGCCAGGAGGAAGAGACGAGAGCTACAAATCAAGAGGCGACGAATCGAGTTTGGTTATATGATGACGATCACTCAACCAACCAAGTTTGGGGGAGTGATCCTACTAGTGTGGAAATGTCAAGGGAACTTGAGCCTCTTCAAGAGATTGAGACTACTTCAAAGAATTCATCCGAGGAGTTCCCAAGTGAAGATGAGTCGTGTGTGATGTTGGAGAAGGAAGAGACTTTCGAAGATTCCGATTTGAGCCCGTCGATGGAGACATGTTCTATGCCATATGTGGATCCCTATTTTCCATCGATGCCAACTTCACCGCACCACATCCTCCAAGATATGAAGCCAAGTCAAGAATCATTCTCCCATGCCTACCAATTCAAGAATATTGTTGGAGCGACGAGCTTACACTGCTTACAATCTTGCCAATCTTGAGGGCATATTGAATGAAGACCCATTAGTGGTATCATACGATACTTACTATGGGCGGCAGCCGCTCTTTGATGGTTGCTTCTGATGGTCAAGCCGAAGACCAAAAATCAGCGCTTCTTGGGAGGCAACCCAAGCGTATCCTTTTGCCATTTAGTTTTGTTTATTTTTGGTTTTTGCATTTAGTTTGTTTATCTGTCATGTCGACTATTTTATTTGCATTCTTCTCTTGCTAGGTGCTCAGTTGGAGCGATGAACCCTACAACAGTGGAGCTTTCAAAAGCGAATCTTCCTCAACCCTCATGCAAGCATCTTGATCAGGGGAGTTTATTTTTTCCCTTTTGATTCTTTTAAACATTGAGGGCAATGTTTGATTTAAGTTTGGGGGAGTAGTAGCTTGCATGTTTTACTTGTTTTAACCAATTGTTGTGTGCTTAAATGACACTTGAATCGTCCGATTATTATGAGCTAAATTTTTTTTATTATGAGTTCAAACTTGAGAAAAGAATGAATTATAGTAGTGACTATTCAATGAGGATTTTGATCTCACTATGCATATGAACTTGATTTGTGATTGGACTTGTACATGAATATCCTAATTTGAGTTAGCATGTCAAGAATGAGGAATACTTTGAGCACAATGAGTCATGATCTTGTGGATTGCATGTTGAATAGTGATAATTGTTGTGAACTTGATGATTTGTCTTGAGCATCTTAGAGTTATCCTCGAACTTATTTGATGACACTTTGAGCCGAAATTTTATAGTTACAAACTCGACTTGGAAATGATCTAGGCGATCTTTGACACGTTTGAGCCTTTCAAGCTTACCTAGTCTATATCAATCCCTAGTGTCCCATTTGAGCTTTATTGAAAAAAGAATGGTATATGCATTGCATATAATTAGACCCCATTCGACATTCTTGGCAACCTCATTATACTTACCCTTATTTGAGCCTAAATGAAAAAGTTATCCTTATCCTAAGAGAGTATAATGAATTCCATTCGATGCACGTAAATTGTTATATCCTGATGAGCTTATTGAAAAATATTGATGAATGAGAAAAGAAAAAGATAGACAAAGAGCCTTGAAAAGAAAAAAAAATAAACATATAAGACCCAAAGTGGCCAAGGCTATAAAAGAAAAAGAAGAGGAGCTCGATGTGTGCGAAAAATTTGAACTGTAAATGATTATACTCTCTTCTTTGCGCTTATCCTATCTTTTCTTTGAATCCAACACCAAAGGCCTTACATTACAAGCTTAAAAAGTCCTTTTGATCCAAGTCTAGGGAGTAACTATCATTAGTGGAGAAGTTGTTTGAAAATAGGCTTATAGGGTGCTTGATGATAATCTTGACTTTGAGTTGATTAGCATGATTTGATCTTGAATATGTGCATGAAACTTGAGAATGAAATTAGCACACACACACATTCCGATTTTGAGATATGTTGCTTGAATTAAGAGAAAACATGTCTTGTCAACTTTTGTATATGTGCATAAGATTTCTGAGAATAAGCAAGTCATGAAATAATTGTTTCAAATATCAAGAATGAACTCTACCTTGTGATTTTAATGCTTAATCGAGGACGATTAAGTGATAAGTTTGGGGGAGTTGATAGGGTTGATTATTACGCGTTTTTATGCTATGATTTGTAATGGTTTTCGTGTTGATTCTTGAATTATTTTACGTTTTATGGTATATATTTCTATATTTCAGGAATCAATGTTGAAATTCATAAAAGGGGAAGAAATCAAGCTAAAATGATGAAAAAATGAATAAAGTTGAAGAAAAGAGGAAAAAAAACCAGAATCCAAGACATATGTTGCTCCTTTCTCCTCACATTACTATATGTTCGAGCCATGTTTTGGAAATGTGGTCCATATAAAAGTTGTAGAACTTTCTCTTATCTTCGCGTGGACAGCTGATTCATTAAATTCGGAGTTTATATGAGAAAGTTACGGCCAAAATACGAAACTCGCCAAAAGCTGAAAAAGGCAAAGAAAACTTACTGTGAAGCTCGATCGATCGAGCAAGCATTTCTGATCGATCGAAAAGGGCTGAAAAAGACACGAAATTGTTACCAGAAGGCTCGATCGATCGGCCACTTTTTTCGGATCGATCGGGACGAAGAGTTTTCAAAAAAATAACTTCCTTGTAGAGTTTGGATACAATATGGAAGTCTATAATTCTTTCCACTATATATTATACACAAGATTTTCAACCCAAATATAGGACTTTAACCCTAGAAACACACGTCCCTTTCTTCCACTTCTCATGCCATCTTCTATACAGCCTCCATCTCAGCCCCCCTTCCATCACCAATCTCACCCATCCTCCTCCAGAACCTCACGCCACCTTCATTCTCATCAACCAACACACCCACGCCTCCTCCATACTTCATGTCCAGCCTCCATCCTTCTACCATTCAACCTTCATCCATCTTCACCTATTCATCCTAGGATTCGGAACAACCCAACAAGGCGATAAAAAGAGACGATCGAGAAGGAAGCAAGAGAAGGAGCGAGGATCTACAACCGAAGTCGACATCGGGAGTTTATTCTTGTCTTTTAATATTAGTTTTGATTTGTTTTGATTTACTATGTTGAACTAATTTATTTATCGAGGCTAGGCGAATCCGTTGTTATGAACCTTCGATTTGATGATTTAATGATTGAATTCTTATAGTTCTTTGCGTATGTTTTATGTTCTTCATGCTTTTAGATGATTGATCACCTTTGAATGATGTTAGTATCGTAATTGAGATCGAGAGATGATTTTATGATACTGAATTAATAACTCATACCATGGATTTCAGACCGAGATCGAGAGATGACGTCAAATACATGCGTGATAGCCATAGATTCTAGTAATTGAAAGCTAGGAGTTTTCATGGATCTTATGCAACATTGAATTGTTAAATAAGTGAACGAGAGTTACTTACTACAATTTGGTGTTAGGTTTAATATAGCTCGAGAGAGTGTATTAGATAAATTGGGAGAACTCGTCACCTTAGAAAGATTTGAATATTCAATCGAGAATTGTAGGGAATTGCATTGGTGAGCCAAAGTCTCAATAATTTTCTCTAGTGGATTTTTCTCGTTTACTTTTATTGACTTGGTTGGATTAGTAGTTTATATTAATTAATTAGTCGTTAATTATAAATTAATTATCGTAGGTTAAATATAGTTAAAAGACGTCTTATTTGGTACTTGCTTGTTAGTCCCTGTGGGTTCGACAATCCATATCTTCCTATCTATACTAAAACTTGACACCGTGCACTTGCGGTCAAAATTGCTAGATTGGAAATAATTGTTTAAAATAAAAGCGATCAGTTACATGTCTGGTGGTGGTTTGTGGGGAGTGACTGGCTGTAGCTCGGTTCTTGGGGATGGAGCCGGCTTTTGTCACGGCCGGGGTGGTGGTCTTGGTATCTGGTGTTTCCGAGGAGAAGGGCTCTGTGTTCTTGTAGGTGGTGGCCTTGGCGGTGGTTCCGGTTGAAGGCTCACTGGCGGTTGGGATCGGTGGGGGAGGTTCTGGTGGGCGGGTTGTTGGCGGCAGATCTGGTGGGTTGGCTGTCGGAGGGGGTTGTGGACTTTCCCCTTTGACGGTGGCTGTGCGGCCGCCCTGATGTTTCTGTGTGGGCATGTGCGGGATTGGAAGGAATTCCGTACATTACTTTTGGTCCGGCTTGCAAGTTGGGAGGGACCTCCTTTTTTGATGCTTTTACTTACCTCTCTATTTATTATGTATTTTGTGGAGATGGTGTATTGTACATATGGTATGTCTGTAGTAATCGGTGGGTGTGTGCTTTTGACTTTTTCATGCCTGGTTTCTGGGTTTTGCTTCTCTGCTGAGAAAGTTGTTGGCGATGGCTGCTGGGTCTTTAGGTTTCGTGCGCCATGCACGTTTCCCAGGTTGATGGGTATCAATGAGGAATTTGGAAAGGGCGCTTATGCCTTTGGTGTCCAATTTTCGTTTATGCTCCTACCTTTTCCTTCTCAGTTCCTTCAATTATGGAAATCAGTTTCTCTTACTTGCTATTAATCTGGAAATGTATGGTTTGATGAGACTTTAACGGACTCAGAGTGTTCTGACACTTTTATAGTCACGGTTGTGTAGTTTTCGATGCTTCGCGTTACTCGAACCCATTATCATCACACATTTATTAGGCGTCTTTTCATCCATGTCCTTGTTTGATATTTGTATTTCATGCTCTCTTTAACCCGCGTGCATATAAGTATCTTAGTAATGATGTGTATCTTATGAATAATAGCAAGCAAAGTAACAATGACTATCAATGTTTGTCGAGACGAGATTTGGAATCTCTGTCCTTGAAACGATATTGCCCCGCTATGGTGCTTATGGTTAGCGTCAATCATTTCCCAAGATATAATGTTTATGACTTGTGATAAGAGAACTCCAAATCACAAGTCCTCGAACCACAAATGTTTAAAGGCACTACAACAATAACAATGGATGAACAATATGCTTATGCATATTTTTATCTCAAAAAATGACTTTGATCTTGAATTTTAAGTGTGTTTAATTCACTTAGGATTATTATATTTATACTTGGCCTAATGACACCACAAAAGGACATCATTTGGAGGAGTTTATTCATGAAATAACGCACCCGGACGCGAAGGGACACCCATTCACAAAAAACACCTCCACAAATTTTTACTGGCAGTCGGGCGCTTGAGCACCCGGATGCGGTGCTCGAGCGCCCATCTTGCTGCCCAAAACTTTGGGCAGCGTTGGACCGCTATCTGGCGCGCTCTGGCGCCTCCCGGGCTACCCGGATTTTCCCAAGGCAGTATGTTTTCCTCCTTTTTGTTCGTTTTGTCATTTATCACGTATTCGACTTTTTCGTCATGTCCAACTTGCTTAATTTCAATTCATTAAGCACATTTTTCCAACAATCCCTCACACATGAATTAAAATTAATGCATGAATGCAATGAGTGCCTTTAACGAATCGTTATAGCGTCTGGAGAGGTGGCTTGCGGCTTTGAACCTTCCGTATTAGTGTTCATCGGATTTACTAATAGTTAACTTAAAGTCTTGAACTATTTAGTCATTTGTGTAAACCGAGACAGTTGAACTCACACCATAACAACTCTAACCTTCATATTGGTTTTTACGGTTGTGTCCGTTTCGGCCATGGACCACGCTTTTCATAAGTGCTTTCCAATTTTTAATCGGCCACACTTCGCACTTACATATGTGATCTCCTATAAGAGTATCCCGCTATACTCCAACATATCCTTATATGTCTTAGAAATCATTAAAGACCTTTTGCATATCCTCGTAACCTTTTCGCAGGCTACACCCCTTATCATAGGAATGGTTGGAGATTGATCTCCAAGGTGTTTATACAATTTCATAATTTAGTTTCCCTTTTGAACCTAGATATTGGGATCTCCAGTCAACAATGTTGGATATACACTGAGATTTTGATTATAGTGTTCTAACCACATTCCCTTCGATAAACTTTGTACATGATCTCTTGGTTAACCATTCATAAGCGGATCCACGGTTTTCTCACATAACCAATTAAACATATGCATATAGAGATCATTGCCATAGGGTCATATGCCTGCGAATTTTATGTCGAGACTTACCATTATACATACTACATTGTGCCCTTTCTACAGCATATTGGTTGTCACAATATTACAATTGTAGGCACATGTTCTTTTCCAACATGGAATTTCTTCTAAGAAACCTTGAAGCCATCCAGCCTCTTCTCATGTTTTCTCTACTGCAAGAACTTGATTTCATTGTGGATCGAGATACATATACGTTTGCTTTGAAGATTTCCACAACGTTGAGTCCTTTCTAATAGTAAACACACTACTATTTATGGATTTTGAGTCCTTTCTAATAGTAAATATATTACCATATATGGATTTTGAGTCCTTGCATTATAGCGGTTTGTTATTACTTTTCCAACAAGAGATTTTCATTTAACAAAACATCGAAGCCCTCCGGCTTCTTCTCCGCTTTATCTAGCGCTATGAATTCTCATTCATAGTGGATTGAACATTACACTTTTTTGTTTAAAGAATTTCCTTCGTTTCCTTTTCATGACACAACATCATTACCAATGGTTAACACATAAACATTTGTGTCAGACATCCAATTTGTATCAGGATATCTCAAGTTTCAAATTCTAAGCAATATAGCTTATAAATTTGAAACTATAATAACTTCTCGATTTTAATTCACAATTCAAATTTTAAGCATAATTTCTTAGAAAATCCAAGTTCAAGATTTTATTTCTTACAAACTTGAATTTTAAGCGCAATGTTTAAAAATTTGAAACTAGAGAATTCGTCTTGAAAAATTCAATTCCAATTGATATTGCTGCATCAACTTGATCATGTCAAAATGTTTCATCAACATTTTCTTCATTATTTTGATGATCTCTATATTGCTTCTCATAATGAGCATATCATCAACATACAAGCATACTTAGATATGCTTCATGTGTGTCACTTTTATCACACTTGTTTTGACAACATAGTTTTGTCAAATTTCTCATGTCATTACTTTGACACTTTACTTCAATCTGGCATCCCAACACTTTCAATATTTGTAGGAAACTTTGTCCTTAACTCATAAGATTTTTTCCATCATTGCCTTAAGTGTGGTAATTAGAATATTGTTGACCAACAGAATTGTCGCCCCCACAATTTTGGGTAATCTCGAACTTATCAAGATTTCATTGTGTTTAACTTTCAAGTTTCAAATTATAAGCTTATAAATTTATAAATCAAACTTCAATATTTATATCTTGCAAACTTTGATTTCAGCGTGCTTGCTTACAAATTTTGAAACTTGGACCATCTCTGGAATAAAATTCACTATTTGCAGTTTAAGCGTCCAAACTTATAAAACTCAAATTCAAGATTTCATGTCCTATAAGTTCGAGGTTTAAGAGTATAATGCTTAGAAAATTCAAATAGAAACAATTTTAAGAGAGAACAACACCCAGAAAACCAATTTTGGCATTCGATTCATCATTTGTATTTTAAGCGTACAAATCTTAGAAAAATGAATTCAACATTTTAGAACTTGAAAATTCAAGTCTTAAGCGTAAAATACTTAAACAATACAAATAGAATCAACTCACAATTCTTCACTGCAAAACTCATTTGCTTACTTTGTTTTCAACCTCTTTCTCGTAGTGTTCAAACACTTCTATGACATAGTCTTTGCTTCGGAACAAATAGCCATAACAATATCTTGTGCAATAATCGATAAAGTAACGAATACTTTCGCATACCTCTAGTTTGCACAAACTTTAAATCACAAAGATCAATGTGAATTGATTCTAGAGGCGTCTTTTTTTCTTTCATCCGAATGAATGACGGTTTTGTTAACTTATACCACACAAGTCTCACACTCATGTTTTAAGTTAACATTCACTTAAAGCAATAAATTTAACTTTTGTGTTTACAATTTACATGACCACACGATCATCCATAAATCTTAAAACTCAATCAAATGTGTGCTAACATAAATTTTATTGCTTCAATGATTAAGGAACAACCGTCATTACAATTAGTTTGAAAGATGCTATAACATTCTCACAAATACCAAGTTTGTATAATACAATCCTTGTTAATCTCAAATATTAATCAAGCGGCAAGCATAAGATCATTCAAGCCGTTTGAGATCTAATCATCTTCGGTCATGTTAACTTGATCCTTTGCCTTCCCACGATCATCTTTGTTATGACAATCATTGGCCATGTGATTGGGTTTTCCACATGTGTAGCACTTTCCTTTGAACTTTTTTGCCTTTCTATTTTTGGAGGCCGTACCGTCAAACTTTCGCTTTGTTCCGGTACGTTGTTTAACCAAGTTCGCACGTGCTTCCATTTGGTGTCTACCCGCCCCCTTCTCGGACGTCTTGTTGTCCTCCTCGATTCGCAACCGAACCACAAGGTCTTCAATACTCATATCTTTACGCTTATGTTTGAGATAGTTCTTAAAGTCCTTCCACATAGGAGGCAACTTCTCTATCATAACAGCCACTTGGAATGAATCACTTAGACTCATCCCCTCCGCATGGATATTCCTTCAATATTACTTGTAAATCTTGCACTTGTGCCATCATCGGCTTGGTGTCAACCATTTTAAAATTCAAGAACAGTCCAACGATGAATTTCTTCATGTCGGCATCCTCAGATCTGTACTTCTTTTCCAGAGATGCCCATAGTTCATATGCTGTTTTCACAAGACAATAAATATTACATAATTTGTTGTCTAACCCGTTTATGATGTAGTTCTTGCAAAGGAAATTGCTTTGGTTCCAAGCATCAACTACAACCCTCTTTTGGGAGTCGTCTTATCATTCTTCAACCGTAGGAGCATCCTAGGTTAAGAACCTTGTCAAACTCAAAGTGGTCAAGTAAACAACATCTTTTGTTACCATCTTTTGAAGTCACTCCCATTGAATTTCTTTGCCCTTTCTCTATGAAGAACGAAAGTCGTTGTTCCACTCGATGAAGCCATTTGTTACAGATATCATTTCAATATTGTAGGAATCTTAGTAATGATGTGTATCTTAGGAATAATAGTAAGCAAAGTAACAAAGGCTTTATGAATGTTTGTCGATGCGAGATTTGGAACCTCTGTCCTTGAAACGATATTGACCTGCTATGGTGCTTACGGTTAGCAACAATCGTTTCCCAAGATAAATGACTATGAATTATGATAGGAGCACTCCAAATCACAAGTCATCAAACCACAAAGGTTTAAAGGTACTTCAACAAGAACAAGGGATGAACAATATGTTTATGTAGATTTTTCTCTCAAAAAATGACTTTGATCTTGCATAAAAAGTGTGTTTAATTCACGTAGGATTTTTTATATTTATACACCACAAAGGACACTATTTGGAGGTGTTTATTCATGATAAAATGCACCCGAACGCGAAGGGACACACTCGTTCACGAAAACCTCCACAAACATTTCTTGGCGGAATCTCGGGCGCTTGAGCACCCGGATGCGGTGCTCGAGCGCTGTTGCATGCAAAACGTATCGCAAGCGTACGATGTCAAGTTTTAGTATATGGATATGAATACGGATGTCGAACCCACGAGGATTGGTCTATAGTATTAATTAAATACTTGTGCTAGATGGTCTTAATCCTATTTAGAAAAACGAGTAGTGTTGTTTGTGTTCAAATGACATAAATCACTAACTAACAGTTGCAACAATTCAAGAGAATTAATTATGAGAAGGATTCTAGAGGTCCAATTTCACTTGATTATCAACTATGTTTCTTATGATCAATTACAATATTATAGATTTATCTAGTTTATTAGCCAAGAATTCTTAAGTGTTTCCTACTCCCTTTCCCAAGTGATAGTAGAAATATCATTCAATACCAACCTTGATATCCCTATCTAAGATTAACATTAAACAATATTGATTGCACAAAATTCTTTCAAAGACTTCAATGGAGTTATACGCATGTCGATGATATAAACAACCATGATGTGTTTTCTTATGCCCCGTTCACAATTCCCTCTCTCGAGTGATAGATCACAAACAAATATTACAATTAAATCAATGGTCAGTCAATTAAATTGCATTCAAAGCAAGACAACACAAATAAACCATGTGATAAATCATAATATGTAAATCAATTAAACCAAAACATAATATCCAATCAAGCTACGTCTTCCCCCTAGAAAGAAGAGATTAGTTCATCCTAGAATTCATAAAACACATAGACATGTTTGAGAAATTCATAAACGAACGAAAGTAAGAGATACAAAATGATATGGAAGCAATTCTCAGTCCCCAGATGAAAGCCTCCTTCGTTTTGTGATGAAATCTCCTTGAAAGAGTGTCAAAAGTCCAAAAAATTATGATAGGATTCTGGTTTTAAACCTAACAGCCGCTAATTTTTAATGGGCTGGACTCGCGGCGCGATCGATCTCTATTTTCCAGTGATCGATCTATGCGTCATTATTTTCAAAAATCTTCTTTTGGCGATCGATCTCTATATTTCAGCGATCGATCGCTATTTCGCCAAATTTGTTTCCCAACATTCTGTCATATAGATCGATCTCTATTTTTATGGAGATCGATCTCAGTTTTTAGGGATCAATCTCTATTTTTAGGCGGTCAGTCTCCATTTTGAGGGATCAATCTCTGTTTTCGGGGATCAATCTCTGATGCAGATTCTTCATCTTCGATTTTTCCTCTTTTTCTTCGTCTTGCCTTGACTTTATTCCACAATTTTCTCGTTATTTCTTGCCATTTTCCTTATCATGGCACTCATCCTTACTTGGATTCCTGTAAACACAAAAACAGACACAATACACATATTCTGATCGAAAAACCAACATCAATCCAAAAGAAACGAAAGAAATAATAAGTGCAAAATCTCACTTATCAAACCCCCTAAACTTAGATTTTTGCTAGTCCCGAGCAAAATTAAGAACAAATGAAAAGAAAGAAACATGAAAACAAAACAAATTCAAAAGACTCAAGTTGTGCAACGATCAATCATGATTGGCCTCAGAGATTCATGGTCTAATAATCAACTCAATTTTCATGACACCCTCAATCAAAAGAAATTTTTATTCACATATCAATAGGACTTTGTATGGTATCATTTTGGGTTCAAACTTATTATCCAATAGAATGGTAGGCTTGTAATAAGAATGGACAACATAAATCAAGGTAATGAGACATGCGTTTGTGAATGTCAACGCATACTCATCAAACATGTCTCTCGAGAGTCCATAAGCTTAACTTTTGTAACCTTCTCCACTAGTATATTGGATGAACATGGCTCGGTCAGTAGGTCTTAATTGGCTCATAATGTATGACATTGGATCATGGCTTCAACAAAAAGGGTAAGAGTTTCAAAAGATCGAGTAAGTCCGATATATGTATTGCGCACCCCATTTCACTCTTCATTCTCCTTTTTGCTTATACATCATTTATTTTTCTTGATTTTCACCCTTCCATAATTATATATCTTATCCAACACCTCATTTTATTTCGCACATTCAATTCATCCACTACTTTCTGCCATAACATTGTTTCTTCTTTTCTCCCTTTGGTTTATTTTCAATCATGAATGATTTTCAAAATATTAAGTTAGAATATGGTGGTTGATAGGGTTTGAAATGATGCCGTATGTGGTGTTGGGATATGCCATAAGACAACTCATTTTATGATTGATTTTGGCATACTATGTAATATGATTTTATTAATGTCAATTCATTATTATATATTATTCCAATATTTGTGTAATATGAATATATAACATATATATATATATATATTAATGTCCTTAGAATAAAATTGTATTATTCTGAAAGATTGTCTCTAGTCAAGTATTATCATGAATTATGATAATGATAATGCATTGAGACTAGTATGTTTGATTGATGAATTTGTTCATGGATATGAGATATTGAATCAACACATGGGTACATGTTAGAGAACTATGTATTGGATAGACCCACCATGAGAATGCTACATGTATAGTTATATGAATGTCATAAGCAATTCTCATAGTGATAATAATGTATGTAATCCTTACGACTTGAGATCACCAGAGACCCCACATAAGGAGCAGTGTATCTTGATATTGTCAAAAGTTACCTGTAACAGGGTAAACTATAAAGACAATCATTGGATACCCTACGAATTATGTAGATGGATGTTGAGTGATCAAGATTGGATTTGTCCCTCCTATATAATGGGAGAAGTGTTTGGGCCCTTGATCAAGTGAGACTAAAATGCATGGACATGCTCGAATGAGTCGATATGTGATATCGAGCTTATTCGTTTATTCTAGTCTACTCGGGGATCAAGAAATATAAGATTGAACTATACGAGTGTGACTTATTCCATGACTCATGTTTAATCTAAACACATAGGACAAAGGAATTAAGTTACATGGTGAATATTATCATAGTCCATAGGTAATGTCGAGTCAATGACATTCTTGTAACTTGGGTAGCCTTGATGTTTTGCTAGATACCGCTCATTGCTTGTGACATAAAATTAGATTATGTCACTGTCAACGTTGCAAGATCCTAACGGGTCGCACAAAAGATTAAATTGATAAATGGAGTTAAATTCATTAGATGAATTAAATTGATTAGGAAGAGTCCTAATCATAAACAAATGGGTCGTATTTATATATATATATATATATATATATATATACATATATAAATATGAAACATATACATATATGCATATCGGGTTATGGGCCCAAAGGCTTTTAGAAAACCTTATTATGAGCCGCCCCCTCAATATATATATCTATATATATATATATATATATATATATATATATATATATATATATATATATATATATATATATATATGCATGTCACGGATGCATGTTAAGAGTTCATACAGATTAACTAAACCTAAAACACACCATTCGAAAAAAAGGTGTAGCTGTTACCTCGTAACTCAGACGTTTCGTCCCTTTTCCCAGTTGATTTATCAAGTCTAGCAACTTGATAAATTCAACACCCCTTTCAATTTGGTCGTGTCGATACCGTAGAGGCAAAACTGAAAAGTGTTGCTCGTGACTCGTGGACGTCTTGCTTCGAGGATTCTGCATCAAACACGCTACAAATGTATAACTCTCGACACCGATATGATAACTTCGTATCGTTCCTCGGTGGGAATCCAATTTTTTTTATTCCTCTGCGTTGTATACTTTTCGGATTCCTAACAGTGGTATCAGAGCCATGTACAAAGCTCATATCGGGGTTATGTGATAAATTGTTTTTATCATGCTTTGAGTTATTGCTTTCATGCTAATTCGAAACTGTAACGATTAATAAGAATATATATGATATGTTATAATCAACATATGAGATATGTAAGTGGAAACTATCGTAAAATATATATGTATATTAACATGTATATATGTATAAGATACATATGTGTGCGCGTGACCGAGCCAAGCAAGGTTGGCGACCGTAGCTCGATGGTTGGGCGAACGGATTCGCAAGATGGACGACCTCGCCCCGCATGGGTGGGCGACCGCGCCCATGCGTGGGCAAGCGATTGCCAACAAGGGGCGGGCAACCGCACCCCTTGCATGGGCGGGCGACCGCCCACAAGGAGTGGGTGTCCACACCTCTCTCGTGGGCGGGCGTCCGAGGCATGTGATGCCCTAAACCTACAATATTTTTCCTATTTAATTTACAGTTTATGAACCTATAATTAAATTTTAAAGTGTTTAGAATTTAATTCATTAATTCATTAATTGTTATGTACTAGCATGTTTTGTGTGTTGTTTGAGCATGGTGCATGGTTATAGCCCTATGACCAATTCGATTGTAATTTTGTGAATGGTTGTAATTTTTAAATACGGCTTGCGTGTTCTGAATGTATTCCCCCCTATGATCCCCTCGAATGTAACTCGAGGTATTCTCTATATCATGTAATTGTTATATAATATAGTTTTAGCTTTTGTTGATGAAGATCAATGAAGTTGGACCATGGTGCCGAGACGAGGAGGCCATTCACAAAAAGACCGAAGATGTGCTTGGAGAAGTTACCCTTAGGTTTACCATTTAGGTTTTCTCATTGGCTTGAGAAAATCAGTAGTTCGGGCTATAACCATGTCACGTTTATTTTATGTTGAAGTATGTGATGCATGTTTATCATTTGATATTTAATATTGATGGATGATATATATGTTAGGATCGGGGTAGTGTTTAGAAAGGGGGTTGAATAAACACTTGATTCAATTTCGATTTTGCTCGGGTTAACTGCAGACTGTTAAGTACTGCAGTAGCTTCTCAATATAAGGCAAGTCAGCAAACACTGATTATAGTGCGGAAGACGTCTGCTGGACTTGTGAGGAATAAAACTGAGTAGTAAATAAGCAATAAGTAAATGACACGAATATTGTTTATGGAAGTTCGTAGCACAACACTTCTATGTCTCCCCTTCTTCCTTTGCAGGAAGGTTTCACTAGAAGACTTGGTTTACACTTTACAGTATACAACCTTCTTAGGCACTTACACAGCTTGGCCTAAACTCCTAGCAATCACAACTTCTTAATTTGATTACAATAGATTCTGTGACACTCTCACAAAATAAACTTTTTAGCTTCGAGTGTTCTTGAGCAGCAGACTTTAGTTGAGGATAATCTGTCACCGATACAGTAGTACTGCTTGTCTGCTCTTACTGAATCTTTAGAGAATATCAGTGAGATGATTATTCTTTTTGCGTTGAGGTGTTTCTCTTTGTTTGAATAGATCGTTCATCTAACCTCTTCATTCTTCAATTTGATGTATTTATAGACTCCTTGATCTTTAACAGCAACTTGTCTATATTTGGAAGAGATCCACTTTTTGTTATCATTCCATATTCTGATTGTCTTCTTTCCTATTTTGTTTAGCAACGGCTCTTTTATTCTGACGCTAATGGTGGCGGAGATATAGCAGGGTGTGCCGCTCTGTTGTACTTTTGTCAGAATAGGTTGTACTTATTTTGTAAGGACCCAAGCCTTAACCCTTGATTAGTGTATTTATCATTATGTGTGGCACATGCTTTCAATAAAATCGATCGGGAAACACAGATGATACTTTACCAGTGAATGACAATTACAAAATTTCTTTAATATTCAACATTAAGATCATCTCTACCCACAATTAGACTCATAGATTCCGCCCATTTCCAACCCCATTACACCACTTTTCACATGGTAGACTTTTATAAAAATTTGGGCAGAGTTTCCCCATAAATAGAGCCATCCCGAAATAAAAGCGCATCACAATATATAGTTCCCGGCCGGGGGAAACACATACTCAACAGAACACAGCAACACTAAGTAAATTCCCAGCCAGGGAAGACACCACACATAAGACAACATAAATGGGTTTCAACACCCACATAATACACCCATGACTCTCATATCATTAGCAATTCTACTCTTAATTGCATGCAACATAGAATGAAAGAGAGAAAGGCTCATGCCTTTATATACAACCCATATACAAGCATAACCGTGCTCACATGCGAGCATCATAAATATGTATATAACCTTCGGGTGTATATAAGTACTCTATACGATACCGTGCTCCATCAAGCCCTGGTACCACGATCCTGGGAGTACATCCAATCAACAGCTCGAGCTCAGCTCCACATCCATCGATGTACCTGTTCACCTGCCCCAACAGAGACAGCCCCCAACGGGGTGAGCATACCAATACACAAAATCCCATAATCACAGTAATGAAATTCATAATTTACAACAAAAGTAAATACTAATGAATTTTAAATGATACTCCCTGGATGGCAACGTCCTCATCCGGGATTCCGTGTACTGTCCCTGTTCTCACAATCATCAAACTCATCAAATCTCAAAGATCAGTAAATCAACACATTGATTTAACTCATAGCATGCCTGATTCTCAAGTATCGATAATTAATGATTCCAAATTCATTATACATACAAATATAGATATCTCGATATCTAATACTGATTTTCAACTTTGCTACCAATCATAGATAGCTCAAAAGCCTAGCATTTATTTTACAAATTCTCCATTATACTTAGACATCTCACATGTCTTATAATGAATACATGATTCCACGATCATTATTAGGCATCTCAAATGCCCTACAATAGTCATATAAACCCAGTACCCCATATCTCTTATAAGGTCATACTACTCTAGTATCACGCACGCTTGTGGCGGCGATGTCAAGGTTGGGTCGTTCCATAACTATATCAACACATATATATAACCATACGCACAACCATCAATGCAATCAAAATACATTATGCATTTCACAAATGCTCTCATATAAAGTAATGCTCGTACGTCGCACGTACCTTAAATTTCCGAAGTCCGAGCCAAATCTTGCTCGAGTTCCATGCCCCGAGGAACGATGTGCTAACACGATAAATAATTCACAATTATTTACGAACATGCAACCCATGCTCAAGCACACCCATAACCCTCAAAAATATTGTCAACACACGACAATCAACCATTATCAAAAAATTGCTCAAGAATACCTTCAATAATTCGAACCCTATCATAACAATTCGAACTCAAATAATCACCATAATTCATCTAAAACATGAATTTATCGATCAATAGCAAGAATCATCACCCCTTGCCAAAAACCCCCAAAATTCGAACATAAACCCCTCAAACATACTGGAAAAATTCGAACCATAAGCCACAAATTTTCGAACCAAATCCTCACGTCCAACAGCAAGAAATTCGAACCATTAAGCAACAATTTTTTTGAACTACAAAGTAAGAAATTTTTGACCCAAATCAAATCACAAAACGCCCCAAAAACACCTGAATAAAAGCCCCAAAATCGTACCAAAAATCGAGCCCCAAAATCGGACAGAATCCAGTTTCGAACCCTAGCGCTTTCTGCTGAAATCCGAACTCAAATCGCGACCAAACTTCGAATTGATGGTATGGGAAGGTGCGCCTGGACGAGACGAAGCCACCGGTGGGTCGGACGCGCCGAACGACGGCCGGACGGCGGCGGGCGCACGCCTGGAAGCGGCGGGGGTCAAAGGGGATCGGGAATGGCGCGCGCGAGGAGAGAGAGGGAAGGTGGGGAAAATGGTTCCAATAATTAAAATCTCGGGTTCAACTGGTATTTATAGCAAAAATACCCGAAATACTAATAGCCCCACAAATACATCATGATTCATTAAAAATCATCTGTTTTCAAAAATTCTCTCTCTAACTCAAAAACCCCCTACCGGTGCCCACACAAAGCACCCGAGGTTCCGAGTCACACTAAAAACCCAACTCATAGGTTTTCACCGAAATGAGAATACGATCTCAACCTCGGGATCCAACAATCCCAACTACTCAAATAGACGAGCCCGGAAGGCCCAACACCTCGATTAAACTCCAAATCGCCACGTAAAACAACTTTAGGGGTTATTAACACTACGGGGTTAACATCTTTAATCCCTGGTCATCACATATTTTGTCTTTTTGCTTTGAGCTCTTGCTGGATGGTTAGTCCTATGCTGGCTTTCTTCGTTCAACTGGTCAATCATTCTTCTGTAACCAGTAGATGGTTGTCCAGTTAGTGTCCATCCGGTAGGTGTCTATCCAGTTGGTGTCCATCCGGTAGCTGTCTATCCAGTAGGTGTCTGTGCCCGGTAGGTGTTTGTGTATCCAGTTTGTGTCCATCACCCGGTACCAAAACTTAGAAATGTTTTCCCAACAAATTCCCCCTTTTTGGTGATGACAAAACTTTGTACTTGAAGACTCTTACTTGATCAACCGAACATCAATTCCTGTTTAGACTTAGAGACACTTAAAGACTTTGCAATTTGTTAGAATATATAAGCAGATTACGAGTAGTAATCAAACTGAGCCAAAAGGAATATCATTTTATATAAGATGAATTCTGGTTACAACTTACATGATACATCTTACAAATTATATAGAACATTACATGGAACATTTTACAAGTCATTTAGCAGACTTATTTTTACAATCTATCCAAATGGAGAAACATAGCCAGTATGGAGTGATCCGAGCTGGCTAGTTTCAGGGTTATTGACAAAGGGGGGGGGGGGGGGGAGAGAGAAAGTGCATACAGAAAATCTTAGAACAGAGAAAGGCCTAGAAAGAGTCCATTATCTTCAAAGTAGTCCTCTGTTCATTTGGTAAGATCTCTGTCTTCAATAATGAGAATACTCTATCTCTGTCTTCCCCCTTTTTGTCATCAGCACCTAGGCATCTGCTGTTCTAAAGTCCAGGCTGGTGGAGAACACCAGGGCTGGTCCAGAAAGCACAAGCTAGCAGACGTGTGTTAGATAAGTAATCAACCCATGTAGGGTTGATTTAGATAAGTAATAAACCCATGGATAGATATTTGTATAGAAACAAGTGCAAGACAAGTAAGACGATAAGAGATGCTATTTATAGCGAAAAATGAGCAAGTTGAGGTGTGAAGGGTCATATCATGCAAAAGAAATCAGATAAATATGACAATACTGTGAATATTTATAAAAATCAGATAATGATAAATACAAACAGACAAAAAAAAGTTTACTGTTTGCCCCCAAGCCAATGCGAGGAGTAGTCACGGGTGGATGGAGGAGTGTCAATCTGAGGGTGTCGAGAGCTGTGGGACCTTTGCTGAAATGGACGCCTTGACCTACTGGATGCTCCAGCTGCAGTGGATGAGTGACGAGCTAGGCTCTGGTCTCGTTGGGTCAGAGGAGCAGGGTGGCTGGACTCAGGCAGTCTTCTAACGATTTGAGGAGTAGCAGGCAGGCTGTTGCTCAAGTCTTGAATTTGAGAAGCAAAAGCCACCTGCATGGTTTCCAGTTGATCTGATAAGGCTTTCTTAGCATCCTCTATCTTGTCTTCAAGAGCCAGTGAGGTGGCGGCATGAAGAGATTCATTTTGTTGATTGATCTGAAGGCGAGCCTGCCCTATCCGAGAAAGTGAGTCTGCAAACGCATCCACAACAAAAGTCTGAAGCCTGGTGACAGTAGTCGTTAGGCTGTTTAAGTCCCTATAGACGTGCTGAAATTGAGAATCAGTGTGCTGCTGATGGTTCCCTAGAATAAGAGTCGCAGTGCGCTCTTCCTGTTTGAGCTTATTGAAATCACTGGCTAGTGCAAAAATCGCGTTGGACAGATTCAGTAGCTGATCAGCAGTGTTGGGTGGCCCTTCCAGGGGAATAGAGGTTGAGAAGTCAAAGAAATCCTCAGGAGGGTCTTGAGCCTTCGACTGATCCAGAGCATTTATTTGAGGCTCAACAGCAGTAGTGAGGACTCCGGGATGACCCTTAATAACAACAGTGGTCAGTAGAGCAGCGGCTTCAACAATTTGTGCAGCAGTTGCGTCTATGGCTATAACAACCATGCTCTTAGTAGCTTGGTCCATCGCAGCTGCAGACGACTGGGTGTGATCAGCAGAGTGTGAGGAGGACTCGCTGTGTTCATTATTACCAGAAGAGATGGTAACTTGATGAACCATAGTCTGAATCACTGTGTCCACATTCTCATGATCAACAACCATCAGTTGGAGCGATTGATCATTTGTAGGACTGGGAGCGGAGGAGAAAGCTGGAGCAGCCGGAGAGGTGATCTCTATGACAGGAGGAGTTATCTCCAATGTCGGTGGGATAGTCTCTAAGGCAGGAGGAGTTGCCTCCAAGTCAGTTGAAGCTGTCTCTAAATCAGTTGGACCTGTTTCCAAGTCAGTTGGAGCTGGGCTTGCATTATTCACAGCTGTAGAGCGAGAGTGAAGATCGGTTGATATGCGGAGATCATGAAGAGCATGCTCAGCCATATCCAGTTTTGGTCCTAGTGCATTCAGAACTGCTCTATCATGGTTTGCTTAGCCAGAATCACTGTTGAATTGCTGAAGACGTGACTGAACAAGGGTTTGAAGTTCGCCCACATAGTTCATGAGACGGAAGAGATCCCTGAGCTTCAGACTCTTCTCAGGGTCCGTGAATTGAAGATAGGATAAGATGAGGTTCTCATCCTCCCGTACTTGATCCAGAATTGGAGTGAAGTCATTGAAGTGAATTTTTAGGCGTGCCTTCACCCATCGATCAAAAATTTCAAGATGTGGCTGCAGCTTGGCTTCTACTGTATCCATGACCATTTGTATCTCATAATTGACGGGTGCGGACACTGGGGCCATATGGGCCTTTCCTTTTCCAGCGGTGGTGTTCTTTGGATGACAGTAGGGACACACGTACTTGGGTGTCCGAAAACTAATAGTGTCAGGTGCTTGCTGAGAGCTCACCAGTTTGGAGGATTTTTAAGTTGGAGCCTCTGATGCAGCAAGTACTATGGCCAATGAAGCAGGTGATGCAGTTGGTTCCTCGGGAGGAGGATTTTCAGGACTGGGCTCTCTACTAGGAATGACTGTCGTGGGACCTGCAGAGGAGATGGTATCAGAGGCAGCAATGACTATTTTGCGGAGAGTAGGAGAAGCCCCTTTTCTGGTTCTGGGCTTCTTTGGAGGAGGAGATGACTCAGCGGATTCGGATATTGTTTGTTCAGAATCACTTATAACTTGAGTCGATCGTCGCTTCGTCAAACCAACCTCTCTACCACTCCGCTGCCTGTGTATCTGAAGATACTTAGCAGTGATAAGTCTGCCTGGATGAAGGTCGGAGGAGGCCCCTGCCTGAATGTTTTTGCTATCAAAGATGCTACTGAGAGGTAGGGAAAAACCAGATTGTCCCTTTCCTGAAGTGATGAGTCCAGTGAGGACCTGAAACAAAACAACTGACCAGTTGACTTCAAGTCCTTTGAAGATGGCGCCCATGACATCGAACTTCTCAGGGTGATGATGTCAAAAGAGCCAGCTTTGCACAACAGCCCCTTAGAAATAACATCGGCCAGTTGCCGGAAGTGACTCTTCATCAGCACCTTCTTGAATGGAGGACGTCGGAGACGATCATTTGAGTTGGAGAAAATGATCCGCATTTCTTCCCTGACATGCACTGGAACTGTGGAGAAATCTGTGAGTCCAGTGGATGGAAGACAAAGGTGAGTGCTGAATTCCTGTTGAGTGATGGTAATTAGTTGTCCAGAAACAGAGGCCACCACGGAATCATCTTCAACTTTAGCGGTGGTGAAGAATTCATGCAAGGCGGCTTGAGCCTGGCTGAGAATTACTAGAAGTCCCGATGTATCCAATTTGTGAAAGACTTCCTTTGTTTCTTCATCAGAGGATGTGGAGATGGAATGGAAATTCACATGAACAGCATTTGTGATAAAGCTTGGCTGAGAGTTCTTCGACATTTTTGATGAAGATGTAGAAAAGCAACAAAAGTCCTGTAACGTAAAATTTCTGGGAGGGAAGTTAACGCAGTGAATTTTGGAAGAGATAAGAGTTAGAAAATAAAATAAAATTAATGGCGGTTAAAGGAAAAAGTAGATGTAACGTCGTACTGTAGATGAGCGGACACATGGGTACGTGGCGATCATCTAACGATTGAAAAGATTTTAACAAATAAATAAAAGGACAGGATTTGGGCGGGAGTGAAATAGTTTATTTTTACATAAAAGTAAATTTGAATTCCGACGTTCCATTAGGTTAATGGTTACCGAAGGTTATTTTTATCAAAGCATATTTGGTAAAGTCTGCTGGTATGTAGGGTCCGACTGGTAAGATAGCATCTACTGGTATGTAGAGTCCTACTGGTACGGAAGCACCTACTACAGCAGGCTGTTGTTTTACCAGCTGAGCTTGAATAACGAATGATAAAATTCTAACTGAAATTCCCCCTAAATCCATGCAATTTCTACTGAGAAATTCCCCATGAATTCATTAATCTAAAATAATAACACTCATGTGTTGATATCAATTAAGCCAAGAATATTTTGAAAGTAGGAAAACTTAGCGTCCGGTAGAGGCTTTGTGAAGATGTCTGTTGCTTGTTGTCCGGTAGATATGTATTCTAGCCGAATCTCTTTCTTCATAACGTGATGATGAGATGATGACGGATGTCAATATGTTTGGTGCTTGTATGAAGAACCGGATTGTACGTAATTGCTATGGCAGACGTATTATCACAAAATATGGGTGCCTCAGTGGATTCAATTCCGTAGTCTCTCAGTTGTTGAATCCAGAGCAGTTGAGCACTGCAGCTTCCAGCAGCAAGGTATTCTGCCTCTGCAGTAGACGTTGCTATGGATGTCTGCTTCTTGCAACCTCATGAAATTAGTCTATCTCCAAGAAATTGACAGTATCCACTGGTACTTTTCCTGTCAATCTTGCATCCAGCATAGTCTGCATCTGAGTATCCGATCAGATTAAAAGTTGAATCTCTTGGATACCATAGACCGACATTCTCAGTGCCTTTCAGATATTTGAGGATCCTTTTGACAGCCGTGTAGTGTGACTTCTTGGGATTTGCTTGAAACCGAGCACACATACATACTGCAAACATAATGTCTGGTCGGCTGGCTGTCAAGTACAGTAGTGCTCCGATAATTCCTCGATAAATTGTCACTTCGACTGGTATTCCTGAGTTATCCAAGTCTAGTTTTGCAGATGAGCTCATTGGAGTAGCCGCTGCTGAACTTGTACTCATCCCATATTTCTTCAGCAGTTCTTTAGTATATTTAGACTGAGTTATCAGAATTCCTTCATTTGATTGCTTGACTTGCAATCCTAAGAAAAATGATAATTCTCCCATCATGCTCATCTCAAATTGATCCTGCATAATTTTAGAAAATCTTTCGCACAGTTTTGAGTTAGTACTGCCGAAAATAATATCATCAACATAAATTTGAACAAGCAGAGTATGATCACCCTTTGTAAACTTGAAAAGGGTCTTGTCCACAGTGCCAATGGTAAAGTTATGCTCAGTCAAATATTTTGATAAAGTTTCGTACCATGCACGGGGAGCTTGCTTCAAACCATACAATGCTTTATTTAGACGAAAAACATAGGAAGGCTGCTGATGGCTTTCAAATCCAGGAGGTTGTTCAACGTAAACTTCTTTCTGGAGTTTGCCGTTAAGAAACACACTCTTAACATCCATCTGATAGACTTTAAAGTCTTTAAAAGCAGCAAATGCAAGAAATATGCAAATGGCTTCTAATCGAGCTACAGGGGCAAATGTTTCATCAAAATCAATGTCTTATTCCTGTCTGTAGCCCTGTGCAACTAATCTTGCTTTATTTCTTATGACTGTTCCATTTTCATCTAATTTATTCCTAAATACCCATTTGGTACCTATTATAGTGTGATGCTGTGGTCGTGGTACTAAATACCATACTTTGTTTCTCTCAAACTGATTTAGTTCTTCCTGCATCGCTTCTACCCAGCTTGGATCTAACATAGCATCATCAATCTTCTTAGGTTCTAAGTGAGATATGAATGCAGCATGAAGAAATTCATTAATCATATGTCCTCTGGTGCGTAGAGGAGCTACAGGGTTACCTATGACCTGCTCGGGAGGATGATCCTTCATCCACCGGAGCTGAGGTCCAAGAGGATTGAGCTCTTCATTTGACTGAATATGAGTGGGTAGCTCAGAAGATCTGATAGACACATCCTTTTCATTTGTTCCTTCTACTGCAGCAGGAGTATGATCAACAATGTTATTTTCAGATGGATGCAGTCCTTGTTGACCAGCAGACTCTTCTGCTTGAGCTTCAGGAACTTTTGGTTCTAAAGAGCAGTCAGTCCTGCTTCTGTAATTTATCTCATCATCAACATTTTCATCAATATAAGTGTTTTCCAGTCGATTGTTCAAATTGTTGATTTGCAGATTAGATACAGTACAATCAGTAGGTTCATCAAATTTTACATGCACAGATTCTTCTACAGTAAGAGTTCTATTATTAAATACTCTGAAGGCTTTACTAACTGTAGAATATCCAAGATATATTCCAGCATTGGATTTGGCATCAAAAGTGGTGAGATGAGTCTTTCCATTGTTATGAATAAAACATTTGCAACCAAACACATGGAAATAAGAAATATTTGGCTTACTGCCATTCCAGATCTCATAAGGGGTTTTATTTGCTCGCTTATTAATCATGGATCTGTTCTGCGTATAACATGCTGTGTTGACAGCTTCTGCCCAAAATCTCTACGATATTTCTGATTCTGCAAGCATAGTTCGCGCAGCTTCTTTTAAAGTGCGGTTCCTACGCTCAGCAACTCCGTTTTGTTGAGGGGTTCTTGCAGCAGAGTATTCGTGTTTAATACCAAGGTCATCTAGATATGATTCGAGTGACTGATTGGTAAACTCAGTACCTTTATCACTACGAATTATATCTATCCCACACGATTTCTCATTTTGGAGTCTTTTCAGTAGTTTGATCAGCTTTGGTGTAGCCTGATCTTTGCCACTTAGAAACAGGACCCACGTAAAACGAGTGTAATCGTCTATTAACACTATGATATACTTCATTCCCCCTAGACTTGTTACTAGTATTGGACCAAATAGATCCATATGCAGCAACTCTAGGCACCGAGAAGAAGATTTACTCCCTTTGTTCTTAAAGGAGGATCTGATTTGCTTACCAAGCTGGCATGCTGCACAGATCTTGTCTTTTGAGAACTCAATATGAGGCAGTCCAGTGACTAGATCATGTTTACGTAGACTGGCAATACTTTTAAAGTTTAAGTGACTCAATCGTTTGTGCCAAAGCCAATTTTTGGAAGTATTCAGGGCAGCAAAGCAAGTAGAGGAGGTAGGTTGATTAAGATTCCAATCAATTTTATAAGTGTTATCATGCCTTCTTCCTACAAGTAATACACTGCCATCAGTAGATTTGATTGTGCATGAGTGCTGGTTGAATTCTACAGAGTGACCATTGTCACAGAGTTGACTGATGCTAATCAGGTTATAACATAAATTTTCAACCAACAGAATATCTTTAATAACAATGTTACCGTAGATAATATTACCCTTACCCACGGTTCTACCTTTCGCGTTGTCTCCAAAGGTTATTCTAGGTCCAGTGGAGTCCACCAATTCAGATAATAAGCAAGCATTCCCTGTCATATGTCTAGAACATCCCACTCTGAGCTCCGAACTTGATGAATTCTAGCTTTCTGCAATTAAAGCGATAGTATGATTGGTACCCAATCCTACTTGGGTCCAGACAGGATTAGTCCTTTCGGGACCCACACTTGTATAACCCTGAGCTGTTTGGGTCTGTGTGTGTCCTGAAATGTGTGTGCATTATATGATAAGGATGTTCTTGGGTGATATGTGCTATACTGAGTGTATGCATGTTGTTTAGGTTTTTGGTTTTTGTTTGGAAGCATATATCTCTTTTGGGCAGGCATACAATTATGATACCAGTTAGGTTTTACCTCGCGAGTGGCCTGACCAGTGGGTTTATGTTTATTTCTAAACTTTTGCCCCTGTCTAGCTTTCTCTTTTGGCTCCACATAACCGATACCTTTGTGTGATGCCCGTTCCTTGAAGAGTACTGGCTCAACAGATTCCTTAACCAACTCACTTGGTTCATATACTGTGCTTGATTTAACAAAATTCATAATTTGAATCTTGTTTCTTTCTAGACACACTTGAGATTTGATGCCGGATGAATTATGTTGAGCCTTAAACGCATGGTTGCGTTTAATGCGTTAAATTATCCCCGGTCAATCTTTCAGTTTTGATGATCAACAAAACTTGTGTTTGTTATACTAATGCATCTACTTAGTGTGCAGATTAAGTGATGAAAAGTGGTTTGGAATGAAGAAAATCGAGTGTGTATATTCTGTCCTGGATCACCCCAGGCGATGGTGATCATCGCCCCAGGCGATGGGTGCCAGGCGAAGCATCGCCACTCACATCGACAGAGGCGATGGCTAGGCGAGCATGCGAGGAAGATCGCTCCAGGCGATGATGACCATCGCCTGAGGCGATGGCAACCAGGAGCGACATCGCCCCGCACATCGATAGAGGCGACGCCCAGGCAATGCGCGGGCATGCACGCATGGGAGATCATTTGAGGCGATGGGCTGAACGCCCGAGGCGATGACTGGAACGCTTGAGGCTATGTGGAGTTCGTTTGAGGCGATGATAGATTTGGACATGCTGAGGCTACGGCCTTGATTTTTGCTGTTGATCGCCTGAGGCGATCCGTGTAAAATGCTGACCGTTGGGGCGCGGCGATGATGATCGCTCGAGGCGATGTCCGAGGCGATCGAGGAGTGATTTCAGCCTTTTGTGTAGCAACGGCTAGTAGGAGCCTAGGGGGCCTCCTACACTATAAATATTGATGCTTTGGAGCATTTTGAAGCTAAGGAACAAGCCTACAACTTATACAAAGTCTTGATCAATTATTATTTCAAATTGTATTGCAATCTCCATACATTGTTATTGTATTGGAGTATGTAATTCTCTTCTTTGTTAGAGTCTTGTTTTCTTCGTGTGAGTGCACCGTGAAGGTGTTTTTGATTTGATCTATTGTAAAGGTCCTCCAACACCAAAGCAAGTTGGAAAATTGTAAAGTCGCCAACAAGTGAAGTTGGTGCATGTGTTGTGGCTATCCTTGGAGCCCTTAAGGCCAAGAAGACTCGTGAAGAGTGTTGGTAGCTCCGGAAGAGCTTTGTGTACTTGGGAAGAGTATTGTGCTCGGGAAGAGCGTTGTGTACTCGGGAAGAGTAGTGTGCTCGGTAAGAGCTTTGTAAACTCGGGAAGAGTTGTTGTGTGGCTAACTTGGAGCCCTCAAGGCCAAGACCAATTGTTCTAGTGGAACCTCGGTTGGAGGTTATCTAACCGGGAAGAGGAGACGTAGGCGATTCATCGCCAAACTTCTATAACAAATCTCTTGTCTTTTATTGCTTTATTTTCTTTATGCATTTATTTATTTTGTTCTTTTCATTTATCGATTGACTAAAGGCTTCCGCAAAGCGCAAAACTCTTTTATTTTTCAAACTCATTTTAAAACGCTAAAGTAGCCAAGGAATCTCATTCACCTCCCCCTCTTCGATTCCAACAAATTACTATCATTGTTAGTGTAGCCTATGCCGGTTAGATCACCAGCAAGCCTTATTGACTCAAGCATTTCATCTTTTCTGGCAGTAGATGCATTCCATGTGCGAACCAGCTTACTGAGTTTCTGGTGTGCACATGTTGCTTCATCTCTTTCTTTCTCAAGCTGACTTACTTTATCCCTCAAGCTTTTCAACTCAATTGATTGTTCACAATCACATTCGTTGTTCTGCTGTTTTGTTGGGACTAGTTGTTCAGTCTTGTAGTTCTCGAAGGATTCGTACAACATCTGATGCTCATTTATCATGTCCTGTAATGCATTTGTGAGCTCAATATGTGTAAATTCAGAAAGATTAGGATCATTTACCTCACAGTCATCGTTGGCCATTAGACAATGAACTTCTTCATCTTCACTGTCACTTGATGAGCTGGAAGATTTTTCTGATTCTGACTCTGAGTCAGCCCATTTGTTCTTGTTTTCTTCCGCCACCAGTACTTTTTGTTCTCTGTCCCTTCTGGATGATCTTCTATTCTCTTTTGACTTTCTATAATCCTTGGATCCTTTCTTTTGATCATCCTTCTTCGGTTTAGGACAGTCAGCAATAAAATGTCCTAGCTTAAGACAGTTAAAGCATACACGATCATCTTCATCTGATCTATTTTTGAAGCTCTGTCTTCTTGGGTAAGATTGATAGGTCTTTTGGCTCTTCTTCATAAACTTTCCAATTTTTTTGACAAACAGCACCATTGCATCTTTACATATTTTTCAGGGGTCATCTCTGTTGTGATAGGTTGAGCTTCAGATGCTGTAAGAGCTTTGGTTGGTTGACTGGTGCTGGGTTCATCTTCAGTCCGAATACCTAGTTCAAACTCATAAGCGTTTAAGTCAGCAAATAAGTCGTGTAGGTCTATCTTGTTTAGATCTTTGGATTCTCTCATAGCAATTGTTTTTACATCCCATTCTCTTGGGAGACCTCTCATGACCTTTAGAGTGATTTCCCTGTTGGATAGATCTTTACCAAGGCTATTGAGTTCATTTATGATTCAAGTTACTCTCTCATCGTATTCGCTGAGAGTTTCTCTGGACATCAATTTGATGTTTTCAAACTTCTATAGGGCAACAGTGAGCTTGTTTTCCTTGGTTTGATCATTTCCTTCGCATAGCTGAGCAATCTTTTCCCAGATGTCCTTTGCAGTGGGACACATTTTGATCTTGTTGAACATATTTTTGTCTAGAGTTTTGAACAGTATGTCTTTCGCCACATTGTCCAGATTTGCCTTTTTATTTTCTTCATTTGTCCAGAAGGATCTATCCTTCTCGACCATCTGAGGTTCACCACCAGAAATGGCAGTTGCTGTATTGACTTTCAAGATCTTCATTGGTCCATCAGTGATGACGAACCACATGTCATCATCTTGGGCACTTAGATGTGCTTGCATACGAATTCTCCAATCATCATATTCATCCTTCTTGAACATTGGAATCTTGCTGAATGAGGCCATCAATTTTTGGTAATTCTCAAGATTGAGAAGACCTGAGCTCTGATACCACTTGTTAGGATCGGGGTAGTGTCTAGAAGAGGGGGGGGGGGGGGGGGGGGATTGAATAAACACTTGATTCAATTTCAATTTTTCTCAGGTTAACTGCAGACTGTTAAGTACTGCAGTAGCTTCTCAATATAAGGCAAGTCAGCAGACACTGATTATAGTGCGGAAGACGTCTGCTGGACTTGTGAGGAATAAAACTGAGTAGTAAATAAGCAATAAGTAAATGACACGAATATTGTTTCTGGAAGTTCGAAGCACAACGCTTCTACGTCTCCCCTTCTTCCTTTGTAGGAAGGTTTCACTAGAAGACTTGGTTTACACTTTACAGTATACAACCTTCTTAGGCACTTACACAGCTTGGCCTAAACTCCTAGCAATCACAACTTCTTAATTTGATTACAATAGATTCTATGACACTCTCACAAAATAAACTTTTTAGCTTCGAGTGTTCTTGAGCAGCAGACATCAGTTGAGGATAATTTGTCACAGATACAGTAGTACTGCTTGTCTGCTCTTGCTGAATCTTTAGAGAATATCAGTGAGATAATTATTCTTTTTGCGTTGAGGTGTTTCTCTTTGTTTGAATAGATCGTTCAGCTAACCTCTTTATTCTTCAATTTGATGTATTTATAGACTCATTGATCATTAACGACAACTTGTCTATATTTGGAAGAGAGCCACTTTCTGTTATCATTTCATATTCTGATTGTCTTCTTTCCTATTTTGTTTAGCAAAGGCTCTTTTATTCTGACGCTAATGGTGGCGCGATATAGCAGGGTGCGCGCCGCTCTGTTGTACTTTTGTCAGAATAGGTTGTACTTGTTTTGTCTTGTTGCTTTGAGCTCTTGCTGGATGGTTAGTCCTATGCTGGCTTTCTTCGTTCAACTGGTCAATCATTCTTCTGTAACCAGTAGATGGTTGTCCAGTTAGTGTCCATCCGGTAGGTGTCTATCCAGTTGGTGTCCATTCGGTAGATGTCTATCAAGTTGGTGTCCATCCGGTAGGTGTCTATCCAGTTGGTGTCCATCCGGTAGGTGTCTGTGTATCCAGTTGATGTCCATTACCCGGTAGGTGTTTGTGTATCCAGTTGGTGTCCATCACCCGGTAGGTGTTTGTCACCACCAAAACTTAGAAATGTTTTCCCAACAATATATATATATATATATATATATATATATATATATATATATATATATATATATATATATATATATACCTGACATATTTTCATATCAATATTAATAAAATCGTGAAATCTTTAAATCCCTCTAATAATATTAAGTCAAGTTAGATACCTTCCAATTAATAGTACTCGTCAAGACTTCGATTGAACATGTGTAGGTTTGCCAAAGCAAAGTACCGTGATAATCTTAGTAAGGCACTATAGGATACCTTCCAATTAATATTACTCATCAAGATTTCGATTTAACTAGCGTTATCTAAATAAGATTAACAACCTAGAGGCATGGGGTTGGGTAATAATCCATTAGATGAATTAGAACAAAGTGTGGTTCGCCCAACCATCCAAGAGTTACATGTGATGTAATTGACAAAGTGTTGTGTGATGCCCGAGAATTAATGGTGTAAATCCCGGTGTGGTAATGATCCTTAATGGATTTTTAATTGTGACAATTATGAATTAATTGTGGTATTGGGACTTCTGAGGATTTTAAATCCGATATTTGGGGTCGTTGGATCCAAAGGTTGAGATTGTATTCTCGTCGTGGTGTTAAACATTGGAATTGGGTTTTTGGTGATATCTGGGGTATGGGGTGCCTTGTGTTGGGGCTGGTAATGGAATTTGAGATTGAGAGGTAATTATTGAACACAGATGTTTTTTATTGAGTCATGATGTATTTGTGGAGGACTCGTAATTTTTGAGCCTTGGTACTATATATACCAAGTGGACTCGGTGTTCAGGCATTCTATCCTCTCTCCTCTATCTCTCTCTCACCCAAAAGCCCCATCCCTTTCCCCTCTTTTCTTCCTTGGAGTAAAATTAATGGAGGCTTGACTTAGGAGCCGGATTTCTCAAAGATAATTTGGTAATACACTTCCCCTCTTCTTTATCTTCGATTTGATTGTAGTATCGTGGTATTTGGTTAAGTTTTGAGTTGGGTTTAAGTTTTTGGATTTTAAAGATTTTTATGTTGGTGTGTTTAAGGAAGATTTATGGTGTTTATGTTGAGGAATAATGGTGTAGTGGCTGTTGGATTTGTTTATTTGGGGTTTTTAAACTCGAAAACGCCATTTTTGGGACATTCCAGCACTCGCCGATCGATCGGCAATAGGGCTCGATCGATCGCGCATAATTTACAAAAATTGGAAGACGATGAACACTACGCTTGATCAATCGAGTAAAGTTGTCGATCGATCGAGATGGTCGGTCGATCGATCGAGATGGCTGCTCGATCGATCGAGATGGCTGCTCGATCGATCGAGCAAGGAAGAATTATGGATATAAATTTTCTGGAGCTTCTCGATCGATCGAGCACTTCTGGCCAATCGATCGAGATGCCATGTTTTATGATTTATTTTGTGTTGATGTTATGGAATCGCTGCATGCTTCGCCCAGGGTCTTTTAAAATTGTTAATCGTCATGGATTGACGATATAATTGGGGATTGTGAACGTGCTTTGGCACGTGGTTGCATACTCATAAATAATTATGAATTATTTAATGTGTTTAGCACGTAATTTATCTGGTCATAGGACTAAGGCAAGGTTTGATTCGGACTACGGAATTATAAGGTACGGATAACTTACGAGCATAGTCTTTTATATTATTGCAATTGTGAAATGCATGATATACTGTTAATGCAGTAAATTGGTAAGTATTGCAAATTATATGGTGCCGCTGTGGAGCGAGCAACGGTTGAGATGTTGTCGCTGTGAAGCGAACATCGGTTATGAGGCCACCACTGTTGAGCGTGTGAGAGTATGGAATGCCGCTGTTATTGAGCAAGCGATGAAATATGATATGATAGAATTATGGAGTCATGAAATAGATACATGTGTTATCTGTAATCATTAGTTGAATGATTTATTCATACTTAATTATGAAATTGGCATGGTAAGAATGAGCGTAGTTAATCAATGTAATGATTAATTGATTTTGGGAATTTGATGGTTTGGTTATTGTGAGAACATGAACATCACGGGGAATCATATGTGATTACGATACTATATAGAGTGTATCTTTTACGTTTACAGCTTTATGTCCTGTAAATTATGAATTGTGATATTGCTGTTATTGAGATGGTGGATTGGTATGCTCACCCCGTGTGGGGGCTGTTTCTGTTGGGACAGGTGGAATAGGTACAGCAGTAGCTCCGGAGTTGAGATCGAGCTATGGATTGGAGGTACTTCCAGGATCAAGGTATCAGTGCCGGTATTGAGTAGGGTACTTTATACATTAAATACACATTCAATCATTTGATGCTCGCATGTGAGCACTGCTATATGTGTATATGAGATGTATAAAAGGCATGGGCCTTTCTCTTTTCATTTATGGGTTGCATGCAATTAATTAATGAATTGCTAATGAATTGAGAATATATTAGTGTATTATAAGATGCATACTTAAGGGTTGAGTGGTATGGAGGATTTGAACATTATACGGAATAATGTAAGAAATTTTATTGTTGGTATAGTATGCTATGGTAGCATGTGGTTTTCCCATGATTACATGATTGTATGCACTAATAGCGGGTTAAGGGCACAGGGTCCTTACATTAGTGGTATCAGAGCAGTGGTTTGCTCATTGGGATTGTTGAGGGCCTAGGAACATGTTGATGGCAACAGGTAGCACATATATATGTATGATGGTAGTTAGTGTTGTGTGACACAACTATTTTGCTTATGTGTGTTTACAATATGGGATTGGAAATGGAATGTGTTAATGCTAACCATTGTGGTTGCAGATATGTATTGGACGTTTGTGCACATCATGAAGAATCGTTGTTATATTCGAGTGATGATTTTAGTGCTTTTCTGCTATCATTTGAACTGATGATAGAATACATGCCACTATTACAGAAAGCAAGGGGTATTAATGACGTGGTCATGACAAGCGAGGTGCATTAAAATACATTGTTATAACAAGATGTGACATAAAATACTTTACCGCTCTTAGCGATGTGTATTGTGATATGGAAGACCGCTGTTACACGAAAGCGAGGTATCGTTGTTATATTCGAGTGATGATTTTAATGCTTTGCCGCTGTCATTTGAATCGACGATAGAATACTTGCCGCTGTCATATCATAGCGAGGAAAGAATATTTGCCGCTAAAATGTTGAAGCGATGGTAAAAGCCGCATGTCGCATTAAAGCAAGGTTATTCGATGCCGCTGATATGTCGAAGTGAGGGGTATTAGTGCCGCGGTCATGACAAGCGAGGTGTATTAAAAAATACACTGTTATAACAAGATTGTGATGTGGCGATGGTTCATGCAGTCGGATATATATATATAGCGATGGTTCATTCTGCTAATTCTATGGCGTTGGTTCATGCCGTCGGATATATATAGCGATGGTTCATTCCGCTAATTCTGTGGCGATGGTTCATGCCGCCGGATATATGTAGCGATGGTTCATTCCGCTAATTCTATGGCGATGGTTCATGCCGCCGGATATATGTAGTGATGTTTCATTCCGCTAATTCTATGGCGATGGTTCATGCCGCCAGATATATGTAGCGATGGTTCATTCTGCTAATTCTATGGCGATGGTTCATGCCGCCAGATATATATATATAGCGATGGTTCATTCCGCTAATTCTATGGTGATGGTTCATGCCGCCGGATATATATATAGCGATGTTTCATGCCGTTGATTATGTAGCGATGTTTCATTCCGCTGATTATATAGCGAGGGTCTATGCCACTATTCTTGATCGCTCTTATTTTAAACAGAAAATTCCAATGTAGCGATTTTATACCGCAAATGCACGGTGTCAAGTTTTAGTATAGTGATTTAGAAATAGGGATGTCGTACCCACATGGACTAACGTATAAGTACCAAATAAAATTAGAAAATTATATTTAGCCTACGAAATAGATGAATAATTATCTAATCAAAATAAAAACTTAAAAACAGAAAATTAAATCAACTCCTTTGACGATGCGAAGGAATTCCACTCGAGAAATTTATCAATATGTTGGTTCACTTGTGTTATCGTCAATGATTTGTTTATAAAAACAATTACTAACCAATTAATTCTTAAGGTGACGGATACCCGTAAAATAATAAATACACTTTCTCAAGCTATATTGTAACTAATATTAAATTGAAACAAGTAACTCTCGTTCACTTAAACCAATTTAATAGTGCATAAATCTCAATGAAAATCGTTAACTTTAAATCTTACAATCCAAAGTTATCACATATGTGATTTAATCTCTCGAACTAAATCGTTAACATATAACATGATTTATTATAGCGCACTATAATTTTATCTCTCGATCTCAATTATAATTCACAAATCAATCAAAGGTAGCAAGGCTTTAATAACATTAGAATTATAAATCATGCACAAAAGAATCAATCCACTCAATAAACACTCAAATCTAGAACTCAAACACAAGATATTCAAATCAAATGAACAAGATGAATAATTGTTTCTCAACCACATAAACATCAAGAAATTCGAAAATCAAAACAAATAAAGTTTAGAAGTACGATAACGAAGGAGTTGAATCCGTGCGTTACAACGTTACTTCTTCCCTTGCTTCCTTCCTTTCACTTCAAAGGATTTTTCTTCTTAAATTGTGTGGATGTTGGAGGATGATAGGAGACTGATTTGTGGTGTATGATATGATGTTGGACTCTTCAAATTCGTGCCTTAGGTCTGATATTTATAGAAGAGGAGGTGGATGGAAGTGTTCCCATTAAATCAAACTCAATCAAGTCTTTTTTTTTCTGCAAACTCTGTCGCTCGATCGATCGAGAAAATGTCTCGATCGATCGAGCACTCTGATTTCTCGTCCCTGAATTCTTCTGCCACGCTCGATCAATCGAGCATAAACTCACGATCGAACAAGCACTCTTCAGTCTCGCTTAATATTTCTCTGCCATGCTCGATCGATCGAGTTCAATTACCGATCGATCGAGCATCACTTTTTCTTGTTGGCCAAAATCTCTGCCTTGTTCGATCGATCGAGCTCCGCTTCCGATCGATCGAACATGTCAGATTCCAAAATCTTCATTTCTTGTCTCGGTTTGGTCCGTTTTCATCTTTCTAGCTTATTTCTTCCACTTACCACCTAGATTCCTGAAACAACACAAATAAATACCAAAAAGCGTAACATCATCCAGGAATCAACACGAAAATAGATACATATGATTGCAAAATACACGTAATATTCATCCTTATCAACTCTCCCAAACTTATACTTGATCGTCATCGAGCAAGCAATAAGATCAAAAAAAGCAAAGTTCATCCTCAATACTTTAAATGAATTAACTTAGCGACTCCAATGTAAAAGCTCAGAAATCCCACTAACACATCAACCATAAGCCACCAAAAATCAACAAGAAGTGTTTTCTCCTAAGCCAAGCACTACATCGCAAAATCAGAACGTGCGTGTGTGTTAATGTCAATCTTGACTTTCATACATATTTTCAGGATCAAATAATGCTGATAAACTCAAAGTCAAGATTACTATTAAGCACTCCATAAGCCTACTTTTCAAGCACTTCTCCACTAATGTAATTATTCCCTAGACTTGGATCAAAATGACTTTATAAGCTTATAATATCAGGCCTTGGGTGTCGGTTTCAAAGAAAAGATAAGATAAGCGCAAAGAATAGAGTATAATTATATACCGTTCAAATTTTCGCACATTTCAAGCTCCTCTTCTTTTTCTTGTCTATCCTTGGTCACTTTGGGTCTTATACATGTTTTTTCAAGGTTTTTTTTTTCTCTTTTCTCTTTTTTTTTTTGTGTGTTTTTTTTCTTCTTCTCATTCATCAATCATTATCACCACATGCTCATTAAAATATAGTCATTTATGTGCATCTAATGAGATTCATTATACTCCCTTGGGGTAAAGATACAAAATTTTCATTTTAGGCTACACAAGGTAGGTATAATGAGTTTATCAACAACAGTCGAATGGTGGCTATTTTCCATTCTTATTCAATCAAGCTCAAAGTTGGACACTAAAGATTGATATAGATTAGGTAAGCTTGAAAGGCTCAAACGTTCCAAAGATCGCCTAAATCATGTCCAAGTCAAGTTCTTAATTATAAAATTTCGCCTCAAAGTGCCATCAAATAGGTTCTAGAGTGCTTTAAGTTCCTCAAGACGAATCATAGTTAACAAAATTTTTTCACTTTCCAATATATATTTCACTCAATCATGACTCAAAAGTGCTCAAGATGTTCCTCAATTTTGAAGATAGAAACTCAACCACAGATATTTACAAACAAGTCAAAAATCTTCAAGACTTTAGTTGAGATGGGGATTAATTTCATCATGCAATACCGTTGCAAGTCTAATTCATTATTTCTTAATGATGAACTCATTTTTCAAAAAAAAAAAATTTATGTGCTAAAAAACAATCTAATCTCATGATAGAATAGGCATGCAAGATAAGTAAAAGAGAAAACATCAGATATCAGTAAACACCCCCCAAACTTAGTACGTGCATTGCGCTCAATGTACAGTAAACAATAAGCGCAAAAGCAAAACACATACCTCGACGACGATCGTCAGTGATCGTTGTCCTCATCATGCTCCGGTGGGGGTACTGGGTAATATGGCTCCTCTGGCTGGTACGGTGGATATGGCGGATATTCAGGTGGTGGTGGTGGTTGATATGGCTGGTAGGGCTGGAAGTGCGGCTCGGGTGGAAACTAGATAGCTGGGAAACCTTGGGCCAAGGCAGTGTTCCATGCACATTGATATTGCATGAACTCCATATGTCGCTAACTCCTCTGCTCTTGGTCCAACCAGATTTCCCTTTGCAAATTACGGATGTCCTGCTGCTCCAGGCGTATGTCTTGGAGATCCCTGTGGAGGGAGTCCAAGGTGATAGATGAATTCTCTGCAGCGGAAGATGATGACGGCCCAGCATGTCTGCTGCTCGAAGGCCGTGGCTCAGCCCTACATCGGCCTGTAGGAGGTGGTGGTCCATCAACCACTATTGGACCTTTTGGTGGTAGGAGTTCTTCATCGGCGCCCCACTTCACTCCACATCTCTTGCAAAGAGCAGTGATAGCAGATGGAAAGGGTAATGCGGAAGTGGGGGGACTCATGCCGATGTCACTGATGTGGTCATTTATAATGTACCCCAGATCCACTGTTTGCCCAGTGAGTATGGCAAATACCAGGGCAGCTCACTCCTTGGTGACCTCAAAAGTGTGGGTCGATGTCATGACCCGTGAGGCTATGAAAGAAAACCACGCTTGTGCCTCTGGTTTCAAATATTTCTTTATGATCATCTGGGGCTCTCCATTGTTGTTCCTTTGCCAAATCAGTCCCTTCAATACTGATAACAGAGAGTACGTCATCGTAGTTGATTTGGATTTTCCTAAAAGCTTTATACTCACTGTCCTTTATTGAAGGCATCCGAAAAATTGCATTAATTTTAAACTGATCAAACTCCACATCCTTACCCCGTACAAACACAACCTCCCTTAAATTTCGGTGGACAGTCCTTAAATTTGTATAGAATTCCCGCACAAGAGGGACCACCACATCAATAGGCTGTTGAATAAACTCAAACCAACCTCGTCGCCGTGCTTCATGAATCACGGGGCATTAAAGTCGATCAATGCTCATTCCCCTTTCGCGACTGAGGGGTTTTCGGTGATAGCCGGGGTATAATTCCGCTGCTACGGAATTCACAAATCTAAGCTCATCATAATCTTGAGACGAAGTGGTGGCTTCGACTTGCTTCTGCTTGGGAGCCATTTATTATTTTCAGTTCACAATTCACCCCTCTTCAATCCCAACCACGACAAGTAATTCACCCAACTCACCAACAATTAACAATCAATACTTCAATTCCCCCACACTTAGCTAATCAATTATCTCAAATTCACCAATTACACCAAAATTCCAATCTTTGTATACCCAAAAAATTATGCAATGATTTATGGATATGTAGAAAGGTTGAAGCCAAATACCATGGAATTCTTGCAATCTAGTTGAAATTGTAGATTTGGCTTGAGTTCCTCCTTTTGATGAAATTGCCCCAATTCAGCTCTTGAGTCTTCAAATATGTGACAAGAAGTGCAATTAGAAGAAACTATGTAGCATATATTGTGAGATCTTTGAGTTGTTGGAAAGATTAAAGAGGAAATTTGGTGATTAGGGCAAAAATTGATTTTTTTTTCCTAGAAAATATTCTGAGAAGGTATTGTAGATTTCTGCTGAAATCGATCTTTAAAAATGAAAATTTCTGTTTCTCGATCGATCGAGATTTTCGCTCGATCGATCGAGCGAGACAGAAATTTTTTTCTTTTTATAACCTTTCTCGATCGATCGAGCGTGACCTCTCGATCGATCGACAACGCCAGAATTTTTTTTTCTTTGTAACCCTTAGTCGATCGATCGAGCTTAAAAGCTCCTCCATCGGCTTAGGTACATATCCCGGTGAAGGTTGTGGGTTCAACATGTTGTTTTGGTTGGACCATTGCAAATTCGGATGATTCCTCCATCCCGGGTTGTAAGTGTTTGAGTATGAGTTATTGCAAATCATGGATTACCTAACTGGCATTCGATGCTTGGATGGTTGCTTCCACATAAATCACAAGTGATAACTTGAGCTTGCATCGCTGTCATGCTCATGCTATCAATCTTTTTGCTCAAAGCTTCTATCTGAGCCGACATTGCAGTGATTTTGTCAATTTGATGAACTCCACTCGGTTTCTTTGGTACATTCCTCTCTGATTGCCGTTGATAGCTATTAGAAGCCATCTCTTCCAAGAGTTCATAAGCTGCTTCCTGTGTTTTTCGCATGATGGATCCTCCTGAGGCTGCATCAATCTTAGAACGGTTAGCTGAAAATAAACCGTTATAAAATGTTTGTACTTGGTGATATCGTTTCTCATCTTCGCAGTTTTGGAAGGGAGAAAATATTTAGACAAGAAAGCTTGAGTCATCCCCTCCCAAGTGGTAATGGATCCTGTAGGTAAAGAATTTAACCATGCTTTAGCTTTATCTTTTAATGAGAATGGAAATAATTGTAACCTGATGGCGTCGTCAGAAACATTGTGTTTGAATGTGTCACAAATCTCCAATAAGTTGGAGATGTGAGCATTTGGGTCATCAGTGGCTGCTCCCCCAAACATTACTGAATGCTGGATCATCTGAATTATTGCAGGCTTTATCTAAAAAATTGTTAGCTTGAATACTTGGCATCGTTATGCTTGACAGTGATCCATGGAAAGCTGGTTGAGCAAAGTCCATCATAGATCTTGGATTCGATGCTTCATTATTCGCGCCCCTTCTTGATTGTTATCAGCCATCGTTCGAGCTTCCCGTATTCTCTTAAGGAAAGTTCGCTCAATTTCTGGGTCAAAAGGCTAGAGTATGGGATGGCTACCCCTTAGCATGCACCAAGAAGATGACTACCTGTACAAATCAACCCAAAAGGAGAAACACAAATGTAGTAAACCAAATAGTAAAAATTGACAAACAAACAAAACAAAAAAAAAATTGGCTAAATTACAATTAACTAATCTCATATGACATTATACAAAATAGTCCCCGGCAACGGCGCCAAAAACTTAATCGCTCTTATTTTAAACAGAAAATTCCAATGTAGCAATTTTATACTGCAAGTCACGGTGTCAAGTTTTAGTATAGTGATTTAGAAATAGGGATGCCGTACCCACAGGGACTAACGTATAAGTACCAAATAAAATTAGAAAAATTATATTTAGCCTACGAAATATATAAATAATTAACTAATCAAAATGAAAACTTAAAAACATAAAATTAAATCAACTCCTTTGAAGATGCGAAGGAATTCCACTCGAGAAATTTATCAAGATGTCGGTTCACTTGTGCTATTGTCAATGATTTGTTTGTAAAAACAATTACTAACCAATTAATTCTTAAGGAGACGGATTCCCGTAAAATAATCAATACACTTTCTCAAGCTATATTGAAACTAATATTAAATTGAAACAAATAACTCTCGCTCACTTAAACCAATTTAATAGTGCATAAATCTCAATGAAAACCGTTAACTTTAAATTTCACCATACAAAGTTATCACATATGTGATTTAATCTCTCGATCTAATCGTTAACATATAACATGATTTATTATAGCTTACTACAATTTTATCTCTCGATCTCAATTATAATTCACAAATCAATCAAAGGTAGCAAGACTTTGATAGCATTAGAATTATAAATCATGCATAAAAGAATCAATCCACTCAATAAACATTCAAATCTATAACTCAAACACAAGCTTCCCAAATTTTGATAAAATAAACTTATTTCATATTCAAATCAAATGAACAAGATGAATAATTGTTTCTCAACCACATAAACATCAAGAAATTTGAAAATCAAAACAAATAAAGTTTAGAAGTACGATAACGAAGGAGTTAAATCCATGCATTATAAAGTTACTTCTTCCCTTGCTTCCTTCCTTGCACTTCAAAGGATTTTTCTTCTTAAATTGTGTGGATGTTGGAGGATGATAGGAGGCTGATTTTTGGTGTATGATATGATGTTGGACTCTTCAAATTTGTGCCCTAGGTCTGATATTTATAGAAGAGGAGGTGGATGGAAGTGTTCCCAATAAATCAAACTCAATCAAGTCTTTTTTTTCCAGCAAACTCTGTCGCTCGGTCGATCGAGAAAATGTCTCGATCGATCGAGCACTCTGATTTCTCGTCCCTAAATTCTTCTGCCACGCTCGATCGAACGAGCATAAATTGACGATCGATCGAGCACCCTTCAGTTTCGCTTAATATTTCTCTGCCATGCTCGATCGATCGAGCTCAATTACCGATCGATCAAGCATCACTTTTTCTTGTTGGCCAAAATCTCTGCTTTGTTCGATCAATCAAGCTCCACTTCCAATCGATCGAACATGTCAGATTCCAAAATCTTCATTTCTTGCCTCGGTTTGGTCTGTTTTAGTCTTTCTAGCTTATTTCTTCCACTTCCCACCTAGATTCCTGAAACAACATAAATAAATATCAAAAAGCGTAACATCATCCATGAATCAACACAAAAATAGACACGTATCATTGCAAAATACACGTAATATTCATCCTTATCAATTCTATAGCGATGATTTATGCCGCTGATTCTACGGCAAGGGTTCATGCCGCTGATTATGTAGCGATGTTTCATTCCGCTGATTTTATAGCAAGGGTTATGCCACTATGTATGTAACACGGGATTGTGCCGCCTTCGAGCGATGGGTACTGATTGTGTACCGCTGTTGGGCGATGAATACAAGTATGATGCTATCTTGTTAGCGATGAGTTGTGGTTTATTGCTATTTTGTTAGCATTATTGTGGATGTCATGTATTGAAATGTACCGTCATGGGTTGTCGATGATACTGTGGATGTCATGTTGACATGTACCATCATGGGTTGACGATGATATTGTGGATGGTTTGAGTGCCGATGGTGGGCACAAGGTGGTGTGTGCGTCACCGGTTGACGAGATCATTATGGCGAGCAGGTTTGCTCGATGAATAAATGGATGCGCCGTACAGGTAAGTGTACCGCATCACATATTTGACGTAAATATTTTACGAGTAGTGGTACCTTTGGGTATACTTGTTGGGATGGCTATGGCCAAGTGACTGGTAGTAGGAGTGGTTATTGAGGAAACTACTGGCATATACTGATGTGACGTATGGTGGACATGGTCACACCCACACATGAAGGTGTGGAATAAATCCTCATGGATTAGGATTGCTTTGTGGTTGAGTAAGGACACCGGGATGTCCGTTGTGCATTGGTGTTAGAGAAATATTGGGTGATGACTCACTACTCTAATTGATGGTACGTTATGATACCGGGGTGGAATGTGTGATACGTTGGTAGGTTTGGTATAAACCTAAGGAGGCAGCAATCTGCTAACCAGGTATTGTTGCAGGGTTATAGTGAGCTTGATGTAGCCATTATACTGCTCGTTGAAACCAGGTTTGGTGAATCGTATGATGATACGATGAGGGTTTATGGTGGACTCTTGTAGTCACTATGTGGCATGAGGGTTGAGGCAGGGAATACCTCACGAGAATGTCTATATGTTATATGATTTGAGGGACTTGTCCTGGGACAACTCCATTTTGTTGGGAGTACCAACGTGAGTGTCAACAAGTCGTTGTTAGCGCTGGTTGATAATCCTTGCATATGGAATGCAATGGGGGACGCAATCGGAATTGTGGGATATAGTTAGTGGGGTGACACTACTATATTGATTGTATCTCTTGGAGAGATTTGGAACTTACTGTCATGGAGACAGCTGGTATTGGTCGAGAGTTGATTGTGAATCAGCCATGGTAAGCATTACTGGTGTTGGACTAGGTAATGGCTTTATATTTTCGGTGAGACGTCTCTGGGGAGATGCTCGAAAATATGGAGTACTATTGTATTAGTACAGAGCATCGTTAGAATGGGTATACGTCGTGTATAAGGATTTCGATTTGGTAATAGTGGCAAGGATGCACTATTCCGAACCAGTTGTGTATTTATTGGTTCCGGGATATATTTTGGTATAAATATATCAAGGTTTTTTCCCGGACGGTGATTCAAGGTTGGAGGGTCATGGGTTCATGACACTTCCCTTTTGAGGAAGGCGGTATTGATATACCTACCTATTGGGAATCCTTGGAAGATTCGATGAATCGGTTTGTGTGGTGTTGATGTTGGAATCACACCATTGGTCGTTGGTTCGCCAATCATCATTCTCCACCGTGTGAGAATAACTGGGGATTGACAGTTGTATTTGGGGCTCATGGGTATGATTGGAAATACCCGAGCCGAGTGCATTGAGTATGCATGTGGTGTTGTTGCTTAGGCATGTATACCGGTGTGTGTATATGAAAGCCAGCATTTTGGTACTTGTTGAGCATCGGATTAGTATGCTTGGATGAATGAATCTCTGGTGAGAGATTGTTGCACCTTGAGACTGGTAATCTCAATGACATGATGTATTCTGAAGAGTCGTGAGGTCATTTCCTCTGAGGAGGGATTGTCGTGTTCTGGGGTCATGATAATTAATTGCTGGGTAATTCGATGGCATCACTGGGTTAGGATTGTTGAATCTGAGGGTAAACGAAGGATGGCCAGAACTTGATTTGTTGGGTGTCGTTGTCGACACAGGTGGCGAGAATGCAATCGATTCTTCTTGCATGCACTCTATGGAAACTTGAGACATTATGGAGTCTCGATGGTGTGTTTGGACCGAGATATGATTTCTTAGAACACACGTGTAGGGTCTTCCTACCTTAACATCATCATAATACCGTATTATGGACTAAACATGCATTAATAACATCTTAGGGTACCGGTTGTAGTTTTGAGCTAATTACAGGCCAAAAAATAAAATTTCAAAACTTAATAATTACATTCTCGATAATGAATGTTAAAGCTATAGATTTACACTACTCCTATAGTAGAGACTATCCAAAATCATGTATCCTATATTCTTTCATGCTCCTTTTAGCTCACTGCCTCAACCCGACCCTTAGCCCTTCAGTCCAAAAGTGTACCTACAGGAACAACCCATCATGAGCATGTACATCATTACTTAACATCATAAGGTAATGGCATATAAATAAATGCATGAAAATAATCGTAACATTTACTTCCTGGTTAATCGCATTAACCCACTTTGGTTGTCCCTGTTTCATAGTCATGCATATAATCATTAGTTCTTGATATAAATGATTAAAATCATACTTCACATATATGCTCATAATCAACAATGTTATTTAGAAATGGGAATGTTTCTGGCCTTGTTATGTCAGCGGAACAATTGGCCCCCTCGCTTCGACATATAGCGGTACTGTGATACCCCTCGCTACACCTTGATAGCGGGTGTATCTCATCGCTAGCTATGTCAGCGGTAAGTACCTTCCTCGCTTTCCCATAGCAACTACCAGAACACTCTATCATTCTCAATAACATAGTTAAACATACATCATCATCATCATCATATCATAAACATCATCATCTTACAAACATCATCATCTTGTAAACATCATCATCTTATAAACATCATCATCTTGTAAACATCACATCTTATCATAAACGTCCTCATAAACATCATATCATCTTTACTCATCATAAACATCATCATCATAAACTTACTTATCATAATCATCATCATAAACATCGTAAATACTTATGCAATCATTTCGTAGTCATAGTATAGGAATGTGTTTTACCGTCCGATGCCCGTACGTTTCTTACGTACCTTAATTCCCAAAAGGGAGAAGTTGGAGAACTTTATCTCCTTGATGTTGTTGGTACCTGAGATGGTTCTACACAACCATACAAATCAATATTAGAAGCTAAACAATAGACAAATACCAAAAATTCAACAAAAAACATCATTTGCCATTTTTAAGCTGCTGGCGATCGATCGCTGCACGAGGCGATCGATCACCTGACTTTTTGCTTCGCGGCGATCGATCGCTTCAAACATCGCGATCGATCGCCTGCTGTGCAAATCGTTACTGGCCTTCGGCGATCGATCGCCTCATATATGGCGATCGATCTCCACCTGCTGGTGCGCGATTCTTCACCATTTTTGAGCATTTTTCAAGCTCAACTTCATACCCTTCAAACCCAAACTTTCCAACATAACAAATATCATCATAACTCACTAAAACCCACATAAAACACTTCAAAAATCATACCCCAACAACATACAACACATACTCAAAACAAACCCACATAAAAACTCAAAATGCTAACCCATTTCTAAATCAAACATCATTAAAACTTTAGGAAGGGTTTCATACCTCTTGAGGACTCCAAATCTTAACAAAAATCCCACAAACAAAAGTTTTGTGAAGATTTTTCCTTCCTTCCTTGCCAAATTTCGAAAATGGGAAATGGGTAGGGTTTGAGAGTGTAATTGGGGATTTTAAAAGAGTGAAGGATAAAGTAAGGTTAAAGTGAATAAAGTGGGGGTATAGTGGGGTATGGGTTTTTTTTAATTTGCACCCCAAAATTAACATGATGTATAAAATACCCCATTTTAAAAGCATTTACAAAAAATGCAACAAACTTCCACTAAATTCATATATTCCTCATAATTAACAACCAATACAAATAAATCATGTTAACACCCCATTTTCTAACATGCATAACATGCACCCTGAAATGCAACCCCGGGTCACGCCCACCATGTGACTAAGCATTTCAACAAGATAATTAATTTCAACACATAAATCAATTATCTCCATAATTAATCATATAAACATCATTAATGCCCAAACTGCATATAATTAATTTCGGGGCATCACAATACTCCCCTACTTATAAGATTTGGTCCTCGAAATCGCATGCACTTACCCCAAATGAAACTAAACGTAAATAACATACCAAAAAATAGTTCCGGGTAATGCTGCACCATATGCCGTTCCGTCTCCCACGTAGCCTCCTCGACACCCCGACGATCCCACTGAACTTTGACCATTGGTATGACCTTGCTTCGTAATCTGCTATCCTCTCGATCTAGAATTCTGATTGGTCATTCGACGTAGGATACATCTGAAAAACATCATGAATCCCAGATAAAGATGGCGGTAGAGCCAAACGGTAGGCCAATGTACCGATACGCTGCAATACTTCATACAGCCCAACATACCTCGGAGATAACTTCCCCCGCATAGCAAAACAAACCACACCCCTGAAGGGTGAGATCTTTAAAAAGACCTTATCTCCCACTTGGAATTCTAGCGATCGTCGTCGCTTATTGGCATAGGCTGCTTGCCTATCCTGGGCCGCTTTCATCTTCTGGTGTATCAACTTAATCTTTCCTTCCATATCTCTAATCATATCCGTTCCTCCCACCGCTTTACTAGTCAAGTCCTCCCAATACAGCGGTGACCTACAACATCGACCATAAAGAGCTTCAAAAGGGGCCATTTGAATGCTCGCCTGATAGTTGTTATTATACGAGAACTCTACTAGTGGTAATGAATCTTGCCACGGAGTATCAAACTCCAATACACATGCCCTCAGCATATCTTCGAGCGTCTGTATAGTACGCTCCGTCTGGCCGTCTGTCTGAGGGTGATAAGCGGTACTCAGTCTCACCTCTGTGCCAAAGCTGTCTGGAGACCCTCCCAGAAATGCGAAGTAAACCTTGGATCTCTGTCAGACACAATCGAGACTGGGACCCCATGCAACCTCACCACATCCCGTACACATAATTGGGCCATCTTTAGGTATGTGAAAGTCATACAGTCAGGAATGAAATGAGCCACCTTCGTCAGCCTATCCACGATCACCCAGATCGCATCAAATCCAGAGGCCGTCCTTGGCAAGTGGGTCACGAAGTCCATAGATATGTGCTCCCACTTCCATTCAGGTACCTCTAAGCTCTTCAGCTCGCCACCAGGCCTCTGCCTTTCTGCCTTTACTTGATGACAAATCAAGCACTTCTTGACAAAGGTAATGACGTCTCCTTTCATCCGTCTCCACCAAAACTGGCCGCATAAGTCCTTGTATCTTTCTTCCTCCTGGATGTATGCTAAACCTGCTATTATGAGCACGGTGCAAGATCCCTAGGCGCAACTCTGGTGCCCTCGGCACTACCCAACAGTTACTAAGCCTCAAGGAACCATCTTCTGGCACTCTGAACTTTGATAACTGACCCTGAAGTACTATCGATGACCATCTCTGAACCTCAGCATCCGACCTCTGGGCTTTCCTGATAGCCTCAAATATGTCTGGCTCAGCCAATAAGGTCGACACTTGCACCGACGATGTGTCCACATCAAAATCATAGCCCAGATGGCAATAAGAAGTCATCATAGCTGATAAACTCATGGCATCCTCAGCAGTACTTTTCACCTTTCGACTTCAGGCGTCTGCTATCAAGTTTGCTTTACCAGGATGGTACTCAATTTCACAATCATAATGCTTGAGTAAATCCATCCATCTTCTTTGCCTCATATTCAGCTCCGCTTGGGTGAATAAGAACTTCAAGCTCTTATGGTCCGTATAAATGGTAAATGAAGTACCATATAGATAATGCCGCCAAATCTTCAAGGAGAAAATGATGGCCGCCAGTTCCAGATCATGAACTGGGTATCTGGTCTCATGAGGCTTCAACTGCCTCGAAGCATACGCCACTACGTGCTTATCCTGCATCAATACATAGCCCAAACCCTGCAATGATGCATCCGTGTACAAGGCAAACCTCTTATTCTCAGAAGGAATCACCAATACAGGTGCCGTAGTCAAACGACACTTCAATTCTTGGAAGCTTTCCTCACAGGCTTCGGACCAATAGAACGGGACTCTTTTATGAGTCAGCTGTGTCAACGGCTTAGCAATATTAGAAAATCCCTCGACGAAACGTCAGTAATAACCCGATAAGCCAAGGAAGCTCCGTATCTCGGGTACAGAAGTGGGTGCAGCCCACTCCATCACAGCTTCAACCTTCCTTGGGTCTACAGATATCCCGCTGCTAGATATAACATGACCCAAGAACACCACACTGTTCAACCAGAACTCGCACTTGCTGAGCTGGTGATCCCTAAGGATCTGGAGTACTGTCCTCAAGTGCTTCACGTGTTCCTCTTCGGTCCGAGAATAAATGAGTATATCGTCAATGAAAACAATGACGAACTGATCCAAATACGGTTGAATACTCTGTTCATCAGACTCATAAAGACAGCAGGGGCATTTGTCACCCCAAAAGGCATGACTAAGAATTCATAGTGCACATACCTAGTCCTGAAAGCTGTCTTCTGAACATCATCTTCCCTTACCCGAATCTGATGATACCCCGACCTCAGATCGATCTTATTGTAGAGCTTCGTACCCTGCAACTGGTCAAACAAATCATCGATCCTCGGAAGTGGATACTTATTCTTCACGGTAGCTTTGTTCAGTTGTCTGTAATCGATGCACAGATGCATCAAACCATCTTTCTTTTTGACAAATAGGACTGGTGCACCCGAGGGCGATAAGCTAGGCCGTATGTAACCCTTATCAAGGAGTTCTTGCAAGTGAACCTTCAACTCCCTTAACTCTGCTGGTGCCATCCTATACGGGGCACGAGAAATGGCAGACGTCCCCGGTAGTAACTCAATTCCAAACTCGACCTCTCTTGTCGGTGTAAATCCGGGAATCTCTTCCGGAAAGACATCAGGAAACTCCGCCACTACGGGCACATCCTCGACCTTTAATTCTTCCATCTTTTCAGTATTATCAACAGCATAGATGAGATATCTCGAATGGCCCCGTTCCAACAACTGTGCCATCTTGACAGCAGATATCAACAGGATATTTGAACGAGAACCATCCCTATAGAATGTCCACTGCACTCCCATATCAGACCTGAATCGGACAGTCCTCTGCCTGCAGTTCACAACTGCCTGATACCTGTTCAGAACATCAATGCCCACAATGCAGTCAAAGTCTGACATTCCCAGAACAATCAAATCTGACCTTAGCTCATTACCCTCAAAATAAATGAGGCCATCATAGACAATCCGAACAGCAATCAAACTTCTTCCGGCGGGTGTCGAGACTACAAGAGGCGTGGGCGACGGAGAGTGCATATGTGGTGCCTTTCCACAAAACTTGCCGACACAAAAGAGTGTGACGCACCTGTGTCTATCAATATAAAACCAGGGTGCGTAAATAAAAGACACGTACCCGCTATCACTTCCTCCGGAGCTGCTGTAGCCTGCTCCCTTGTCAAATCATAAACTTGCCCTTGGGGTGGCCCCATAGGCTGACCTCCATACTGTCTCGGTACAAACGGTGGCATGTGCTGCACTGCTCTGTCCGCGGGCCTCCCCGTAGAGTTCTGTTGTCCTCCCGATTGGGACATTGCCAAGCAAAGTGGCCCTTATTGCCACATACATAACAACCGATGCAGTCTTTCGTCGAATGTGGTTGTCCACAAAGAGAGCACTGGACTTCACAAATCTGCCTCCCTGAGACTGTCCTCTTCCTGGCGGGGCATCATTCCTACGGCTTCCTTTCCAACGATTCTCGAGCCTCTTACCACTGAACATCAAAGCTGATGTGTTCCCCCTTGGCTTGAACTGATCACCCCTCGGCTTCAAATTATCAGAAGTAGATTTCTGAGGGGGTGCTGGAGGTGGCACGGCATCAGGATACGCACCAACTCCCAGTTCGGCTAGCTCAGCCCGAGAAAGGGCGTCATCAAAGCAAGCAGGGCCATAAGTGACCACCCTGTCATACAGTTCAGGCCTCAAGCCTTTCATGAAGTTCCTCATCTTTGCTTCAGTACTTGCGGCGATATGAGGTACATATATGAGCAAAGAACAGTAATGGAGAGCATAATCTGATACAGGCATGTTACCTTGCTTGAGGTTAGTAAACTCATCTTCCTTAGCCTGTCGTGCAGCAGCTGAAAAGTAACAGGTCAGAAACCGAGTCCTGAACAGTTTCCAATTTATTTCTTGCCCCTGAGCCTCTTGCTCTATTACTGTGGTCTTCCACCACATCAGCGCCTTCTTGGCCAATTGGAACTCCGCTAGCCTTATCCAGGCTGTCTTAGCACAAGGAGCTGCCACAATATCTGTTCTATCCTCTCTAACCATTCCTCGGTCAGTTCCCCTGTCTCAGTTCCTTCGAACATCGGGGGTCGGTATGTCAGAAACTGAGCCAAACTTAGCTCCCCGTGTAGTAATTGTTGCTCAGACAGTTCTTCACCCAAAGCTGGCGGTGGTAGATGATTTGTACGCCCAGCACTTGCATTCACACTCACCGCGTCTCCTATGTCAATATTTGCTACCATGCTGCAACACAAGGGTTAACAACAATACCAAAAAACAGTTAATAAAATACATCGTTAGAAACCATAACATGTTAGTATAATAGTCATATACTTCATATGCAACATATGCACAAAACATGTTTAAAAAGAAGCACCTAGCCAACCTATTGCTAAGGCTACCCTTCACTCATTCCCGGGTTTTCTAACCACTGCTCTGATTCCACTAATGTAGGGCCTTCCTACCTTAACATCATCATAATACCGTATTATGGACTAAACAAGCATTAATAACATCTTAGGGTACCGGTTGTAGTTTTGAGCTAATAAGATTACAGGCCAAAAAATAAAATTTCAAAACTTAATAATTACATTCTCGATAATGAATGTTAAAGCTATAGATTTACACTACTCCTAGAGTAGAGACTATCCAAAATCATGTATCCTATATTCTTTCATGCTCCTTTTAGCTCACTGCCTCAACCCGACCCTTAGCCCTTCAGTCCAAAAGTGTACCTACAGGAACAACCAATCATGAGCATGTACATCATTACTTAACATCATAAGGTAATGGCACATAAATAAATGCATGAAAATAATCGTAACATATACTTCCTCATTAATCGCATTTACCCACTTTGGTTGTCCCTGTTTCATAGTCATGCATATAATCATTAGTTCTTGACATAAATGATTAAAATCATAATTCACATATATGCTCATAATCAACAATGTTATTTAGAAATGGGGATGTTTCTGGCCTTGTTATGTCAGCGGAACAATTGGCCACATCGCTTCGACATATAGCGGTACTGTGATACCCCTCGCTACACCTTGATAGCGGATGTATCTCCTCGCTAGCTATGTCAGCGGTAAATACCTTCCTCGCTTTCCCATAGCAACTACCAGAACACTCTACCATTCTCAATAACATAGTTAAACATACATCATCATCATCATATCATAAACATCATCATCTTATAAACATCATCATCTTGTAAACATCATCATCTTATAAACATCATCATCTTGTAAACATCATCATCTTATAAACATCGTCATCTTATCATAAACGTCCTCATAAACATCATATCATCTTTACTCATCATAAACATCATCATCATAAACTTACTTATCATAATCATCATCATAAACATCGTAAATACTTATGCAATCATTTCGTAGTCATAGTATAGGAATGTGTTTTACCGTCCGATGCCCGTACGTTTCATACGTACCTTAATTCCCAAAAGTGGAGAAGTTGGAGAACTTTATCTCCTTGATGTTGTTGGTACCTGAGATGTTTCTACACAACCATACAAATCAATATTAGAAGCTAAACAATAGCCAAATACCAAAAATTCAACAAAAAACATCATTTGCAATTTTAAGCTGCTGGCGATCGATCGCTGCACGAGGCGATCGATCGCCTGACTTTTTGCTTCGCGGCGATCGATCGTTTCAAACATCGCGATCGATCGCCTGCTGTGCAAATCGCTACTGGCCTTCGGCGATCGATCGCCTCATATATGGCGATCGATCGCCATCTGCTGGTGCGCGATTCTTCACCATTTTTGAGCATTTTTCAAGCTCAACTTCATACCCTTCAAACCCAAACTTTCCAACATAACAAATATCATCATAGCTCACTAAAACCCACATAAAACACTTCAAAAATCATACCCCAACAACATACAACACATACTCAAAACAAACCCACATAAAAACTCAAAATGCTAACCCATTTCTAAATCAAACATAATTAAAACTTTAGGAAGGGTTTCATACCTCTTGAGGACTCCAAATCTTAAAAAAAATCCCACAAACAAAATTTTTGTGAAGAGTTTTTCCTTCCTTTCTTGCCAAATTTCGAAAATGGGAAATGGGTAGGGTTTGAGAGTGTAATTGGGGATTTTAAAAGAGTGAAGGATAAAGTAAGGTTAAAGTGAATAAAGTGGGGGTATAGTGGGGTATGGGTTTTTTTAATTTGCACCCCAAAATTAACATGATGTATAAAATACCCCAACATGGTATTTTAAAAGCATTTATAAAAAATGCAACAAACTTCCACTAAATTCATATCTTCCTGATAATTAACAACCAATACAAATAAATCATGTTAACACCCCATTTTCTAACATGCATAACATGCACCCTGAAATGCAACCCCGGGTCACGCCCACCATGTGACTAAGCATTTCAACAAGATAATTAATTTCAACACATAAATCAATTATCTCCATAATTAATCATATAAACATCATTAATGCCCAAATTGCATATAATTAATTTCGGGGCATCACAACACGGATGTAGGCATCTTTGGCGATGTGTTTGTGTTGATCGGTGGCCGTGAGTTGCCCGATCCGAGTTGCAAATGGTGCAACTACTCCCTCGACGGAGATGCATTTGGAGAGTGGAAACCGGGTTCATTATGTGTAAACTGTGGTATACTAGTTGTCTCCATTGTAACGATGTGTGTTTGACATCGTAGAATAAGTGGTGGGGATATCTACGTTGGAATCATAGATGATTCGAGTAGCTAGCAGTTACGGTTGATTGACTGCTTTTGGGAGGTTAGCATCGAGCCATACTGACGTCTTTTTAAGATTGTAATGGTTTGGGAGGTTTACTCCATTCTATGATTTGGTGCGAGGTTGGTGTCCTCGCAGTTGATCTGTCGTTCATGATGTCTTCATGATTCAACGATGTTGATTCGATTGGATTATATGGTATTGGCAGTACGTGGGGTACGCCTGTGTAAATTTTGAGGATGGAATTTTATTAGTGGGTGATAATTGTGATGCCCAGGAATTAATAGTATAAATCCAGGTGTGGTAATGATCCTTATTAATGGATTTTTAATTATGGCAATTATGAATTATTTACGGTATTGGGACTCCTGAAGATTTTAAATCCGATATTTGTGGTCGTTGGATCCAAAGGTTGAGATTGTATTCTCGTCGAGGTGTTAAACCTTGGAATTGGATTTTTGGTGGTATCTGGGGTCTGGGGGCGCTTTGTGTTGGGGCTGGTATTGGAATTTGAGATTGAGAGGTAATTATTGAACACATTATTTTTATTGAGTCATGATATATTTGTGGAGGACTCGGGATTTTTGAGCATTTGTACTATATATACCAAGTGGACTTGGTGTTTAGGCATTCTTTCCTCTCTCCTTTCTCTCTCTCTCGCCCAAAAGCCCCATCCCTTTCCCCTCCTTTCTTCCTTGGAGCAAAATCAATGGAGGCTCGACTTGGGAGCCGGATTTCTCGAAGATAATTTGGTAACGCTTCCCCTCTTCTTTATCTTCGATTTGATTGTAGTATTGTGGTATTTGGTTAAGTTTTGAGTTGAGTTTAAGTTTTGGACTTTAAAGATTTTTGGGTTGGTGTGTTTAAGGAAGATTTATGGTGTTTATGTTGAGGAATAATGGTTTAGTGGGTGTTGGATTTGTTAATTGGGGGTTTTAAACTCGAAAACGCCATTTTTGGGCCATTCCAGTACTCGCCGATCGATCGGCAATAGGGCTCGATCAATCGCGCGTAATTTACAAAATTGGAATATGATGAACAGTACGCTCGATCGATCGAGATGGTCGGTCGATCGATCGAGCAAGGAAGAATTCTGGGTATAAATTTTCTGGAGCTCTCGATCGTTCGAGCACTTATGGCCGATCGTTCGAGCACTTATGGCCGATCGATCGAGATGCGCTATTTTATTATTTATTTTGTGTTGATGTTATGGAATCGATGCATGCTTCGCTCGGGATCTTTTAAAATGGTTAATCATCATGGATTAATGATATAATTGGGGGATTGTGAACGTGCTTGGGCACGTGGTTGCATGCTCATAAGTAATTGTGAATTATTTAATATGCTTAGCACATAATTCATCGGGTCACGGGACTAAGTCAAGGTTTGATTCGGACTATGGAATTATAAGGTTCGTATAACGTACGAGCATAGTCTTTATATTAATGCAATTGTGAAATGCATGATATACTGTTAATGCAATAAATTGGTAAGTATTGCACATTATATGGTGCCGCTATGGAGCGAGCAACGGTTGAGATGTTGTCACTATGAGCGAACATCGATTATGAGGTCGCCGCTGTTGAGCGTACGAGAGTATGGAATGCCGCCGCTATTGAGCGGGCGATGAAATATGATATGATAGAATTATTGAATCATGGCATAGATACATGTGTTATCTGTAATCATTAGTTGAATGATTTATTCATACTTAGTTATGAAATTGGCATGGTAAGAATGGGCGTATTTAATCAATGTAATGATTAACTGATTTTGGGAATTTGATGGTTTCGTTATTGTGAGAACAGGAACAGCATGGGGAATCCTATGTGATTACGAGACTATACATGGAGTATCTTTTACGTTTACAACTTTATGTCATGTAAATTATGAATTGTGATATTGCTGTTATTGAGATGGTGGATTGGTATGCTCACCCCGTGTGGGGGTTGTTTCTGTTGGGACATGTGGAATAGGTACAACAGTAGCTCCGGAGTTGAGATCGAGCTATGGATTGGAGGTACTTCTAGGATCAAGGTACCAGTGCCGGTATTGAGTAGTGTACTTTATACATTAAATACACATTCACTCATTTGATGCTCGCATATGAGCACTGATATATGTGTATATGGGTTGTATAAAAGGCATGTGCCTTTCTCTATTCATTTATGGGTTGCATGCAATTAATTAATGAATTGCTAAATGAATTGAGAACATATTAGTGTATTATAAGATGCATATTTAAGGGTTGAGTGATATGGCGGATTTGAACATTATATGGAATAATATAAGAAATTTTATTGTTGGTATAGTATGCTATGGTAGCATGTGGTTTTCCCCTGATTACATGACTGTATGCACTAAACACATGGGTTAATACTAATGGGTTAAGGGCACAGGGTCCTTGCATGTTGTCTACCTAAATAACCGAGTCTTGGGTGATTAACCAAAGCTAACTCAAGGTTAGGTGAAATATGGATTTTGGCAACTAATAGTATTGAGGGTTGATGATTTTAACTAAATAGTGGGAGTTTCATTTAATATAAGACCTTATTAAATGATTATTATAAAACTTATTTTGCATATTTATATTATAGATATACATGGCATCAAACAACGTTACTAGTACATTATTTTGCGATCGGTCCTTGAGAATGACAAATTGAATGGGACAAATTTCCTAGACTGGTATAGGAATCTGAGGATTGTCCTCAAACAAGAGAAAAAACAATATGTCCTAGAGGAACTCTTACCTGCTGAGGAATCTATTGCTACGGCCGTAAGGGCTGATAGGGATACTTACAAGAAGCATCAAAAGACGCTGTTGATGTTGGGTGCTTAATGCTTGCAACCATGACCTCTGAGCTTCAAAAGCAACATGAAGAAATGGATGCGTTCAATATGATTGAACATCTGAAGCAACTTTACCAACAACAAGCTAGAGAAGAGGTATGACGTCTCTAAAGCATTATTTCAGTGCAGAATGGTAGAAGGAAGCCTTGTTGGAACTCATGTACTCAAAATGATTGGATACATAGAGATCTTGAGAAACTGGGTTTTTCGTTGGACCAAGAGTTGGCCAGTGACGTGATCTTGCAATCGTTGCCTGATAGTTATAGTCAATTTGTTCTGAATTACATTATGATTGAAATTGAGAAGACTCTACCACAGTTGCTTGGTATGTTGAGAACTTACGAGGCAAATACAAAGAAGTCTAAGCCCACAAATGTTCTTATTGTGAATAAGGGCAAGGGAAAGGCTAAAGCAAAGGGCTTTAGAAAAGACAAGAAAGTCTCTATCAAATCTAAGCCTCATGATACTGCACTTAAGCCTAAGGGAGGAGTGGATAAGGAAGGAAATTGCTTCCATTGCGGTGAGACCGGACATTGGAAGAGAAACTGCAAGTTATACCTAGAAGATCTTAAGAAGACGAAGGGAAGTGTGACTTCTACTTCAGGTATTTTGGTTATAGAATTCAATCTATCTACTTCTTCATCATGGGTATTAGACACTGGATGTGGTTCGCACATTTGTGTTAATATGCAGGAACTCAAAAGGAGTAGAGTGTTGGCCAAAGGCGAAGTTGACCTACGACTGGGAAGTGGAGCAAGAGTTGCTGCATTAGCTATAGGAGATTATTCATTAACTTTGCCTTCTGGTTTAATTTTAGATTTACAAGACTGTTATTTTGTGCCGTCAATTACTAGAAACATAATTTCAATTTCTTGTTTGGACAAGATTGGTTTTTCATTTATTATAAAGGACAAATGTTGCTCCATTTATTTGAATGAGATATTTTATTCCAGTGAACAATTGATTAATGGTCTCTATGTTCTAAATTTTGATATGCCTGTCTATAACATAAATACTAAGAGGATTAAGACTAATGATTCTAATCCAACGTATATCTGGCATTGTCGCTTGGGCCATATAAACGAGAATCGCATTTCAAAACTTCATAAGGATGGAGTTTTAGATTCATTTGATTTTGAATCATATGAAACATATGAATCGTGTTTAATGGGCAAGATGACTAAAGCCTCTTTCAAGAGACATGTTGAAATGGCAAATGATTTATTGAGTCTCATACATAGTGATGTATGTGGCCAAATAAGCACACAAGCTAGAGGTGGTTTTCAATACTTCATTATATTTACTGCTGACTTTAGTAGATATGGGTATGTGTACCTAATGAAACATAACTATGAAACCTTTGAAAAGTTCAAGGATTTCAAGAATGAAGTACAAAACCAGTTTGGCAAAAGTATCAAAATCCTTCGATCAGATCGAGGAGGTGAATACTTAAGCCAAGAGTTTCATGACTATATAAAAGAGTGCGGGATAGTCCCACAACTCACACATCTGTATACTCTACAGTGGAATGGTGTATCTGAAAGGAGGAATCGAACTTTGTTGGACATGATCCGATCTATGATGAGTCATGCAGATCTTCCGATTTCCTTTTGGGGACATGCTTTAGAAACAACAATATTTATACTGAACCGTGTTCCATATAAATCAGTTGAAAAGACACCATATGAGATATGGACTAGGAAACATCCTAGTATGTCTTTTATGAAGATTTGGGGTTGTGAGGCTTACGTGAGACGTCATGCCTCCAATAAACTTGGACCAAATCTGATAAGTGTTTATTTATGGGGTATCCTAAGGAAACAAAATGATATTATTTCTATTATCCCACCGAGAACAAAGTGATTGTTGCTCTGACAGGTGTCTTTCTTGAAAGAGAATTTATTTCAAGAAGAACCAGTGGGAGACAAATAGAACTTAGTGAAGTACAACCACAACAAAACATTGAACATGATATTGAGATGGAAACAGAGCAGTCACCACAAGTTGTTGTGGACGAAATACCTGCTCAAGAGACACAAGACCAGCGTAGGTCTGTAAGAGTATACCGACCATAGAGATATGGACTTCTTGTGTCTCAACAAGGTGACTTACTACTCATTGATGAGGATGAACCATCATCCTATCAAGAAGCTATAATGGGCCCTGATTATGAGAAATGGCTAGAGGCCATGAAATCTGAGATGGAATCCATGTATGTAAACCAAGTATGGATTTTGGTTGACCCATCTGAAGGGGTAAGACCCATAGGGTGCAAATGGATTTTCAAGAAGAAGACTGACATGGATGGTAATGTACAAACCTTTAAAGGACGACTGGTTGCTAAAGGTTTCAAACAAATTCATGGTATTGAGTATGATGAAATTTTCAGACAGTTGCCATGGTTAAATCCATTATGATCTTACTTGCAATAGCTGCATTTCATGATTATGAAATATGGCAGATGGATGTCAAAATCGTTTTCCTTAATGGAAACATAATTGAGAATATGGGTGAGCAAAAGTTCGGTTAAACCTGAACAAACCGAAATATTTTGGAAAATCGGTTCGGTTATTTCAAAAATTCGGTTTTGATTTTTTAAAAAATCGGTTAATTCGGTTCGGTTTCGGTTTTCATTTTAAAAATATCGGTTAACCGAATAAACCGAAATTTATTATTTTTTAATATTTTTTTAAAAATAAATTGTTTTTTATTTTTAAAAAAATCAATTAATATCATTCTTTATTTAAATTTTACTTTTTTAATTTTTAAAATCAAATAATCTAATTATTTTAATTTTTAAAATCACATTATCTAATTTTTAAAATTATTTTATTTTTTTAAAAAAAAATATCGGTTAATTCGGTTACCGACCGAAATAACCAATTTTTTATCGGTTCGGTCTCGAAAAATAAATCGGTCGGTTCAGTTACAGTTTTAAAATTCGGTTCGGTTCGGTTCTCAGAAATTCGGTTCGGTCGGTAACCGAACCGACCGAATGCTCAGCCCTACTTGAGAATGTGTACATGACACAACCCGGGGGTTTTGTCGATCCAAAGGATGCTAGAAAGATATGCAATCTACAACAATCCATTTAGGGATTGAAGCAAGCTTCTCGGAGTTGGAATCTTTGTTTTGATGATGCAATCAAAGAGTTTGGTTTCATCAAGAACGTAGATGAACCTTGTGTCTACAAGAAGGTCAGTGGGAGCATAATTATCTTCCTAGTGTTGTATGTAGATGTAAGGACCCCGTGCCCTTAATCGCTATTAGTGTATTAACCCATGTATTTAGTGCATACAATCATGTAATCAGGGGGAAAAACCACATGCTACCATAGCATAATATACCAACAATAAAATTTCTTGCATTATTCCATGTAATGTCCAGTTTCCCTCAACCAAATCCACTTACATAGAATCTTATGATTCACTAACATGTTCTCAATTCATTTTACAATTCCTTAATTAATTGCAGGCAGCACATGAATGAAAAGAGAAAAGGCCCTTGCGTATTTATACAAACAAAATACACATATAGTGGTACTCACATGCGAGCAATCGAATGGGTGTACGTGCATCTAATTTATAAAATACAAAACTCAATACCGGCACTGGTACCTCGATCCTGGAAGTACCTCAAATCCATAGCTCGATCACAACTCCGGAGCTATCGATGTACCTGTTCCACCTGCTCCAACAAAGACATCCCCCACACGGGGTGAGCATACCAATACCACCATTCCAATAATCACAATATCACAGTTCATAATTTATAGAATGTAAAGCCATGAATTTTAAAAGATACTCCCTTAATGGTATCATACTCTTACGGGATCCCCTGTGCTGTTCTTGTTCTCAAAATAACCGAAACCATCAAATTCCCAAAAGCCAGTTAATCACTTCATTGATTAACTAAATCCGTTCACTAATTGCCAATTACCATAATTAATAAAATCCAATCATTTACAAATGTTTATAGATATCACGCGTATCTAAACAATAGTTCCACAGTCCCATTTCATCACTTGCTCAGTAGCAGCGACATTCATAACCAATATTCGCTCCATAGCGACAACATCTCAACCGTTGCTCGCTCCATAGCAGCACCATATATTTCACAATACATACCCACTTATTGCAATTACAATATATCATGCATTCAACAATTGCGATAAGATATAAGGTTATGCTCGTATGTTATACGTACCTTATGATTCTGTAGTCCAAACCAAACATTGTCTTAGTTCCGCGATCCAATAAATTATGTGCTAAACATAATTCACAATTCACAATTAAATACAAGCATGCAACCAAGTGCCCAAGCACGTTCACAACCTCCAATTATATCGTCAATCCATGATGATTAACCATTTTAAAAGACTCCGGGCGAAGCATGCATCGATTCCATAACAACAACACAATATTTACCACAAGACAGGGCCTCTCGATCGATCGAGAGCTCCAACGAAATGATGCCCAAAATTCTTCCTTGCTCGATCGATCGAGCAGACATCTCGATCGATCGACCGACCATCTCGATCGATCGGCAACTTTGCTCGATCGATAGACCTTACTGTTCACGGATTGACGGTATAATTGGAGGTTGAAATGGCCCAAAAAATGGAAACAGTGCAGAAATGGCCCAAAAATGGCGTTTTGAGTTTAAACCCCCCCCCCCCCTGATCGAGCAGACATCTCGATCGATCGACCGACCATCTCGATCGATCGGCAACTTTGCTCGATTGATAGAGCGTACTGTTCATGGATTGACGATATAATTGGAGGTTGAAATGGCCCAAAAAATGAAAAAAGTGCAGAAATGGCCCAAAAATGGCGTTTTTGAGTTTAAACCCCCCCCCCTCCCCCCCCCCCCCCCCCTTCTCTTAGAAAACAAGCCCAACACCCATTATATAATTATTCCTCAACACTCCTTAAACATTCCAACCCAAAAATCTTTAAATATTGCAAACTACACATGCTCAAACTCTACAATACCATAATCAATAGGAAGATAGAGACGATGGAAAAAGATTACAAACTTTTCTTCAAGAAATCCCGCTCCCAAGTCGAGCCTTCGACGATAATTGCTCCAAAGAGGAAAAGGGAAAGGGTTGGGGAAGAGGGGGTCTGCGAGAGAGGAGAGAAAGAGAGGAGAGAACTCGTGCAATGATTGAACACCAGGTCCACTTGGTATATATAGTACCAAGGCTCAAAAATCCCGAGTCCTCCACAAATATATCATGACTCATTAAAAATCATCTGTGTTCAATAATTACCTCTCAATCTCAACATTCCATTACCAACCCCAATACAAAGCACCCTAGACCCCAGATCCCACCAAAAACCCAGTTCAAAGGTAGAATACAATCTCAACCTTGGATCCAATGACCCCAAATACCAGATTTAAAATCCTCAGGAGTCCCAACACCGCAATTAATTCATAATTTCCACAATTTAAAATCCATTAAGGATCATTACCACATCGGGATTTACACCATTAATTCACGGGCATCACAATTATCCCCCACCAATAAAATTTCATCGTTGAAATTTGCGCAGGCGTACTCCACGTATCGCCGAGACCACACAATCGAACCAGTTCTGCAACACCGATTCATGAATACATCATGATCAAAACACCAACCACGAGGACACCGACCTCGCAACAAATCCTGGAATGGAGTAAACCTCCCAAACCATCACAATCTCAAAAGGAAGTCAGAATGCCTCGATGTTAACTACCCAATAGCAGTCAGTCAACCGTAACTGTTAGCCACTCGAATCGTCCCTGATTCCAATGTAGATATCAATTCCATGATGTCTCCACCGCTAGTCTACGATATCCAACACACATCGCTACGAAGGAAACCACCAGTATACAACAGTATACACACACTAAACCCGGTTTCCGGTCTCCAAATCCATCTCCATCAAAGGAGTAGTTGCACCACTTCGCAACTCGGATCGGCCAACTCACGTCCACCGATCTACACAAAAAACATCTCTACAGATATCAACATCTGTGTGTTCCAAGAAATCATATCTTGGTCCAAATACACCATCGAGACTCCACAATGCCTCACGTTTCCATAGAGGACAAGCAAGAAAAAAAAATCGATTGCATTCTCACCACCTGTGTCGACAACAACACCCAACAAATCGAATCCTGACCATCCTCAGTTTACCCTAGGATTCAACAATCCTAGCACAGGGATGCTATCGAAATACCCAGTAATGATTACCATGACCCCGATACGACAATCCCTCCTTAGAGGAAGTCAACCAGACCTCACGATCATTCTTCAGAATACATCTTGTCGTTGAGATTACAAATCTCAAGGTGCCACAATCTCTCACCAGAGATTCATCCATCCAAGCATACTAATCCGATGCTCGACAAGTACCAAAATGCTGGCATTTGTATACACACACTGGTATACATGCCTAAGCACCAGCACCACATGCATACTCAATGCACTCGGCTCGCGTATCTCCAATCATACCCACAAGCCCCATAAACAACTGTCAATCCTCAGTTATTGTAAGGCCCCGATGCTAATTAATCCGGATTAACGATGATTAAGCAAACCCGGATAATTAAAAGTGCAAATTTGAAATAAGGAATTCCGGACTGCAATGAGTCGACCAACTAGTGGAACATGTTTTAGTGCATGAGCATGTGCATGATCACATGGCACTTGGAGAACACATGCCACTAATTAATGTAACTCATGTTTAATACATGATTTTGGACCAATAATCTTGCAAGGTAATGATGTATGGACACATGGATTCTACAATACATCAAATAGTTAAAAAAATCATGCAAATTGCATAGCAAGTCACGCCATTTTTCTATTAAAGTGCATGACAATCTTCATTTTCATGATTCCAAGACCAAGCTTTCTCTTTCTTCTTCCTCCATTGAAATTTCGAAATTTTCAGCCCTTTATAACGTTAAAATCAGACCCAAAATAGTGGTTACAATCCCATGCAATAGAAGAACATTGAGCTACAAGATGAGAGGAGTAGAAAACATCAAGAAAATTCAAGATTTGACAAAGGGGCTTGAAGATTCTGCAATTTCAGCATCTTATAACTGAAAACCTTGAGTGGGGGAGTGTGCATGGACTCCAATCTTCAAGATATTGAAGGTATAAAGGTTTTCATTGAGTTTATAAACTGAAATGGTTCGAATTATTGCATTTGAGTTGGAATTGAAGAGAGAAATCTTGCTGTCAAAAAGTGTGCAACAGATTTCAGCATGCATGTATCTGTTATTTCGAATTTTGGGTTTAGTTAAGTTTTGAATTTGAGGTTGTGGTTCAAATACAAGTTGTATCTTGTTGGAATACCTTCAATTTGACAGTAAATTTGACTAATTTGGAATTCTGATGAAAACTTTATGAACATTTTACCAATATGTGTAAAATCTGGAAATTTAGTGCATGCGAGTTTTATGCATCGAGTTCTTCGAGTTTCTGGGTAAATGGTTTTCCGAATTTGATGTTGGTATTCAAATAAAAGTTGTAGATATATGTGTTTCCGTCCTGTGGTTAACATATATGAGAGGATTTGGAATTAAAATGAATGAGTTATGATGTTTTTACCACAAGGTGCACAATCTGGAACATGCATGTAGGCGGGTTGCACATGCAGTGTGTTCTTGGTAAATATGGGCAACATGTGCTACGATTTTGACCTTGGTGTCTGAATAAAGGTTGTACAACTTTGAGGTATCTTGCATTAGAAACTGGCCTCACATGATTTGGAGTTTATATGTGCAAGATATGCACTTTTTACTAGAACTGCTCACTCTGTCAAAACAGAGTGTATAGGTATTTTCAACACTGCCATACTTTGTTTTGCATGTGCCTCTAGATGAGCGAACTAGCTTCTGGACTTCAAATATGAACTTTAGTACATTGAGATTTCGTGATTTTCCCACTATCCTCAAGTCATTTGGATGTCATATGAGTTTATTATGATTTCTATACAAAAATGGGTCAGGCTGGAATTTGGTGAATTGTCCTGTTTTTCCAGCAGATTGTTCTTGGCCATTTTACCTAGGCTAAATGAACGAATTTGAAGATGAGTTGAACTGATGAAATGTTCATTTTTGAGTTAAATTTGAAAATAAATTGGACCCATGTGATTTTTTATTAAGTATCAGACAAGTTATGAGCCGATCTCTACGGTTGCGCAGGCTGAAATTTAGAGAATTGGTTTTGGGTCTAAGTTTGAGTTTTATTTGATATGTTTAAGGCTAGTATGTGACATTATGTTGTATTTGGAACTGTTATGGCCAGGTTTATTAATCCTGAGATTGAGTCGAGGATCACTTGGTAATTAGCTAACAGCTTGAGGTACGTAGAAAACGGGTTTATCACAATGTCTGGCAAAGACATGTGATGTTCTCGGGTATGATTTACTTGTCATTACTTGTTCCTTATGTGACTATGTGATAAGTTGATCTGCAGTATGTGAATTACATGGTACATTGACTGTATGATATATGATGACATGAGATTTGAGGTGCATCACATGAGATTATGATATTGCATGATGCATTGACACGCATGGACATTGAGCATGTCATGTTGAGCCTATCGATTCGTTTCTTGGTACCTATATCTTTTCTTTGGTATCTGTGATGCGTGTCTGGGGATGATGGGCAGCCGTTGGCTCGGCAGGAGAGAGAGTGAGCTGAGTGATGCCGGAGCGACGAGCGTGCCGACGTCGCCCAGACACGAGGATGATGGACCGCCGATGGCTCGACTGAGAGATAGATCGGAGCGCGGAGCGTGTCACATCCTGCTCGAGCACTGATGAGTGATTGATGATCTTCCTTTGGACTCCTGAGATATGGATATTCGATATTTGACACCCTTCATATGCATTTGCATTCATGCACGGCATGCATCGCATGTTATTTGTCATACACTGTGATATTATCTGTTTCTCGTACTGGGTTCTGACCCCCTTCGCGGGGGGGCTGTCATGTCTTTGTTGTATGGGCATGACTGGTGGAGCAGGTGGATTTACTGTGGATGCTCGAGACGAAGCGTCGATAAATACCAGAGCTCCTTGAGAGCGAGCTCAGGTATATGATTTATGTTTTGAGTCCCAGTAGTTGTTTAGTATTTTTACTTATGTTTTAAATTACCGGGGTATGCCCTGAGTATCTGTATTTTTAAGTATTACTTTACTGAGAAATTATATGTAATGCTTATGCGATGAATATCATGTTAGATGTAAAACTGGAAATACATATTTTCACTATTCGGAAATGTTTTAGAAACAAACTGCGAAAAAAATTGAGGGTCACTGTTTGAAAGTTTTTAACTAAATCTTCCGCTGTTTACGTTAATATAACAATCGTGTGTTAATTAAACCTCTGATTAGGACCAGGCCCTCACAGTTGGTATCAGAGCATATATCTGGGATATGCTCGAATTAGAGTTAGGACACTAAATATAGACACAAATGAATTGTTTGTGCATGTGTCTGACTATGTGATTTTATATGCTCTTGCCTGCTATGTTTACATGTTCGATAATGAGATTTTATGCATGTACTGGATTACTAAGCAGGAATAATGAGATGTCATGTCTCTGAAGATTTTAATATGTTGAGTTGCACATATAATCTAGAGAATTTGAGAATTTTATCTGTTAGCACTGATAGTTGCTGATAGGATGATGATGTAGAATGAATGATGATAACATCTATGACTTGAGATGTATGAATTATGTTGGACAGTTAGTGTTTGGACAGGTAGCTGTGATATAGGCTTTAAAAGCTACTATCGAATCTGTAGACACTATAAACTGTTAATTGCACTATAATTTAGTGATAATGTGTCCGTTATTGGAAATTGTATTTATCACTTTGGGATTTAATCCTTATGATTAGTGGATGCCACTAGAATTATTTAAAACACTTTTTGTCGATTGACATCAGGAATTTAAGTTTGAAAGACCAAGGTTATACGTATTACGTCAAAACCTATGTATGCCAAGATGAGAATTTAGAACTTGAGAATATTGAAATTAGCGATTTTTTTTCAATTGAAGGATCGAGTATAGTTGTTGTGGGAAACAACTAGAATTGGTTTGGATATGAGGACTTGGATTGGGGATTTTCGTAATTTAGGTCCAATCTGTGTCCGAACTATGAATAAAAGAACTTCACTATGAACTCTTTTAGATGAGAATATCTAGAGTAATAGTAGTGACAGATGACAATTTTTCCTCTTTCTGTTACGGGAAAATATGTTTATGAGAATGCCATGTTGATGACATAGACAACGTTAATTGATTATCGTGGACTTGAGAAATGGAAATATTTGCTTAATCTCAATAGCTATTCAGTAGTGAAGAGATTAGATATCGACTAAGAAATCAGACACCGATGTGGTGCGAAGTAGTTAGAACTAGATTAAAGATTAATGAAGTGATTATCATTGGGATAATCCAAGTAGTCCTGGAAAAGTTTCAGAAGTATCACTCAAATTTATCCAGCTCTAGTAGTTCTAAAGGGACTATGAGATTGTAGAATACCAAATCTTTTTGAGGTCACTGTGTATGTAAATATCTACTGATCCATTTGAAAGAATAATAGAAACTGATATCGATTGTGGCCAGTCAGAGCATGTCCATAACGTGCTCAGGAACAGGTGCAGCCATAACAACAAATATCCTGAGCTAGAGGTAGATATCAGAGTGGTTATTCTTTTCGCCCACTCAGTTCCAGCAGCAGTTAATTGCCTGCAGACCAGAGGTAATACCTGATAGTTATTTTTGGTTTCCCAACAGACCAGAGAGTATACCTTGATAGAGGATACGGTTAGAGATGCTTCAATACTAGTGATCACAGATACATGTCATGTATTTGATCACACTGCACAAGTGTTACTGAGACAAAAAGCTTTGTTTTCATACATTGCATCAAATGTGCATTAGTTATTATGATTTGGAAAATACATCAGCAGTGCTAATTATACTATCCACACTTGTAATAGTGAACTGTAGCTTACAGTTTAATGATAGTGATGTGGATTCGAATTCAATGGTGTTGGCCATAGATGGTTTTGATTGTATCAAGGGCATAGATACTGTGATAAGTTTCGAAGTATTAGAGATGATTTTAAGGTGTAATGAATTTTGACTGTTTTTGTGACCCCAAAATGAAATATTGATAGCCACGAATAGTAAGCTAAGATACTGATAGTATCAGCTATGGAAATATTGCTGTTGCGATATTTGGAAAATGAAGGATATTTGATAATAAACAGTTGATACTCCAGTAAGAGTCGAGGTTGACTGATATCTTAATGGTAAGGAACTTACCGAGATTTTCCTGAGGAAATAATAGAATCTCCACTAAAGAGGGAAATCGATTTTAACTATTCGTTGATGACAAGGAATAGATTTGATAGCAAAAGTACTGTATGGAATGTCATCAACAGAGTTGACAGATACAAAAGAATAGTTGCAGAATCTCCTCAATACGGGTACTTATGTCACTTGAGGAAACATCAGTATTGTTCGTGAAGAAGAAAAATGATTTGATGAAGATGTGTATCGATTAAAGGTAGTTGAATCGGGCTATTGTCAAGAATAAATACCCACTGCCTAAGATCGAAAAGTAACTGATCAAGTTGTAAGGAACTTTAATGTATAAGAAGAACGATTTTTACTCTGGTTACCATCAGTTTGAGTCAGAAGAGAAAATGTTCTCTAGGCAATTGGTCAAACCAGATATAGACATCTTGAATTTTGGAAATGTCGTGTGGTCACCATACCAGTAGAGTTATGAATTTGATGAATAACATATTTCGTAACTTTTGGGCGGAATGTAATCATATTCATCAGTGGTATACTAGTGTATACGAGATCGGAAGGAACCACACAGAACATCTACGATTTGTTATTCAGACGCTTCGTGAAGCTCAAATTGTATACCAAGTTATCGAACTGTAAATCTTGGTTGAATTGAGTGTTGTTTTGGGATATGTGATACCATCTCACCAGATACCTGTTGATTCCAATAAAGTAAAGATAGTACTAAATTGGGCTAAGACCAACTAGTGTACTCAAGAAACAAAGTATTACGAGTTTGGCCAGATATTACAGGCTTTATGGAAGGATGAACCAATTGACCAAGAAGAAATTTGAGTTTCATTTGGTCAGATGAATGTGAAAGCGGTTGTCATAATTAAAATGGGAGTGAACTACAGCCCCAATGTTGATGTGGTTAACTGGTTCAGGGAGATATGTAGTTGTGCAAATACGTATGTACTAATGTATCATGAAAAAATAATTGCATATTCTTGAGATATAAGCGATGACTGGATTTATTAAAGAATTTGACTTTGATAGTCAATATAAATCAAGGAAAATGAAACTAGTAGCAGATGCACTGAACCTAAAAGTGCAAGGTGCAATGGTAGCATCGATGTTTGCTTTGCAGTTTGATAACATCTGATTTTGACAATCGGAAAGACTCGAAGGACAGACCATACAGATATTGAGTTAAGAAATTGGTTCTGTCTTATCAACCAAGTAAATTTAGTATGCCATTTAGTGGTGGCTGCGAATGAAAAATCAGTATATAGCATCGAATTTTACTGATTTGAAAGACGTATTACAGCAGAAAGCACACTATAGAGAACATAGTGTTATTCTGGGAATGATGAGATGTATCATTCTCGAGATCCTATTTATGATGAGATGGTATAAAGAAAGAAATTTTTGAATTTTGTGGCAAATTGTTTGACATGCCAGCAGTCCAAGATAAAAATACGAGACCTAATGGGATAGTACAGGATTTGTAAGTACCACAATGAATTTGGGAAATTTCTAGTTTTGAGTTTTATAGCTCAAATATTTACAAACAGATATTGTGAAACAAGTTGAATATAATTTATTGACTATTCAATACAAGATATTGATTTCATGTGATAGTCTATATGTCTATGAGAAGACGACATGTTTAAGATATGGATAATGTGATTTAATTACAGTGAGTTTCTGTAATAAATGTATCTGATTGAGATCCGATAATAATATCAAAATTCGAAACTATTTTCAGAATGTAATGGATACTAAGTTAGCAATGAGTATTGCTTAGCATACCTATACAGATGGATCAACTAAGAAAATATCCAGATCTTGGAAGTCATGTCTCGATTAATAGTGGTGATTTAGTGGAATTGACAGAAATCATTATTCACCAGTAGAATTTCTCTATAATTTAAGTTTTAGACAACTTTTGGGATGGCATCGGTCCAGGTTTTGTAGAGCCAGAATTACCGAACGCCGATATGATGATAGAAAATTGATAAGGAATTTTGGCATAACTTAAGATTTTTGAGAAAAATGCCAGGAACGATAAAAATTTCTGCGAAAACATTGAAATTTGGCTTGAGGTGAGCAGATTTGCTACGTCAAAGAGAATTATATCGTTAGACTTCGAGTTGAGAATCAGGTAAATATGAAAATATTACATTTGCGATGATCAATATGATTCGTTAAGTGAGGTTTGATGTTGACTCGATATTTTGAAACCATAGAGAACTTTGATTAAGTGGTAGATCGTTGAGACGAACACAACAGTTGTCATTGATACATGATGATCCTTAAGTATCTATGAATGAGATTGACACATCCCATATGTTTTGATTTATTGAGTTATACTCAGTTTTGCAATTTCGAGGACGAAATCATTTGAAAAGGGGAAGAAATGTAAGGCCCCAATGCTAATTAATCCGGATTAACGATGATTAGGCAAACCCGGATAATTAAAAGTGCAAATTTGAAATAAGGAATTCCGGACTACAATGAGTCGACTAACTAGTGGAACATGTTTTAGTGCATGAGCATGTGCATGATCACATGGCACTTGGAGAACACATGCCACTAATTAATGTAACTCATGTTTAATACATGATTTTGGACCAATAATCTTGCAAGGTAATGATGTATGGACACATGGATTCTACAATACATCAAATAGTTAAAAAAATCATGCAAATTGCATAGCAAGTCACGCCATTTTTCTATTAAAGTGCATGACAATCTTCATTTTCATGATTCCAAGACCAAGCTTTCTCTTTCTTCTTCCTCCATTGAAATTTCGAAATTTTCAGCCCTTTATAACCTTAAAATCAGACCCAAAATAGTGGTTACAATCCACATGCAATAGAAGAACATTGAGCTACAAGATGAGAGGAGTAGAAAACATCAAGAAAATTCAAGATTTGACAAAGGGGCTTGAAGATTCTGCAATTTCAGCATCTTATAACTGAAAACCTTGAGTGGGGGAGTGTGCATGGACTCCAATCTTCAAGATATTGAAGGTATAAAGGTTTTCATTGAGTTTATAAACTGAAATGGTTCGAATTATTGCATTTGAGTTGGAATTGAAGAGAGAAATCTTGCTGTCAAAAAGTGTGCAACAGATTTCAGCATGCATGTATCTGTTATTTCAAATTTTGGGTTTAGTTAAGTTTTGAATTTGAGGTTGTGGTTCAAATACAAGTTGTATCTTGTTGGAATACCTTCAATTTGACAGTAAATTCGACTAATTTGGAATTCTGATGAAAACGTTATGAACATTTTACCAATATGTGTAAAATCTGGAAATTTAGTGCATGCGAGTTTTATGCATCGAGTTCTTCGAGTTTCTGGGTAAATGGTTTTCCGAATTTGATGTTGGTATTCACATAAAAGTTGTAGATATATGTGTTTCCGTCCTGTGGTTAAAATATGAGAGGATTTGGAATTAAAATGAATGAGTTATGATGTTTTTACCACAAGGTGCACAATCTGGAACATACTGTAGGCGGGTTGCACATGCAGTGTGTTCTTGGTAAATCTGGGCAGCATGTGCTGCGATTTTGACCTTGGTGTCTGAATAAATGTTGTACAACTTTGAGGTATCTTGCATTAGAAACTGGCCTCACATGATTTGGAGTTTATATGTGCAAGATATGCACTTTTTACTAGAACTGCTCACTCTGTCAAAACAGAGTGTATAGGTATTTTCAACACTGCCATACTTTGTTTTGCATGTGCCTCTAGATGAGCGAACTAGCTTCTGGACTTCAAATATGAACTTTAGTACATTGAGATTTCGTGATTTTCCCACTATCCTCAAGTCATTTGGATGTCATATGAGTTTATCATGATTTCTATACAAAAATGGGTCAGGCTGGAATTTGGTGAATTGTCCTGTTTTTCCAGCAGATTGTTCTTGGCCATTTTACCTAGGCTAAATGAACGAATTTGAAGATGAGTTGAACTGACGAAATGTTCATTTTTGAGTTAAATTTGAAAATAAATTGGACCCATGTGATTTTATTAAGTATCAGACAAGTTATGAGCCGATCTCTACGGTTGCGCAGGCTGAAATTTAGAGAATTGGTTTTGGGTCTAAGTTTGAGTTTTATTTGATATGTTTAAGGCTAGTATGTGACATTATGTTGTATTTGGAACTGTTATGGCCAGGTTTATTAATCCTGAGATTGAATCGAGGATCACTTGGTAATTAGCTAACAACTTGAGGTACGTAGAAAACGAGTTTTATCACAATGTCTGGCAAAGACATGTGATGTTCTCGGGTATGATTTACTTGTCATTACTTGTTCCTTATGTGACTATGTGATAAGTTGATCTGCAGTATGTGAATTACATGGTACATTGACTGTATGATATATGATGACATGAGATTTGAGGTGCATCACATGAGATTATGATATTGCATGATGCATTGACACGCATGGACATTGAGCATGTCATGTTGAGCCTATCGATTCGTTTCTTGGTACCTATATCTTTTCTTTGGTATCTGTGATGCGTGTCTGGGGATGATGGGCAGCCGTTGGCTCGGCAGGAGAGAGAGTGAGCTGAGTGATGCCGGAGCGACGAGCGTGCCGACGTCGCCCAGACACGAGGATGATGGACCGCCGATGGCTCGACTGAGAGATAGATCGGAGCGCGGAGCGTGTCACATCCTGCTCGAGCACTGATGAGTGATTGATGATCTTCCTTTGGACTCCTGAGATATGGATATTCGAATTTGACACCCTTCATATGCATTTGCATTCATGCACGGCATGCATCGCATGTTATTTGTCATACACTGTGATATTATCTGTTTCTCGTACTGGGTTCTGACCCCCTTCGCGGGGGGGCTGTCATGTCTTTGTTGTATGGGCATGACAGGTGGAGCAGGTGGATTTACTGTGGATGCTCGAGACGAAGCATCGATAAATACCAGAGCTCCTTGAGAGCGAGCTCAGGTATATGATTTATGTTTTGAGTCCCAGTAGTTGTTTAGTATTTTTACTTATGTTTTAAATTACCGGGGTATGCCCTGAGTATCTGTATTTTTAAGTATTACTTTACTGAGAAATTATATGTAATGCTTATGCGATGAATATCATGTTAGATGTAAAACTGGAAATACATATTTTCACTATTCGGAAATGTTTTAGAAACAAACTGCGAAAAAATTGAGGGTCACTGTTTGAAAGTTTTTAACTAAATCTTCCGCTGTTTACGTTAATATAACAATCGTGTGTTAATTAAACCTCTGATTAGGACCAGGCCCTCACTGTTATTCTCACCCATTGGAGAATGATGATTGACGAACCAACAACTAAAGGTGTGATCCCAACATCAACATCACATGAACCGACTCATCGAATCTATCAAAGATTCCCAATATGTAGGTATATCAATATCGCCTTTCCTCACAAGGAAAGTGTCATGAACCCATGACCCTCCAACTTCGAACCACCGTTCGGGAAAACTTGGATATATTTATACCAAAATATATCCCGGAACCAATAATTACACAACTGGTTCAGAACAGTGTATCCTTGCCACTATTACCAATCTGAAATCCGTATACACGACGAATACCCATTCTAACGATGCTCTGTACTAATACCATAGTACTGCACATCCTCGAGCATCTCCCCAAAGACGTCCCCTCGTACGTCTCACCAAAAATATAAATCCATTATCCAGTCCAACACCAGTAATGCTTACCATGGCTGATTCACAATCAACCCTCGACCAATACCAGTTGTCTCCATGACAGTATGTTCCAAATCTCTTCAAGAGATACAATCAATATAGTAGTGTCACCCCACTAACTATATCCCACCATTCCGATTGCGTCCCCAACTGCATTCCATATGCAAGAATTCTCAACCAGCGCTAGCAACGACTTGTTGACACTCACGTTGGTACTCCCAACAAAATTGAGCTGTCCAGTACAAGTCTCTCAAAAAATTTAACGTATAAACGTCCTCGTGAGGTATTCCCTGCCTCAAACCACATACAACATAGTGACTACATGAGTCCACCATAAACCCTCATCGTATCATCATACGATTTACCAAATTCGATTCCAACGAGCAGTATAATGGCTACGTTAAGCTCACTATAACACTGCAATAATACCTGGCTAGCAGATCGCTCCCTCCTTAGGTTTATACCAAATCTACCAACGTATCACACGTTCCACCCTGGTATACCATATCGTACCATCAATTAGAGTAGTGGGTCATCACCCAATATTTCTCTAACACCAATGCACAACGGACATCCCGGTGTCCTTACTCAACCACAATGCAATCCTAATCCATTAGGATTTATTCCACACCCTCATGTGTGGGTGTGACTATGTCCACCATATGTCACATCGGTATATGCAAGTAGTTTCCTCAATAACTACTCCTACCACCCGTCACTTGTCTTAGTTCCACGATCCAATGAATTATGTGCTAAACATAATTAACAATTCACAATTAATTACAAGCATTCCCACGTGCCCAAGCACGTTCACAGCTTCCAATTATATCGTCAATCCATGATGATTAACCATTTTAAAAGACTACGGGCGAAGCATGCATAGATTCCATAACAACAACACAATATTTACCACAATATAGGGCCCTCTCGATCGATCGGCCATTTATGCTCGATCGATCGAGAGCTCCAGCGAAATGATGCCCAAAATTCTTCCTTGCTTGATCGATCGAGCAGACATCTCGATCGATCGACCGACCATCTCGATCGATAGACAACTTTGCTCGATCGATAGAGCGTATTGTTCATGGATTGACGATATAATTGGAGGTTGAAATGGCCCAAAAAATGGCAACAGTGCAGAAAACTTGGCACAATATTATAATTAAACTATATTATCCAATCCCCGGCAACGGCGCCAAAAACTTGTTGCGTACAAAACGTATCACAAGTGTAAGATGTCAAGTTTTAGTATATGGATATGAATACGAATGTCGAACTCACGAGGATTGGTCTATAGTATTAATTAAATACTTGTGCTAGATGGTCTTAATCCTATTTAGAAAAATGAGTAGTTGTCAAATAACGTAAATCACTAACAGTTGCAACAATTCAAAAGAATTAATTATGAGAAGGATCCTAGAGGTCCGATTTCACTTGATTATCAACTATGTTTCTTATGAGCAATTACAATATTATAGATTTATCTAGTTTATTAGCCAAGAATTCTTAAGTGTTTCCTACTTCCTTTCCCAAGTGATAATAAAAATTATCATTCAATACCAACCTTGATATCGCTATATAAATATTAAACAATATTGATTGCACAATAATTCTTTCAAAGGCTTCAATGGAGTTATACGCCTGTCGATGATAAAAAAACATCCATGATGTGTTTTCCTATGTCATGTTCACAACTCCCTCTCCCAAGTGATAGATCACAAACAAATATTACAAATAAATCAATGGCCAGTCAATTAAATTGCATTCAAAGCAAGAAAACGCAAATAAACAATGTGATAAATCCTAATATGTAAATCAATCAAACCAAAACATAATATCCAATCAAGCTACGTCTTCCCCTAGAAAGAAGGGATTAGTTAATCCTAGAATTCATAAAATACAGACATATTTGAGAAATTCATAAACAAACGAAAGTAAGAGATACAAACTATATGGAAGCAATTCTCCATCCAGATGAAAGTCGCATTCGTTTTGTGATGAAATCCTTGCTCTTGGAATCCTAGCAACCTCCTCCATGTGTCTTCCCCTTGAAAGAATGTCAGAAGTCCCAAAAAGAATGATAGATTCTGGTTTTAAACTTAGCAGCTGCTAATTTTTAATAGGCTGGACTCGCGCAGCGATCAATCTCTGTTTTCCAGCGATCGATCTCTGAGTCATTAATCATGAATTCATGTAAATCATGCAAGGTATGATAGACATGCAATTCATATGACCCCCATAAACTTAAGGTTGTGCATTGTCCTCAATGTACTGAACCGAGAAAAAATAAGAACGAGGCACATACTTATTTCAACGACCGTCAGTAGTCGTCGTTCTCCTCATCATCCTGATCATGGGGATAAGGTGGAAACTTCGGTGGCTATGGTGGTTGGAGACCTATAAATAAGACAACTTTGGGTAAGAATTGCATCAAAAAAAAAAATTTAACTAAGAATCAACAAAATATAAAATCTAAAAGGATATAAAACTTGGGTTGCCTCCTAAGAAGCTCTTAGTTTATAGTCGCCAGACTTTGCGGCACTTTCAACCATTTATTGCTCGTTGTTTGGAGGGGGTCGTGCCTGTCTTTTACCGTCCACACTTGCTTGAACTTATCTCTCTTCTTCTTTAGCTTCTTCACAACATTTCTGACAGTAGTGACCACTTTGTGCAGCTTTCCAGTCATATCAATCTTGCAACATTGCTCAACTCTCTCAGTTGTCAGCATTTGGACCTTCTTACAATCTTTTGGCTTCTCCGTGACATGTGGGGTGATAGTCATAAATACATTAAAAATGACTTTTTCATCTTCAATTTGCATTGATAGCTCACCCCTTTTGACATCTATTTTTGTTTCCCCTGTAGCCAAGAACGGTCGTCCCAAGATTAGCGGCATCTCTTCTTCTTCTTGTATATCTAGAATAATGAAGTCTGCTGGAAGGTAGAGTTTGCCCACTTTCACTAACACATCTTCCACTATACCGTGAGGGTATGTGGGAGACATATCCGCCATTTGCAGTGTGATGTTGGTTGGTTTCGCCTCCCCAAGTCCTAATTTCCTGAAAACAGATAGAGACATTAAATTTATACTAGCTCCAAGATCACATTAAGCTTTAAAAGAAGGACTACCAATAATACAAGGGATAGTAAAACTCACTGGATCTTTCAATTTCAGTGGCAGCTTCTTTTGCAGGATTGCACTGCATTCCTCAGTTAGATTCACTGTTGGGAATTTGTTGCAAAGCATCAGCAAAAGGAATGTTGATATGATTTTTCTTGAAAATTTCCAAGAACTTTTCAAATTGATCGTCTATTGCCTTCTTCTTGAAGCGTTGAGGAGCTTGTGCGTTTGGTGTCCAATTTCAATTTATGCTCCTACCTTTCCCTTCTCAGTTCCTTCAATTACGGAAGACAGTTTTCACTTACTTGCTATTAATCTGGAATGTGTGGTTTGAGAAGACTTTGAAGGAGTCAGAGTGTTCTGACACTTTATTAGTCACGGTTGTGGTTTTCGGCCCTTCGCGTTACTCGAACCCATTATCATCACACAAATCTAGGCGTCTTTTCTCCATGTCCTTGTTTGGTATTTGAATTTCCTGTTCTTTTTGGATTGTAAAGCCGGTTCTAAGGCGGGGTTTGTTTGTAAATCGCAAGATCTATTAATCTAAATATGTTCCTATTAAAAAAAGAAAAGAAAATATGATTATCTCGTACTTGCCTTTGCATACCTGGTTTCTCTTGTTGTTGTTAAAACAATAATTTAGAAAACAATTGATTAAGTATCTATACTTTGACATTTTATTTGAATAACTATAAAGCAAAATATAAAAAAATTTTGATTTAGTATATTTCTACCATCGATTGAAGTTTTAATTTGTAAACAATATATATACTCTCTATATCATATTATAAAGATTTTGGTCCTAATGATGGTTAACTTGGTCATACCATTTTTTGTTCCAAATACTCTTTCCCTATATTATTTTTAAAAAGAAATTAAATATAACAAATTTGAAACTCAAATATTAACCTTCAATAAAAAAATTGACTTACAAATATCTATTACATATAAACTAGGTCTTATTTTAAAATTTAACCTACGTGCATACATTGTGTGTCAAGAATTACTAGTTCTGATATAAAAAAAAACATCATTATCCCTATGTTAATTGCCTTTCGGAGTGTTTTCCATATAAAAAAAGGCCGAGTATACTACACGGTTAGGCACTGTTTCATGCGAATGATAAAATATTATCTGTTTCCATATCCTTGTTTTATTCGGCATTTGAATCAAGTTTTATAATAATTTGAGTTATACATACTTATGTTATCTATAGCTTTCAATTTATCAAATCAAGTTGAGTTAGCTGTCGAGTACTCAACAAACTAGTACTTTGCAAATTTAATTATTAAGAAGTCTGCAGCTGTGTAAATTTTACGAGTCAATGTTGATCATTCAAAAGAAAGTATTCGGAAGCTCAACCAGCCGAGAACTTAGCCAACTCAGCAAAACCAAGGTGAGCAAAAGTTTGGTTTAACCAAATTAATTCGATTTTAATTTTTTTTAATATTGGTTAAATCAGTTCGTTTTTAATATATATATATATATATATATATATTTTTGAAACTGAGTTCGTTTTCAATTTGATTTAAAATATTGGTTAAGAAATTTTAAACAATTTTTTATATTTTAAAATTATATTTATTTTCTTAATATTTTAGAAATATATATGTTAATGACCGAAATAACGAATACTTTATCGGTTCGGGTTGTAAAAAGTTCGGTCTATACGGTTTTGTAAAAAAATTGGTTTTTTCAGTTTTGGTTAATTCGGTTCGAACGATAACCAAATTGTAACTTATTGCTAACTCATACTGATATTGGTCGATAAGTAACCAAATTAAGTGATTGTTAACTCATACTGATAGCTCTATTTGTTTGGTCGAGATAAGCAGTCGAGAGGTTAAGAGCAACGAGGAGTTTGGGAACTGGACAAAGCAGAATTTTGTATGTAATGGAACGATTTATGTATGTCTGTGTGTATATATAAGTGTGTAATTTACTGTATATAAAGAGAAAAAAGAAGAAGAAAAAGTTGAGAAAATCAAAAGGAAAACTCAAAAACAATTGTGGACTCAAACCAGCCGTTGCTTATCTGATAACGGATCCTGCATGAAGCGCAATAAGTAATGGATATTACAACCTTGTATGGACTAGGGAATAATAATGGGTCGCTCTCACGATTCGGCCAAATGGGCTTCTTAAGTTAAATTCTTTCTAAGAGTTTTGTTAATATTCAGCATGGTATGGCCATACGTACTCGTAACTATAACTAACGACCTCTGCACTATTGTGTAGATTATTTTTTAGGGAAAAAATCATGCCGGTACAATGTGGTGAAAAAGTCAAGAAAATAAACATTAAATCACTTAGGTCCACTTCGGACCAAAAAGACAAATGTACCCTTACTTTTTACATTCTCTCACTTCCTTTTTGATTTATCTCTCACACTTTTGTCATTCTCTCTCATACTTTTCGGATTCTCTCTCTTCCTTTTCAGATTCTCTCTCTCATTTTTTGCATTCTCTCCACTTTTCACATTATCTCTCTTCCTTTACACAAGTTATAGTTACATGCACCAGTTATAATTTACATGCACCACTTATAATTTACATACACCAGTTATAATTACATACACTAGTTATAATTTACATGCAACATGCACCACTTATAATTACATGCAACAATTATAATTTACATGCACCAGTTATAATTACATGCACCTATTATAATTTACATGCACCAGTTATAATTTACGTGCACCAGTTATAATTTACATGCACCAGTTATAATTTGCATGCACCATTTATTATTTCCATGCACAAGTTATAATTTACATGCACCAGTTATAATAAAATGCACCAGTTATAATTTACATGCACTAGTTATAATTACATGCACAAGTTATAATTTACATGCACCACTTATAATTACATGCACCAGTTATAATTTACATGTACCAGTTATAATTTGCATGCACCAGTTATAATTAAATGCACCATTTATAATTTGCATGCACCAGTTATAATTTACATGCACCGGTTATAATTACATGCACCGGTTATAATTTGCATGCACCAGTTATAATTACATGCACCAGTTATAATTACATGCACCAGCTATAATTAACATGCACCAGTTATAATTACATGCACCAGTTAAAATTTGCATCCACCAGTTATAATTTACATGCACCAGTTATAATTTGCATGCACCAGTTATAATTTGAATGTAATAATTTACATGCACCAGTTATAACTACATGCACCAGTTATAATTTACATGCACCAGTTATAATTACATGCACAAGTTATAATTTGCATGCACCAGTTATAATTTGCATGCACCAGTTATAATTTACATGTATCAGTTATACTTACATGCACCAGTTATAATATACATGCACCGGTTATAATTTACATTCACCAGTTATAATTACTTGCACAACTTATAATTTACATGCACAAGTTATAATTACATGCACCAGTTATAATTTACATGCACAAGTTATAATTAAATGCACCAGTTACAATTTACATGCACCAGTTATAATTTACATGCACCATTTATAATTCCATGCACCAGTTATAATTTACATGCACCAGTTATAATTCCATGCACAAGTTATAATTAACATGCACCAGTTATAATTTACATGCACCAGTTATAATGACATGCACAAGTTATAATTTACATGCACCAGTTATAATTACATGCACCAGTTATAATTTACATGCACCAATTATAATTACAAGCACCAGTTATAATTTACATGCACCAGTTATAATTTACATGTACCAGTTACAATTACATGAACCGGTTAGAATTTACATGCACCAGTTATAATTTACATGCACCAGCTATAATTGCATGCACTAATTATAATTTATATGCACCAGTTATAATTACATTCAGCAGTTATAATTTACATGCACCGATTATACTTAAATGCACCAGTTATACTTAAATGCACCAGTTATAATTTACATGCACCAGTTATAATTTACATGCAACAGTTATAATCTACATGCACCAGTTATAATTTAATGCAACAGTTATAATTTACATGTACCAGTTACACTTACATGCACTAGTTATACTTTACATGCACCAGTTATAATTACGTGCACCGATTATAATTTACATGCACCAATTATAATTACATGCACCATTTATAATTTACATGCACCAGTAATAATTTACATGCATCAGTTATAATTTACATGTACCAGTTATAATTACATGCACCAGTTATAATTTACATGTACATGTTATAAAAACATGCACCAGTTACAATTTACATGCACCCGTTATAATTTATATGCACCAGTTATAATTACATGCACCAGTTAAAATTTACATGCACCAGTTATAATTACATGCACCAGTTATAATTTGCATGCACCAGTTATAATTACGTGCACCAGTTATAATTTCAGGCACCAGTTATAATTTACATGCACCAGTTATAATTCTCATTCACCAGTTATAATTTACATGCACCAGTTATTATTACATGCACCAGTTATAATTTACATGCACCAGTTATAATTACATGCACAAGTTATAATTGACATGCAACCAGTTATAGTTTACATGCACCCGTTATAATTTACATGCATCAGTTATAATTTACATGTACCAGTTATAATTACATGCACACGTTATAATTTGCATGCACCAGTTATAATTACATCCACCAGTTATAATTACATGCACCAGTTAAAATTTGCATGCACCAGTTAAAATTTGCATGCACCAGTTATAATTTGCATGCACCAGTTATAATTTGCATGCACCAATTATAATTTGAATGCTCCAGTAATAATTACATGCATCAGTTATAACTTCATGCACCAGTTAATTTACATGCACCAGTTATAATTACATGCACCAGTTATAATTTGCATGCAACAATTATAATTACATGCACCAGTTATAATTACATGCATCAGTTATAATTTACATGCACAAGTTATAATTACGTGCACCAGTTATAATTTGCATGCATCAGTTATAATTACATGCACCAGTTATAATTTACATGCACCAGTTATAATTACATGCATCCGTTATAATTTACATGCACCAGTTATAATTACATGCACCAATTATAATTTACATGCACCAGTTATAATTACATGCACCAGTAACAATTTACAGGCACCAGTTATAATTACATGCACGAGTTATAATTCTCATGTACCTGTTATAATTTACATGCACCAGTTATAATTACATGCACCCATTATAATTTGCATGCACCGGTTATAATTACATGCACCAGTTATAATTTGCGTGCACTAGTTATAATTTACATGCACCGGTTATAATTACATGCACCAGTTATAATTTGCATGCACCAATTATGTAAGGACCCTAATCCTTAAGTGCGTATCAAATGCATAAATAGAGCTAATATAAATGATCAGAGTGAATTAATCGTGTTGAGTCTATGAGCTTTAAGAATTACATGCCAAAGTGAGGACTATCAATGGATTAATTACATTCCCCATCAAAAGAATGTTATCAACTATAGTTTTACACTACTCCTAGAGTAGACACTATACAAAAATTAATCATGTCCTTCCTGCCTCAAAAGAATTCTCCACAAGCTCACCACCTCAACCCGCTTAGCCCTTCTATCATGCCAAAAGTGTACCTACAAGGACAACCCCCAAACATGAGCAATAATATTATTCATATTCAACACAATATGAATATAAAGCGTAAATGCATAAAACACAATTAAAACACTTCCTGTTTCCCCATGCATTTCAAAACGCTTCCAGTTTGGTTGTCCCTGTACCATAACTCATGAGTATAATCAATAGATTATTTTAATGGTCTAAACATGTCATGACACAATACCATCTCATCAATATCAAATACCGGTCACCATTCCCTAGTCTGTCCATCACAATGTATTTTAATGCCCCTCGCTTATTTTCATATAGGCGGCATAGAATAACCTCGCTTCAATGGACAAGCGGTACTCCCACCCCTCGCCTCACATTGAGCGGCAAATATCCTTTCCTCGCCCTATATGACAACCACGCTCAAATGTGACATGCGGCGCTCCCACCCCTCGCTTCACATTTAGCGGAACCAAAACAAATAGCGGCAAGCATTAAAATCATCAAGGGATGACCACGACTCATGGGATGTGCACCAATAATCATATGCATCTACAATCATCATGCATAATTCAACATGTATTTGCATCCACAATGCATAATCACATATATACTCGCATCCACAATGCATAAACAATGAGTATATTAGATACATGTACCGTTGGGTGCCCGTACGTCCTCTACGTACCTTTCCAAAATGTAGGATATGGTAGGACTTCAATGCCTTGGCTGTGTTGCCACCTGGGATGGTTCTACACATTCACACAAATCAATATTAGAACCCAATAATAGTCCAATACCAAAAATCCTACAAAAAAATCCAAAAACACCATTTTTGGTGTCTCGCGATCGATCGCCATACAGCCCCGATCGATCGCGAGACCACACTGTCTCGAGCAACAAAATTTTACAATCCGCGATCGATCGCTTTGCGCCGATCGATCGCGACCTCGCCGATCGATCGCGCCAAACTCGCGATCGATCGCTGAAGGCCACTGCCTCCAGCCCTGCAACTCGCGATCGATCGCGGGTGACACCGATCGATCGCCGAGCTCTGCACATGCGATTTTCGGGCACTATTCACCCTTCTCCTTCCCAAACCCAAACAAACTCATATAATCAAACACCAACCATACCAAATCACTACAAATCTTCCATAAACAACATCATACAACCATAAATCTAACACTCACCCAAAAATAACACCAACTCACACAAACCCATTTTAAAACCCTTCAAAAACATACCAAACTTAAACAAAACCTTACAAAATCAACAATGAGGTATCCATACCTCTTGGGGATCTCAAATCTCCCAATAAACTCCACAAATCCACTTTTTGTAAGGATTTCTCTCCACCCTTAAGAGCAAGAACGAAAATGAGAGAAAAGAAGGGTTTGGGAGGTGTTATTTGGTAAAGTTGAAAAGTGATAGTGAAATGTATGGTGGGGGGTTTTGGGGTAATAAAGTGGGTTAATTAATTAAAATGCATCCCACAACTCATGGTGTATAAAACACCCCGACATGATATTTTTAAAAGCATTAATCCAAAATGCATCAAATATCAAATAAACTCATGATTTCCAATTAATTGCTAACCATGGCAAATAAATCATGCTAATAACAATTTTCCCCAACATGCACAACATACACCCTGAAATGCCCTCCCCGGGTCACTCTATCATGTGACTAAGCATTTCCATAAGATTAATAAATCCAACACATAATCGATTAATTACCACAATAATTAATCATATAAACACAATTAATGCCTGAATTGCAATTAATCATTTCGGGGATATCACAAATTATAATTACATGCACCAGTTATAATTACATGCACCGGTTATAATTTGCATGCACTAGTTATAATAATTTACATGCACCGGTTATAATTACATGCACCAGTTATAATTACATGCACCAGTTATAATTTAAATGCACCAGTTATAATTTACATGCACCAGTTATAATTTACATGCATTAGTTATAATTACATGCACTAGTTTTAATTGACATGCACCAGTTATAATTACATGCACTGATAGTGTTGATTATTACGAGTATTTTTGCTTTGATATTTATATATTTTCGTGTAGATTCCGGGAAGATGTTATGCTTTTTGGTATTTATCTGATTGCTTCAGGAATCTAGGTGGAAAATGGAAGAATTGGGCTAGAATGAAGAAAACGGATCAAATCAAGGCAAGAAATGAAGAATCTGAATTATGGCATGACCGATCGATCGGAACGGGAGGGCGATCGATCGAGAGGGGCAGAAGTTTTGGCCAACAAAGAAAAGCAGAGCTCGATCGATCATAAACTTGTGTTCGATCGATCGACAATGGCAGAGACTTGGCAAGAAAAAATGAAGAGAGCTCGATCGATCGGCAACTTAACCTCGATCGATCGAGCAAGGCAAAGAAAATCAGGAACGGGAGTTAAAGACGCTCGATTGATCGAGACATATGCACCGATCGATCGAGACGAAGAATTTTCAGAAAATTAAAGACTTGATTTGGTTTGATTTTTGGAAACTCTTCCATACATCCCCTCCTCTATAAATTAGGAAAGTAGGGCACGAAATTGGAGGGCATTATTCAGAGCATAATCAGACCCAAAATCATATTATTGAGGTTGAGAGACGATTAAACATCTTGTTAATTTGATTTGAATTTAATTAAGTTTATTTTATCAAGTTTAGGGAATTTTATGCTTGACTCATTGATTTGGTTGTGCTTGAGTGAATTAATTCTTATGTGCATGAATTATAACCTTAATGCTATCAAAGCCTAGCTAACTTTGATTGAATTTGTGAATTTAATTGAGGTCGAGAGATGAAATTATAATACGCTATAATAATTCATGTTGCATGTTTAAGATTTAGATCGAGAGATTAAATTACATACATGATCACTTTGAATTGAGAGATTTAAAGTTAACGATTTTCATCGAGATTTATTCGATATTAAATTGGTTTAAGTGAACGAGAGTTACTTGTGTCAATTTAATATTAGTTTCAATATAGTTTGAGAAAGTGTATTGATTATATTCGGAAATCCGTCATCTTAAGAATTGATTGATTAGTAATTATTTTAACAAGCAAATCATTGACGATAACACATTTGAACCAACACCGTGATAAATTTCTTGAGCGGAATTCCTTCGCATCTTCAAAGGAGTTGTTTTATTTTTGAGTTTTTAAGTCTTTAGTTTAATTAGTTAATTAATCATCTTTTTCGTAGGCTAAATATAATTTTGCTAATTTTATTTGGTACTTATACGTTAGTCCATGTGGGTTCGACATCCTTTCTTTTATATCACTATACTAAAACTTGACACCGTGCACTTGCGGTCTAAAATCGTTACACTGAGAATTATTGTTTAAAATAATAACGATCATGCACCAGTTATAATTTACATGAACCAGTTATAATTTACATGCACCATTTATGATTACATGCACCAGTTATAATTACATGCACCAGTTATAATTTACATGCACCAGTTATAATTACTTGCACCAGTTATAATTTACATGAACCAGTTATAATTTACATGCACCATTTATAATTACATGCACCAGTTTTAATTTGCATTCACTAGTTATAATTACATGCACCAGTTATAATTTACATGCACAAGTTATAATTACATGCACCAGTTATAATTACATGCAGCAGTTATAAATTACATGCACCAGTTATAATTGACATGCACCAGTTATAGTTACATGCACCAGATACAATTTACATGCATCAGTTATAATTACATGCATCAGTTATAATTCTCACGCACAAGTTATAATTTACATGCACCAGTTATAATTATATGCACCCATTATAATTTACATGCACAAGTTATAATTACGTGCATCAGTTATAATTTGCATGCACCAGTACAATTACGTGCACCAGTTATAATTTGCATACACCAGTTATAATTTACATGCACCAGTTATAATTACATGCACCATTTATAATTACATGCAACAGTTATAATTTACATACACCAGTTATAATTACATGCACCAGTTAAAATTTGTATGCACCAGTTATAATTTACATGCTCCAGTTATAATTTGTGCGCACCAATTATAATTTACATGCACAAGTTATAATTACATGCACCGGTTATAATTTGCATGCACCGGTTATAATTTGAATGCACCAGTTCTAATTTAAATGCAACTGTTATAATTGTACGCACCAGTTATAATTTACATGCACAGATTATAATTACATGCAACAGTTATAACTTACATGCACCAGTTATAATTACATGCAGCAGTTATAAGTTACTTGCACCAGTTATAATGACATGTACCAGTTATAATTTGCATGCACCAGTTATAATTTGCATGCACCAATTATAATTTGCATGCACCAGTTATAACTACATGTACCAGTTATAATTTGCATCCACCAGTTATAATTTGCATGCATCAGTTATAATTTCATGCACCAGTTATAATTATAAGAGGTGTTGTAATTTTCATGCACCAATTATAATTTACATGCATCAGTTATAATTACATGCACCCATTATAATTTGCATGCACCAGTTATAGTTACATGCACCAGTTATAATTTGCATGCATCAGTTATAATTTACATGCACCAGTTATAATTACATGCACCAGTTATAATTTGCATGCACCAGTTATAATTTACACGCCCCCGTTATAATTATATGAACAAGTTATAATTTGCATGCATCAGTTATAATTACATGCACGAGCTATAATTTTCATGCACCAGTTAAATTACATGCACCAGTTATAATTTGCAAGCACCAGTTATAATTTACATGCACCAGTTATAATTTGCATGTATCAGTTATAATTACATGCACCAGTTATAATTACATGCACCTGTTATAATTGAATGCACCGGTTATAATTACATGCACAAGTTATAATTTATATGCATTAGTTATGATTCCGATCCAACATTAAAATTACATGCATCAATTATAATTTACATGTACCATTATAATTTTGTACCAGTTATAATTTACATGCGCCGGTTATTTTTAAAATTTTAATGGCAATCGTAAATATCATTTTTTAAAAAAAATTAATGTCAAATAGAGGAGAGAGAATGTAAAAAGTAGGAGAGAGAAAGCAAAATGTAGGTTTCAAAAAGAGTATATAAATTTTAAAAGGAAGAGAGAGAATGCAAAAAGTAGGAGAGAGATTGCATAAAGTTAGGGTATTTAGGGAATGAAAAAAGACATTTTTGAAACAAAGTTTGGAAAATGAACTTATGTGAAAAGATATTTATCCTTCATACATTTATTTATACACTTTTTAAAAAATAGAGATTTATGTAAAAAACTTGTTTGGTAAGAGTACTTAAATGTAAATTTCCCTATTTTTTATATACTATATTTTTTCTTACAATAAATATTTATATAAGTCATGATATTTTTTAATAATTTGTTTCTTTTATTTATTCGAATTATAAAATATAATAGTTTTTTTGGTTTTTTATTTATTTAAATTGTTTATATTTTTAAATTATCAAGAAAGCTTATGTTTTTAAAATTTTAGATTGATAAGTTTGTTTTTGTATTGTGAGGTATTCTTGGAATAGAACAAATTAGCATAATATAATATGAGGGTCAATATTGAAATTATGAAAAAAAGACTTCAACAAAGAAATTGTTCTAGGGTGTTCTCACATTATAATATATATTATAGATAGTATATATATATTGTAGGGCATTTATAGTTTTCTAATTGGTTGTAACTTGTAATTTAATTATATGGGTTGCAAGTTAAGTATAATAGAAGACACAAATGAGATAAATTTTTTTAGAGGGGTACAGGGGCTAAATATTTTTTCGTATACGCAAGACTCTAACTCGAGTCTCTCTAAAGTGGATGTGAGCTCTGACCAACTGAGCTAGACCCAGAAGCTCACAACTGAGACAATTAACCAACCGAAAAAACTATAAAATTAATTCATAGGTCAAAATTAACAGCAACAATTACCTCTATTATCATACGTAATTGTCCAAATTATCTTCAGCCACTATAAAATTTAAAAGATTTGAGTTTCATTGTTACCAATAGCCAAGTGCAGAGGAAGCTGGTGTGGTGGGCGGCAAACGTACCCCACAATTTGTTTTTAAGTGCCTTTATAGGCTTTTTTAAAAAAAAAATTATCTTTTATCCTTAATATGTTTAAAAAAAAATTTCTCCCCCCAAAATTACAATGATGGCTCCGATCCTGTCAATAACTATAACTTTTAGAACAACAATAAATAATCCTAAAATTATTATTAGTTTTGATCAAATGCAAGTTAAAGAGCAATTATTGGGATGAAAATTACCGGACAACCATATTATCATAATGTATTATGTGATTTATGATTAAGAAAAATGATATTTTAATGAATATAATTAAAAATCATTAGTCATATTATTACCATAAACTATGATTTAGAATACAATGGCAAACATCGGATCGTATAATATTGACAGTTGATCTGAACAAATTCAGATCGTGGCAGTGGATAACAGCAACGAATTGAGGCATCCCACCGTACTCGGCGCTTGAGTGGTATAGGAAGCCTGTAGATTGTTTAAGAATGTCTTTATTTCAATTTTTAACAATTTCGTTTTTGCAGTGGTGGGAACAATTATTTACTGTGTTTTGTACTTTAGTATCGTGTTGGGACACCCCTAGTGTTCCTCTAATAAATTTTTACTTATGAAAAAAAAATCGGATCGTATAATATTACAATAGAATCGGCTCTTGTCATTGGAATATCTCACTCATTAGAAATATATTAATGTTTCACTTAAGCATGGTTACTTACGAAGTGTTTTGGATTACTTTTGAAAACTAATTATCTGCTTTTCAGATAACTAAAACTAAAAAAGATTTTGGTTGTTTGATTCCTTAGTCTATTATTACTTCTCTAAAAAAAAGTAAAAACAGAAACTGAGAAGAAATCATGAAATGTTGCTGGTTGTTTTAAGTTGAACGACGACAATTTTGTAATAATTTGAAGTTCATTAACATGCTTTTTTATTTGAGTATCAAGCACTCAATACTTTTGCTTAAAATCAACTTCAAGCAAAAGCAACATAGAAGCACTTTAAATAAACAATCCAATACACACCCTTAAACGCCAAGGCAAATTCGGCGAATCATGTGACTATAAATCGGGACTCAATGGACAGCAGGAGACAATTAGCTTTCTTGTTCAGAACTAAGACCATTTCATTTTTTTTCAAAGAAATTTATATAAACTTTTGTTATATCTCGTTGAAGAAATTTAGCATAATATAATTATCCTTCATGGATTAATTTCTACTTGAGAATTAGTCAAAAAATTGTCAACTTTGTCACCGACCCTCAAAGATTTTTAAAACAAGTTAAATAATTAAATGATCAGGCCTTTTTTCTAAACTTTGATGCAAGTCAATGCAAGCTAAGAATTTTGTCTTGTTTCAAGCTTTTAGGTGAAGGAATCAAACTATTAAAATATAATAAATTAAATTAATTTTAGAACTTTAATAGAATAATAGACAAAAATCAAACAGTATATGAACGAAATAATGGTTATTTCTTGGCTACCCATGAGGCACTCCCACATGGACTGGACTAATGTCATATATTTACAATGAATTGGGTCCTGCATAAAGAAGTGGGACATTGACAAATATGAAAAATTAATCCAATATTTGAGGTAGTGCCCCATAAGATAGTCAAGAATAATTCCGAAGTAATAATTGAATAAAGTGAAGATTCTTGTGTTCGTATAAGTATCATTCAAAATAATGGGTAATATTTTAAGATATAATTATTTTATTTTCAATTTCGATTTATTTTATTTTCAAAGAAACAATTAAATTGAAGGCGAGCTATCTAATATTTAAAACATTGACGAGCGATCTATCTAAATAATTTTTTTTTTAGATTTAATTTTTTTTAAATGTTTAGATTTGAGTTCTCGTGTGCATTTTGATAATATATAATCCTTAGAGCTTTGCGTACCATGAATTTTAAATTTATTATCCCCGACTCTATTAGGAAGAGCTTTCTTTTTGTGAAAGATTTTAAATTAATATAAAATTAGGACAAGATGATAATGTATTAGTTGGTTTGGAAGTAATAATTATCTATGTTATGAAAGAGATCGAAATTTGTCGCTTGGGATGCATACAATTTAGAAGATTTGAGTTACATTCTTATCATCAGTTATAGTTGTTGGATGGGATACCCCCAGCAAGTCATTCTGTGCACTCGTGTGCGAATGTGCAGTCATCTGTCGTCTATTAGCTTAACAGTCTGGCCCATTAGCACCTATTTGGTGCAGCCTCTCGTGTCCATCTGTCGCTTAGTACGAGGCTTTGCACTGCCACTAAAAGAAAATAAAATTGCGTTTCTTCTACAAGCTATAACTTTTAGCTTAGTGGCAAGAGTTTGATCCTAACAATTGGTATCAGAGTGAGGTCATGTGTTTGAGCCGCCTAGAAAGCACTTTTTTGGATGGTTTGGGGGGGGGGGGGGGGGGGGGATGTTTGTTGGGTGGGGGTATGCCCAACAAGTCTTTTTGTGCGCTCGTAGAAGGTGCGGTCATCAGTTGTATATTGGCTAAACAACCTAGCATATTGGCACATAAAGGGTGCAGCTCATTATGCCTATTTGTCGCTAAGTATGGGGCTTGCGCTGCCACTATATAGAAATAAAGTCGTACCTCTACTAAATGCTATAGCTTTTAGCTTAATGGTAAATACTTGATCCTAACATTAACTTTTGAAAAAGTGACAAATGATTGATCTTACAAAACTCTTGCAATGGAGACGAATAGAGTACTTACTATTTTTTTTTGCGAACTTGGATATAGTAATCCTAAAGTCAAAAGTTATTAATTAATTTTTAATTGATTAATTAATTGAAAATTGCATGCATACCCATAGTTTGAGAAGTTTCTCACTTCTTAATTAATTTCAATCATTTTTTTTAAAACAGAAACATAGATTATTTAAATTAACAGACAAGTACAATCAAAGTCCAAATAAAAAATCTTAAAACACGACGAAAACAAAACAGACAGCAAGACATACATTTGCCACACATGGATACTGCCTAAAACACATCTATTAATATACATACTAAAATGAGAAATGGTAAAGTGGGTCACAACCGAAACACAAGGTCATGACCAAGCGAGTGCAGGAACCATGAAAGCCAAATTAGGTCCTTCAAACCATACAGTCTAGGATATGATCGAGCAAGGAAAGTGCCTCCAATAAATAAAGATTTATTGGAACTGCCTTCCAATAAATTAATTTCAATCATTTTCAAATAAAGATTCTTTGGCAAACAGATAGACACAACAAGATATTAATCATTAAACCTAATTTCTGCCAACTTTGTTGAGAATTTAATCTGTTTCCTTGTCAAGATTTCTTTCATTTTACACAATCAGTTGTCAAACACATATTCACATTTGCTTAAAATATTACATAGTATATAGAATAAATTTTAAAAAATTTAAATTTAACAATATCTAATTTAATCATTAAAAAAATCAGAAATAAAATTGACGAACTCATTGACTCTGTTAAAAAAGCCTTTATAAATAAATTCAAAGTAGTGATTTAAATAATTTTTATAATATGCACATATTAAAATTATTTTCAACAAAAAACTATTTTGTATATGATAATACATTAAAAAGCCTATATACATCCAAAACTCGAAGTTAATTTATTATATGTTATAAAAGTGATGCAAGTGCCACTAAAAGTACTAAATTAATTGTTAGGATCAAATGCTTACCATCAGCCAAAGGTCACAACTTTATTTATTTTTTTATACAGTAATGCAAAATCTCGTACAAACAACATGTGGACATGAGAGGATACACCACGTGTGTGCCAAACTTATTATGTCTTAGACGGTAGATGATTGCACATTTGTCAACAATACACAGAAGAATGGATGAGTACGCCACTCCTAACATTAACTTTATAATGCACAACTAAAAATTAGACTATATACCTTATCAATCCATTAGAGAAAAAAGAAAGAAAGACAATAAGTAACTAATTATTCAGAATAAGGGTTATAAAATTAGTGGGAAATTCCATGTGTCTGATTTGAGGATAAAACTTTTTTTTTTTTTATAAAAAAAATAAAACATACTCGTTTTTATATTTCTTTTATTAATTTGAATGTACTATAATTATTCATACTCGTTTTATTTGTACTGAATGAATTAGTATCTGCATGCAGAATGCGTGTAAAGGAGATTAATATTCATCGATGATTTGCATGCATCACCAAATATTTGGTTTGCTTTAAATTGTTGTGTTCTTTTGGACACAGTCGTCTAACGTGGGGAAGTTGATTGAGACAAAGATTTTGGATATCTCATGTTCGTGCATTTCTGCCTCTTATATTATTATATATATTAATAATCTTAGTGATTTACATTGTATTACAAGTAAGTTTTGTTATAAAAAAAATTTAAGTGGGTCGATCCAGAATTTCCCCCCAAAATAATATTCATCTTTGTGGAGAAAATTACAATTGTAGTCATTTAGCTTCTCATTTTCTATTTTTAGCGTTGAAAGTCGTAAAAATTCGGTCTTACTTGAATAAGTTGGTCATTACTTTTAGTCAATTTTTATTGGAAGTGCTGACGTGGTAAGTAAAATATTAATAATATCTTATGCTAAATCAGCAATTTTTGGTTTCATATCATCAATTTATGGTGCCACATTATCATTTCGACATCACATCAACGCTGAGACGGAAAATGATTTATTAGATTAGGACTGAACTGACTCTAACAACTTACAAAACTAACAATAAAAAGTTATATGACGAACATTATAATTTTCCCCTACCAGTAGTGTATATTTCGGTTTTGAAATCTGTATTTCAAAATTTACATATAAAACTTTTACTGAAGAGATGTTGATCATCCTTTTGCGCCCATTGTATCTACTGCTAATAGTGTGTTTAGTTGAATAATACCTATAATTTTTATATCTACGAATAAATTTAACAAATTAATCGTTGTCAAAATTAGGTCAAGTGTTGTAATATCATGGATTACGTTAATGAGGATTTACTTTAGAGTAATATTGCAATATAACAGTGATATTGTGCACATGTGGTTTTTGGAGTTAAACCAATTATTATATAAATATCTGAAACTTATAATTATTTAAAATAATTTTTTAATAGGGTTATTTTAGTGTAATATTTTGTGGGTTATCAAAATTTAACATAACGACGAGCTCTTGGACCTAGTACAGTTGATATGAGCCCACCTCCACTTTGGAGAGATTCGAATTCGAGTCTCGCAGTGTGTGGAAAAATATTTAGCTCCTTATTCTCTTAAAAAAAAATTAATATCATAACAAGTATCATTATCGTCCTCTCAATCTTTATAATATTGTAAAAATAAAATAATATAATCTAACTTATATATATGTGTGAGAGAGAGACAAGGAGTTGACCAAAGATAATTTTTAAAATCTTCCTATGGAGTGTTGGGGCATGAGAAATTTAATTTAAGCATGAAATAATAGGTTAGTGTGATAAAAACAAGTATGTGATTCCAATAATTTATTAACCATTTAATGGCATTTCGCTAGTTAAGGAGTTTCTGATTGCCTTGTGGATTATGTTTTTAATCATTTGTTCATTGTTAAATCAAATTAGCTACTCTAATGAATTCATCTTTAGATAGAACCAATACATAACATACACATGTTCTTACGAAAATTTAAATAAAAAAAGTAAATTATAAGAATGATTACTAAATGCCCTTTGTAGCATTAGTCTCAATATTTAAGGCTAAACAAATATAGTCTAACATAGATTGTTTTTATCAAAAATGGTGTTAGGATCAAGCACTTATAACCAAGTCAAAACTATAGACGATGATTAACTTAGTTTTCTTATACAGTGGCAACAAAAAGCTTGTACTAACCGAAATATGAACATGGAAGGATGCACCACATGGATGTCAATGAGTCAGGCTTGTTGTAACATAGACAATACGCAGACTCATCTATGAACTGCCCAGATGAATTGTTGTGAGTCTTATTCAGACACTCCAACGAATGGTCTCAAGACCACTTGTCCATTAAAAACAAACATAATGGATATGTGTCGTGCACATATGCCCGCATGAGGTGCTTTGCTCTTGAACAGATTTGTGCACAACACATGTTCGTTTTGTTTTCTAAAAATGAAAATGTGGTCTTAAGAGTACTTTTATTAAAAAAATAATTTTCGTAAGATTATATTTGTTAAAATATTTTCGGTGAGATCACTTTTCTTAAAAAAAAAATTTATGGGACTATATTTATTTAATTCTAAAAGTTTTGACTGCTATGATAAAGAACACTACGTGAGAGCATTTTTTATAATTTAACCAATTAAATATTTTTTTTAAAATCATATATATGTATCAGTACACACACATATATGTATGTGTGTGTGTGTATTCTTGATATAATTCAAGATTTTCCATTAAATTTGTAAGATTTAGTAAAAATTTGGAAGCTATGCTTGAGCTGTCAGGACCACAAAATACTAATAATATTATAGTTTTTTTGTAAGTACTACAAGGTTTCGTTCACAAGTGAACTAACCAAACAAATTAATTAAGTAAATTAGATTAATAGCATACCGAACAAAGGTCAAAAGATTCTATAGAAAGTGTTCCACGGTCCAGAATTAATCATTATAATATCTTATTATTATGTGGAACATGCATGTTATTATCATAAAAATAAATTTATATTAATAATTAGTAAATAATAATAATAATAATAATAAATATATTAATTGTATTTGCATCACTGATTGTGAAACAATTTGTTTAAAGGCATTGTTGCTTATATAGGTTTAAGGCACGTTAGTTATTCATAATTTGATCTTAGTGTAATAAGTAGTTTATTTTTAAAATTCTAGTCCTTTTTTTTATCCTGAAAGCCGACCATGCCAACGATGTTTATGAAAAAAAATGAAAAATATACTAATTTAGTTTACTAAGACCAAGTTTTTACCAATCTCAGTCAAATTTACATGAAGATTTTTAGAATTTTCCATATTCTCAACAGAATGGATAAATATTCTAAGTATCCTTTGTATCTTTTTTTGTTTTGTTTTTGTTTTTGTTTTGAGAAAGATGAATCCTTTATTTCTGAGTTTTATTTGACTTATGTCTCCTACATGCTCTACTCACGAGCTCCAGTTGCGTTGCCCAACTTAGACACTGTAAATTCCAAAAATGGTCTTATAGAGAGAAACTTTTCAATACGAGTCACAATTTTTTAGAAGTAATCAAATATAGTCCAACGGAAATTGTTTTTAATAAAAAAATATCTCACATAATTTTTTTTAACAAATTTAGTCCCACATAAATTGTTTTTTTAACAAAATTAGTGTCATAATTGAATATGAGGCAATGAGAACACTTTTGATTAAAAATGAAAGTTTGGGACTAGTATCGATTAAAACAAAAGTTTGAGACTATTATTAAATAAAAATAATTTATATGGGATTATATTTGATTAGTCCTAAAAATGTGGGACTGATATTGTAAATGTCCCTATTTTATAGGATCATTTTTTTTAATTTACCCTAACCATCAGAACTAGCAAATCACTAATAACAATAATATCAGAAAATGGTTAGTCATAAAAGTTTGAGACTACTTTTTACGGACTGCTTCAACTATATAAGTTAGTCTAAAGCTTAATTATGATTTTAAATTCATCTTAAGATCCATATTTATAGATATAGAGTACTACAATTATTAGGAATCAAATCCTCTGCGTAGAAATCATTTCAGTTGCATTTAGATGGGGTATTTGATTCGGAGGAAATGATTTGGAATCTTACCATTTAAAATTCATGGATTTGAAATGACATGTGGTTGGTTGCCATTTTAAATCCTTCAAAATGCAAAGGAAAAATATTAAACAATGAGGAATTTGAAATATATAATTTAATTTTTTACCCAAACAAAAATGACAGATTTGAGTGAGTAATTTTTAATCCATTTATTCCAAGTCCTTTAATCCAAACATAATGGGGTTTCTGTGAAAATCTTGTACAACTCAATTTTCTTTTAATACTTATCCAAATCTAATTTTGTAGATTTTAAGAACATATTTGTCACGTGAATCAAAGGAGTCATGAATGTTTCCATGTATCTTGTTGTTCCTTTTTCAACCATTTTCTAACTTGTATCCGTCCGACGACCTACTTTTCGCAGCCTTCTCATGCTTTGGACAACTCGATCCACCCATAGACTAGTTTATCTTGTGAGTTAGCTAGGGATGACAATTGGTCCTGGTCTTCCCCAGACCCATATTGATACGTGCAATTTTTGCACTTATATTTATATGTTTTCTCGTTATTACAGTGATTCTTTGACGATATTACGCATTTTTGTATTAGTTTGCATGTTTCAGGAATTTACATAGAAGTACGAGAAAATGAAGAAAATCAGCTAATTAACGATGAAAATGACCAAGCCGAGGCGAACACTTTGAAGGATGACAAAAATCTCGAGTTTGAAGAATTTTGGCATCATCGATCGATCATGGACATATCGGCGATCGATCGGTGTGTGTTGATGGTTGAGCAACAAAAATGGAGTCTTCGCCATCGATCAGTGAAATAACAGCTATCGATCGTGGAGTTGTGTAGGTTGGAAAAATAACATATTGAAAGCGCAGCAAGGAAATGGAGATCGATCACAGAGCGAAAGAAATTGAAGATTTGTTTCCTTTTAAAGAGTTTGTGTCCTACAATGATAGTGATCTCTCGTCCTATATAAAAAAAAAAAAAATACACGATGCACAAAATTTAGAAAATTCCATCACACTTTTAACCTTTGGATTGAGCCTCCTTCTTCCATCCTCCATATCACCATCAACCACCATCCATAATCCACCTTCAACCCATCCTAGGAATTGGAACAATCCAACAAGATAATCGAGAAGCATGATCGAGAAAGAAGTGAGGGAAGGATCAAGAATCAACGACGAAGTCGACTTGGGAGTTTGATGTTACTTTTTAAGCTTTAGTTTTGAATTTGATTTAATGTTTTGGATGACTGGAGAAATATCTTAAACATTGTTTTTTCCTTTAATATTATTGATTGATTGAATTCCTGCATTTTCAATGTTCTTAATGCTTTTGAAGGTTTGACCATCTTTGAATGATTCTAGTTACTATAATTGAGATCAAAAAATAATATTATAATATGACATAGTTACTATAGTACGACATAGTAATTCATGCCGTGTGTTTAAGATTGAGATCGAAAGATAAAATCACATACAAGTGATAATCTTCGGTTATTTAATCTAAAGTTAGTGGTTTTCATAAAGTTTCATTCAATATCGAATTGTTAATTAAGAATGAAAGTTACTTGTTGCAATTTGTGTTAGGTTTAATATAGCTCGATAGAGTATATTGAATAAATTCGAAAAATCCGTCACCTTAGAGATTGATGAATATTGAATCATAAAATAAAGAATTGTAAGGGAGTTGAGATAGACTGTATCCGACTTGATATGTTCAATGTTATATATTTAGTTTAGGCTATGCTCTCGACTATTTATTGATGGTTGAGCTCACAAATACTAGTACCGACAGCTTTACACTTGATCTTTGTGAGTGAGAATTACCGAGCTTTTGGCCGCCAATTCCCAAGCGGAGCATCTGTGTTGGGGTGCAATAGTTGCCCCTGTTAGAAAATCGATCGAACTGTGACGCTTGTGGTGATGTACAATTTAAAAGATTTTAGTTGTCCCGTTATCAATAACTATTACGTTTGGTAAAGTGGCAAGCAACGCTTGATCCTACACTCTGGTTACTACATTTTGATTCCATAAAACAAGTATTTTCTAAACTCTCACATCTACTTTTATGGTTTTTGCCGGCTAGTAAACTCCTTCAACCTTACTTATTTGCTCAATATTTGCATTGAAATTATTAGGCTTAACTTATCATTTATATAGATAAACTGACAATGTACATCATATTATTTCAAATTACTCTTAACAATCAATATTCATTCATTTATTATGTAAATAAAAGATATATTAACACTATCTCAATCGGAAGACTTAAAATAATCACACATTGAAGGAGTGGATGGATGAATAATTGGGAAAATTATTGTACAAGCTAATCACTAAAGTTTGGAATAGATTAGATAATTCAACTTGATATTTGAAATTAGTGTACATACTTTGACTTGTCCATCTCTATCTCCTATAAAAACTACTGCTATTTATAATGTAACACCATGTTGTACAAAGAACAAGTCTTCTACACACAGAAATTCATCTTCTAAAAGCATCAGGACTTTTTTCTCCAAAGTGAAAACACCTTTCAATCACTTACAGAAAGGAAGAGAAAAATGGGAAGAGCTCCATGCTGTGATAAAGCAAATGTGAAGAAAGGTCCATGGTCACCTGAAGAAGATGTAAAGCTTAAGGAATACATACAGAAACAAGGCACTGGAGGGAATTGGATAGCTCTCCCTCACAAAGCTGGTATGTTAATGTTTTGAGAAAATATTATACTTTTTACGGGTTCGAGTTATTTCGAGCATATGAGTTCGTAATCGTCTTGTCTTGTTGGTCCCTTGCTTTTAACTAATTTTGCATTTCTTGATTTTAGGTCTCAGAAGATGTGGAAAAAGTTGTAGATTGAGGTGGCTGAACTATCTCAGACCAAATATTAAGCATGGAGAATTTTCAGATGATGAAGATAGAGTCATTTGCAGTCTTTTTGCTAGTATTGGAAGCAGGTATACATATAGATTCACTCTTAAAGATCAGCAGAGAATGTAGCTTGAGGGGGTGATTTGATGTATATATTTGGAAAATAAATTTCCTGTTTTTTTTTCTAAAGAGTTACATTTCTAAATGGGGTGAGCTGTTATTCCGATATTCTCTCTATCCGGTGTGGACCTTAGAGTATTGAGATGACCTTCCATAGTATGAGAGGGAGAGGACAGGGAAGGATGCACCAATTATCGTGCCCGGTTGTCCACCACCTAAACTGCTAGATGCTAGAACAAAACTTAACTTTGTTTTGCATTAGATTCCAGTGTTTGTCACTGATTACTCCCCAAATTTCAAATTTTCATATCAACTTTGGATTCTATTTAGGGTTCTTGATCACAATTTGATCATTCATATAATTTCTTGATATCAAACTTAGAGTATATTCATCTGTATCATTTCAATTCTATTATAATATACATTTATTATATTATTAAATTTCACTACAGATGGTCAATAATAGCAGCTCAATTACCGGGAAGAACAGACAACGACATCAAGAACTACTGGAACACAAAGCTCAAAAAGAAAATCTTGGGGACATCAAAATCCTTCCAATTATCATCCAAGATTAATAACAATCCTATCCCACAAAACCCTTCAATTTCTTCTCCATATTCATCTCTTCAGACCCCGTTTGAATATGGTAACAACACAACGTATCTTACCAATATTTCTGAAGATATTAGGGTTTTCTCCACCGGTACTGATCTTGATTCCATATCTCCCACTTTTACTACACAAATTTCTTCCAATCATTACACCCATTCAGTTTTTCAAGCTCAAAACCATGCATATGCGAGCTTAATGCAGTATACTAAGGTGAAAAATTGTGACAATAGTGCTAGTAATTTGATTATGTTTGGAGGGGAAGCTAGCTGCAGTTCATCTGATGTAAGCTCCAATGGTGAAAATCTAAATCTGCAGAAATATTTATACAATATTGGGTTTGATGAAAACCAGAAATTCTTGATTAGTAATCCTGCAGGGGGATATGGTGCTGATCTTGAGAAAACAGAAAATGGTTGCTTTAGTACAGAGAATCCGTTGGATTACAGTATTGAGGAGATTAAGCAGCTGGTTAGCAGTAACAGGTTTTGCAGTGATAATCTTAATATATTTGTGGATGAAATCAAGACAGAAGAACAAGTGTTGTATTACTAATGAAATATTAATCTCACGAAAGCTATTTTTTCTTCTTATTTTTAATTGTTTACGGTACATATTAAAAAACTTTCCTATGTTCATATATAATTTATTTTTGGGAAGTGACGTGTTAATTTACAATTTTTTAATTGCAATTAAATGGTAAATTTAAAAAATATTCCAAAAAATATGACTATTTCTAATACTAATATCAAACTTTTAGAATTAATCAAATATTATCTCAAAGAAATTATTTTAATTAAAAATAGTCATACATAAATTTTTTTAACAAATTTAATCCCATCAAAATTATTTTTAATAAAAGTGGTCGCATAGTCGATTTTCAGATCACTTTTGATTAAAAATTAAATGTGGGAATAATATTGATTAAAAAACAAAAGATTGAGATTATTTTTGATTAAACATAAAAGTTTAGGATTAGTATTACAGATATCCTGATTCTATATGGCCATTTTTTAAATTAAGCCGCAACTAAATGTGAAAAAATATAGAACTAATTTTTTTGTGCTTGAGATTGATGGATGATATATGCAAATATATAAATCTGTATAAAAAAAATTAATTAAGAGACTTGGCTCCACCAAGTAATCATAATTTTCTTCTGAATAATACAAAATGTAATGTTATTTTTTTTATGTATTGTTTTCCGTGAATATATAATTATTAGGACATGGTGAGAACTTTCGATGCATTGGGACTATGTGATTATTTGATTATTTATTTATTTATGACCACAATTATATCTTAATAATTATTTTATTTTGCTTGAGGCTACTTCTAATATCAGTTTTCCGACAATAGTTCCTATAATTTAACACCGCCATTAATTGTTTATTAATGATTGAGATGTCATGAGTCATAATTCATACATGATATCCCTGTCAAGGATCAATTAAGATTTATTTTACCAATAAAATAAAAAATTGGGAAGGATGTACCCAAAAATTCTTATCTGCACTCATAAATGGATGCGTATAACCACCTATCGTGTAAGATATTACAAATCTGATTTATTGACACTCACGTGGTGCAGTCCATCGTATCATGATTTCATTTTTAATGGAAAATTGGCACAAATAATTGTGACTAGTAAAAAGTCAATTTCCAATGGGTTGTTCAATGTCTTTACATATTTAAATAAGCTATCATTAATGACTTGGTTTATTTTTTATTTTTTTACTATAATGGACTTGATTTTAAGTGGGAAAAAAATTGACTTAAAATGGTTGCAGTCAAAGAAAATAAATCCCACTAGGGGAACAAAGACTTTAGCAAATGGGAAATTGAAGTCTTCTTAAATAATCACCAAATTGAATAAATTCTAGGTTGGACTCGGTCCAAATTAAGACTCCAAGAAAAATGTGCCATACTATAATTTCATATAAAAATCATGAGAAAGAGTCCATTTACAGGGATAATCAAATATAGCTCCTTAAATAAAAATTAGTCTCGTATAAATATTTTTAACAAAATTAATACCACAGATATTAATTTTTAACAAAAGTAAAAAGGGATTTTGATACCAGCTCTGATTAAAAAACAGTTTGGGACTAATATTAATTAAAAACAAAAATACTTTTACTATTTTTGAATTAAAAATAATTTCTATGAGACTATATTTGATTATTTATCCCTTTATGAGACCATTTTTTTAACTTTATCTCATTTATATTAAAATACATTATATTTTCTGAAATTTGTGTCATTAAACATTTAATTATTTCAAAAAAATTAAGCATAGAATTTGAAAAAATAACCATTTTATATTTGATCACCTAATTATATAATTAAAAAAAAAGTAAAAAATAAAAAAATTGTCTTCCTTCCTGTATTAGTCTAAATCGACACATTCATCCCCCAAGTTCAGTTCTGGATTCGTCTTTGTTCGAGGCCGAGCCGCCCCTAGTTGCCTTCTTGACCAATAAAGAATAACTTTTAGTTCATCTAATATCTACCAAATAAGATTAGAAAATTTTAGTTTATTTAAAAAAGTTGATTAAGAAAATTAAGCAACACATTTTAAATTAATAATGCATTGACCTCTTCACTAATTTGTCGGATAATACGAGAATTAATTATAATAAAGTACTAAATTATTTAAATAACAGCTGTTCGAAATTTGTCTTATTGAAGGATTTCATATTTCATGAACAGGGTTTCACGTATTTTAAATTATGATCTTTTTATGATCTTAAATTATAATCCATAGAAAAGGTTATCTCGGGATATCGTTTCTAGTGAAATAAATGTGGCTAAAAATGTTTAAAATGGCATTTTGTAGTGTTTGCAAATTTTTATGTTAATTTTGCTTAAGGTCGGAAAAAAATGATTTAAAACAATATTGATACCCGCTAGAAAATACCACCTGACGAGACGACCTGGCTCCAAGGTATGGTACTGGCCTTTCTTCGACGAGAGATCGCCTACCTCTCCGAGCTCTTTGCGAAGTCCGACCTATTTGACCGACCTGTTCCACCTCACCTGTTGCCCCTTCCCTTACCACGCCGAGCGACCTCTTTTGGGAGCCCGAGCTGATGGGCCGAGCTCTCCTCATTTCCCTTGTTGCTACCGGCTCTCAGCAAGGAAACCAGTCCCCCAAGATATCTGGTCCTAGATCTGCGGAGCAAGTATCAGGGATTTGATTGTATTCTCAGGATCTTGACATATCTGGGTAAGATTTGGATAAACATGGAAAGAGTCCCTGTTGCAATACAACTCTTAGGTCTCCGCCTATAAATATCAGGTTTGGGGTATCGATTAAGGACTAATTTTATAATTGCTTTCACTTACCGCATATATTCTCTTCATATTCTCTCGCCTGACTTGAGCGTCGGAGGGGACCCGCCGGAAAAACTTCTGGCACCCTTCTCACCTTTGCTTCGTATTTTCAGGTCATTGCAGAAGATATTTACTGATATCCCTGCTGTTATATTGAGTGTTGGAGGAGAAAGAGAGGTGAACCCCCTCTCTATTGATATCAGCAAGTCATCGCAAATTTTGGTGATATCAATTGGCGCCGTCTTTTCCGGGAGAGCTGGGCTACATCTTCGGGGGGGCTCTCACCTCCTACATCCACAATGGTGACTCCCTCTGGCTGCTGGGGGTTGACCCTGTTTTTGCTTCCTTTTCTGAATAGCTTTCAACACTAAGGAGCTCATAACTCTGTCTTCTGTATAAACAGATACATAGTTCAGTCACACCGAACAAAAAACACTTGTGAGTAAAATAATTGTTAAAGCATGCTAGAACAAGTACCGGCTCTCCCCCTTAAGGTCAGATCAGCCGGACTCAGCCAGCAAAACAAAGTAGATCCTCCACCACCAGCTTAGATGAATTAAAACAGTGACCTCCTATGGCGTTCATTACATCTAAGAAGGCGGTGCTCTTTTTGAAATTTTTAGGAGGAGAGGGGAGAGCCGGGAGATGTTCAAGCCAATCAGAGCAGCAGACCCAGGGCTGGGAAGGCTTTACAAAAAAGAACTCATTTTTCCAGTCTTTGATTTTGCTAGGATAACCCCCAACAAATGCACAACCAGGTCGGCTGGTGACATACCAGGGGCCCTCATCTGATCTCTTGATATGGAAAAAATAAGAGAGAGTTGGGGTGGTCATAAGGTAAGCCTAACGCCTTAAAAATAACTACTAGACTACACAAAATTCGGAAGGAGTTGGGAGAGAATTGGCTAAGGTTTAGCTGGTAAAAACTACTGAACTCCTGAAAGAATTCAGGAAGAGGAAAACGTAAACTCCCTTCTAGCTGGCCGCGGTAAAAGGTAAAAAAACCCTCAGGAGGTTGGTTGGATCGTTGAGAAGAGGAAGGGAAGATGAACTCATAATCAGAAGGGGCTTGGCTGACCTGACGTATTTTGGTCTCATCTGACTCATCCAAGACAGGAACATAAAGTTCATACCAAGGATAATTGCCTGGAGGCGACTCTGATCTAAGACGAGGGCTGACCTCAGTCATTTGAAGGTCGGGTTCAGCTGAGGTCCCAGCTTCCGGGGAGCCTCAGTGCGCACCACTTCTTCAATGGGCTCAACTCCCTCAGGAAGGGCAATCCCTTCTGGATAAAATGAGCCATACTGATCTACCGCTTTAAGCTCCTCCTCAGTTAGAGGGGAAGGAAACAATTGATCAGGTGAAGACATTTTAACAAAAACAGCTGAGAAAAAACGTACCTAGGAGTTTTCAGAAATAAAAATGGAAAGCTAAAGAGGTCGGATCCGATCTGTTTCGAAAATTGCAAAAGTGGACAATGAGGGACCCGGAGCGGTATATATATAGGGAGACCTCAACGAATCCTGGCCATTGATCCTTGATGCGCTGTACGGTCTAGATTAGCCTCGGGAATCGGGCGGGGAGCCCAACGGTCATAATTTCAATTTAAAATTCAAATTATGTAGCCGTTAGTTCCCGCCTAAATCAAGTTTTGCTATTTTCAAGAATTGGCTCATCAGGATAACTCAGCACATACGAGCTTCTGGTCTACAACGTCAGCTCGACAGGGAGGGGGGACTGTGATACCCGCTAGAAAATACCACCTGACGAGACGACCTGGCTCCAAGGTATGGTACTGGCCTTTCTTCGACGAGAGCTCGCCTACCTCTCCGAGCTCTTTGCGAAGTCCGACCTGTTTGGTCGACCTGTTCCACCTCACATGTTGCTCCTCCCTTACCCCGCCGAGCGACCTCTTTTGGGAGCCCGAGCTGATGGGCCGAGCTCTCCTCATTTCCCTTGTTGCTACCGGCTCTCAGCAAGGAAACCAGTCCCCCAAGATATCTGGTCCTAGATCTGCGGAGCAATATCAGGGATTTGATTGTATTCTCAGGATCTTGATATATCTGGGTAAGATTTGGATAAACATGGAAAGAGTCCCTGTTGCAATACAACTCTTAGGTCTCCGCCTATAAATACCAGATTTGGGGTATCGATTAAGGACTAATTTTATAATTGCTTTCACTTACCGCATATATTCTCTTCATATTCTCTCGCCTGACTTGAGCGTCGGAGGGGACCCTTCGGAAAAACTTCCGGCACCCTTCTCACCTTTGCTTCGTATTTTCAGGTCATTGCAGAAGATATTTACTGATATCCCTGCTGTTATATTGAGTGTTGGAGGAGAAAGAGAGGTGAACCCCCTCTCTATTGATATCAGTAAGTCATCGCAAATTTTGGTGATATCAAATATTATTGGGTGTTTGATATAAATTAAAAAAAAAACAGCTTAATGAATTTAACTTTAGTACAAAATTGTCAACGCGAAACTTAAAACAGCTAGAAACATATAATGACTTTCTTACAGTTATCTATTTTTATTATAAAAATACAATAGCAGAAGCAAGTAAATCAAACACCCTAAAATATGTTTTTTTTTATCTGAAAAGTTGATAATTATTTTTTAAAAGCATTTACAAAGATTGCCTTAATTAACTATTGAAAAATTAGACCTGAAAAATCACATTTTAAAAAAAGAAAAGAAATTTGAAATGTTACTTTGAACTAGTTTGAAATTGGATGTTCTTTCGGGGTTGAAAGTCCAACACATTATTTGATTTGGCGGACATTTTAAATTTATTTCTGGCCCATAGCTTTTGACGACAAGGGTTCCCAATGTTAATTTCAAACTCTTCAGCTCTTTAAATTGCGAGGGTTATTGTGTGAGGACAGTCAATATGTACGGATTGTATATGCGTTATATGGATAATACTTAAATATAGCAATCATGTAGTGGATGGTGATCTGTATCGCCATATTCGATATATGTCATCGTCATATATACACGGAAGTATGTTATATAAGTGTAGCATCATGTAGTCTTAGGATGGTGATTTGTGTCGCCATATTCGATACGTATCATCGTCATATACACAGAAGTATGTTATATAGAAAATATTCTTAAGTGTATCATTATGTAGCCTTGAGATTGCGAACTGTGTCATCATATTCGATACGTGTCATCATCCTATACACATGTATTGCTAGCATTTATACTATATAATGATTAAAATATTTAAGTGATCATATTAAATAACAAAATATTTGTCATAAAAAATAACATTAAAGTGAGAATGTCCATTTTCTTTTCGTCAGTTAAATTATCTATTCTTTTTTTTATATTATGGATTCTCAAAACTTAATTTATATCCATTGGTTCAATATTAAGTTACCAACACTTGTTTGGTTTTGAAAATTTAAATATCTTCTCGGGTTATAAAAAATTTAAACAAATAGTCTCCATCCTAATTTCTCTATATTTAGGGGCAGTGTCCTGTGGGGGTCTATCCACCATGCATTGAGAATATTTCATTTGGAATATTCTCAATATATAGTAATATGTATCCCTAAATGTAGTGTCCTTAGGGTAACATCAAATAAATACTATTAGGGCATGTGCAACCATTGAAACAATTGACCGGCTAAATCCACTTCACAATGTGACATATCAATTTCAACCCCAACAGTTTTTTCTTCAGTGTAATCTTAGTTCAGCCCTAATTTTGGATCTCGCTTGTCAAAAATGCGTGAGCCGTGAAGTGTGTAAGATATTTATAGATAGATTTTAGGATTTTTAATTAAATATAAACATTTAAAAAATAAGTACAACTTTTTTTAAAAATTTATTTAATTAAAAACCCTAAAATTTGTAATAAAAAAAATTTGGGCTCTGGTCAAAAGTGACCAGCGGCTCTTTGACCACTCGATCAGCAAAAAATTGCTGAGCGATCAAATGAGAGTAAATATTTTTATAAATCTGGTTTGAGCCTCACTTATATATCAACTCAATTATAAAACACAATATATTTTAAATAAAAAAATACATAAACTAACGTACCAAATTTTAGATTACTCATATATAAGCAGTTTTCCTAAATGGCTAAGCCCCCATTCAACCCACCACTGCACATGACCTTATATACTTTTTTTTGCACTTGTTATTGCTCCCTACTTTATGGGTTTGGGCACATATATATATATATATATATATATATATATATATAATATATAGCTGTGTCCAATAGCAAGGCTTCATGTTGAATATTGAGAGCCTAATTGTCAAAATAATTGTTCGTGTTCCACTTTCTATTTTCATTAGGTTGAAAAATCAAAGTGGATTTTTTCAACAGCTTTATAACTAAGAAATTTCACACATTTTGGTGCTAAAAGTAGCATAAACTTTAGAAACATAGCACACTTACCTTTTAAGTTCTTCCGTACATAAATGTTCATATTTGTTTGATTAAAGAAATTTCTTCATCATCTCGATCAATCCCACAATTGATCGTATATGAAAAAATGGTCAATCTTGGTCATTTGATATGTGGTTTTAACTCAATCTTGGTCTGGATCTGTGGTTTGAGTTAATTTTGTTCGTTGGATATGAGAAAATACTTGTACGGACCTGGTTTAGGCCATACTTATGAATTAACTCAATATGATTTGTCTAAAATGATTGGTATATTGTTTATATATTTTTGTTTAAAATATGTTGTATTTTTTTTTCGTAGGACAAAATTAACTAAAATAGAGTACTAGGGGTACTCTAACCCAAAAGTCAGTGAGTACAAGATAAAACAACACAAAAAGCTACAACGAAACACAAAAGAAAACCACACTGAAAAAATAAAAGGTAAAATTCTGCACTACCAAAGAACTCCTTTCCAAGAAGAAGAGCAACATAATCCACCTAGAATCGCTTCCCTGCCACCCAATCCATATATTGAACACACTTCAAAAGCATAGCTATGAAGATAGCTGTCTCCCCACTCTGATCTTGAAACACCCCAAAAACTTGGCCACCAGAATAAAAAACGAATGGATCCCCCAAAAACTAGAATCTGATTCATCCCTAGCACCATAATTACGTAGCCAAACCATAATAATTCCGTCTAAATAAACATGTTAAAGACTGGAAATCCCCCTACATTACTACCTCAGAAGCAACAGAGGACAACCATATAGACCATAGCTTACAAGTCATGATTCAATCTCAAACAACAAGCCGTATGACCAAACCAATCAAATACGGAATAAGGATGAATTCCTAGTAATTTCGCCGAAATCCAATGCCAAGATCTTATTTTCACCAGTTCAATTATTGTTGATATAGATACGACCTCATTTCTGAACAATAACTTGTTACGAGCTAACCAAATACTCCATATAACACATTCCCAAATGATTAACCATTCTCCCTTTCCCAAATTACCATTCAAAAATCCCAAATGCATCCAAAAGTTTGTGATCGGCTCAACATGCATCACCTGATTCAAAGTTAAACCATCTATAACACTCTTTCCAAACACCAACATCAAAATTACAATCAAAGAACAAATGTTTGCTATCTTCCCCAGCTTCCCCACATAAAACACATAGCAAAGAATCATGTACCATGGTAATACCTCTTCTCAATAGATTAATTTTCGTTGGAACTCTGTTTTGAAGGAGTTTCCAAGCAAAACCGGAGACTTTCTTTGGTATCATCGGATTCCAAACTAGCCTTAAAGCTTTGTCCTCAGAAGATAATTCATCCACCCTCCTATTTTTTAGAGATTTGTAAGATGATTTTGTTGTGTATGAGCCAGCGGTGTCTAGTTTCCATCTCCAAGAGTCATCCAAAGTTGGGTCTCTGTTGTACCTGTCAATGAAGACAATAAGATCATTAAGTAAACACTTCTCACACTCGAATAATTCCCTCCTTCCAATCCCAAATCCACACCCACGAATCATTGACCCATTCACCCCTCTCAGATATCAAACAACTCCGCCACCCTATCTATTGACAACAATCTAATAAACTTCTCAGATAGCTTCTCCCCCTCCACCCACACATCCAACCAAAATCTTGTATTGCAGCCAGTACCCACTTTTCTATCAATACCCGACCAAAAACCATTGTTATGATCCCCCAGTATGAATTTCTTCAAGTCTCTCCACCACAAAGAACCCTTCCCCCTATCTCCCTCTCCCCCCATTCGCACGAACCAATCTGCACTCCCATTCCCATAATGAGCTTTCAAAACTCTACCCCAAAGCCTGTTTTGATCTGTAGATAAGTCCCAACCCCATTTTCCCAGTAAGGCCAAATTAAAAAAAAATTGAGATCTCAGACCGACAAACCCCCAATTTCTCTTGAATCACACACTTTAGCCCACTTAACCCACGCTATTTTATTCCCCTCCTCCACACCGCCCCAAAGGAATTTTTTTGTATATTGGTTAAGGCTTCAAGATAGACTTTGGGGCTCGGAAAAAGGATAGGTAATAAATCGGCAATGAAGCAAGAACCGAGTTGAGCAATGTGATTCTGCCACCAAATGACACTTGTTTATGACCCCAACCACTTAATCTGCGCTTTACTGTCTCCAGCAAAGGTTGCCACATAGCGCACCTTCTCGGGTTGTCCCCCAATTGGCAACCATAAATATTTAAATGGAGTTGAACCCACCTTGCAATGCAGCGTCATACACATATCAACCAAAACTCAGTGATCCACATTGATCCCAATAAGCGTACTCTTGTGAAAATTAATTTTCAGACCGGACACCAGCTCATAATTTCCGAGTAAGCATTTCAAGGCCCATGCATTGTCCCTAGAGGCCTCTCCCATAAAAAGTGCATCATCAGCAAACTATAGATGTATAGACACTTCCATCCCCTATCATCAAACCCTTGAAAATCCCGAGTTGACTGGCTCGTTTCACCATAACACTCAATCCTTCCGCCACTAACAAAAACAAAAAGGGCGACAATGGATCGCCCTGCCTCAATCCTCTTTCTAACTGAAACTCCTCAGACGGACTGCCATTAACCAAAACTGAGGCCGTAGCAGAAGAAATGCATTTCATGATCCAAACCCTCCATTTTGAGTCAACATTCATTACCTCCATAATCTCGTAACAAGAAGTTCCAGTCAACTGAGTCATATGCTTTTTCGAAATCTGCTTTGAAGATGATACCACTTTTTTTATTACTTTTCAACTCATCCACCACTTCATTAGCAATCAAAATACTATCTAAAATCTGCCTTCCACCAACAAAGGCCGACTGATTAATAGATATCACCTTATCTAAAACCCTGCTCAATCTTTTAGATAAAATTTTAGCAATGATTTTGTAGATACAACCGATTAACAAGATAGGTCGGAAATCATCAATGCCTATCGGATTCTCTTTCTTTGGGATCAAAACAATGAAGGACGAATTGCACCCTCTTGGAAAACTAGAGTTTCGATGAAATTGGTCCATAATTGACTTGACCTCTCCCTTGAATAAATCCCAAAATCTCTTAATAAAACGAAAAGTGTACCCGTCCGGCCCTGGGCTTTTTGCACTATCACAATCCTTGACAGCTAAAAGGATTTCCTCCTCAGTGAACTCGGATATCAACCCATTATTCTCATCAACTCCTAATCTCTAAAATCCCTCATCACTTAACCTCGGGCGGAATCTTAGTTGATTAGAAAATCTGTCCTTAAAAGCTCCACTAATACCCCTTTTAAGCTCTTGAACGGATTCCAACATGCTGGCCAGACACATTTAAGCTCACAATTTCATTCCTCTTTCTGTTTCTGTTAATACAACGGTGAAAAAAACTTGAATCGACATCTCCCTCCTGAATCCACTTAGTCCTTGCTTTCTGAAACAATCGGGTATCCTTCATCTTCAAACTGCGATTTAATTCGACCCAAGCTATTTTCCTCCTTATTGCCTCGTCATCTGAAATCCCTATAATTTCTTCCTTGCTATCCAAAGACTCTATAACAGCTTTAGAATTCTGGATCCTGGGTATCTACATGACCAAATTGAGTTAAATTCCAATCCTTTAGTTTCTGTTTAAGGTCTTTCAACTTCTCCTTGAAAGAGAACATAGCCCAACCTTGGTGATGCAACTTGAGCCATTCAACTTCCACAAATTTCGCAAAATCGGGGTGTTGCATCCAACAATCGAGAACTTTAAAAGGCTTTGGCCACCAATTCAATGAATGATTTTTGAGCATTATGGGACAATGGTCTGATAATGTTCTAGCTAACCCCCACTGTGTCAATCCTTCCATTCCTCTAACCAGCTTTCAGTCAAGAGAAATCTGTCCAACTTGCTTGCGCGTTTCCCGTTCGGTCTAAACCAAGTTCTAAACCAAGTAAACTTTCTTCGAGCCAAAGGCAATTCTAATAGCTCTGAACCGACAATAAAATTGTTAAACTCCTGGATTTCTGAAAGATCTGATACTCCAACCCCTATTCTTTCTGAAACATCACGAATCGCATTGAAGTCTCCCGCTAAGCACCACTTATTAATACTGCTTAGAGACATAAGGTTCGTCAAAGAACTCCACAGAACTTTCTTACCACCCAACTCACACGGAGAATAAACGTTGACAATAGCACACTGAATTTTTTCTGCACCCAATTTCCCAAAAATCGTAAGAAATCCACTCTCTTCCAATTTGTCCTCAAACTGAATCTTTTATTCCACACAGTCAACAACCACCAGCTCTGCCAACCGAACCCGAGAAAACCCAATCAAAATCATCATCACCCCATAAACTGAGACAAGTAACTCTGGAAATATCCCCAGTCTTTGTTTCCTGTACACATAACATATCCACCTTTTCTTTTGCTACTAATTCTCTTAAAACTCTTTTTTTTATACGCCCCCTATCCCACGAATATTATAGCTCACTATAATCATTGATTAACTAGATTCTCTCAATCAACCGATTATTATTATCCAACTCACGAACTCCCTGAGCTTGGTCCCTCAATTCCATATCAACAAGATGATTAATCATCTCAGCATCTCTACCTTCTCCTTGTAAACCAATTTTAACTCCGATGTCCCAAACAGATTCAGCTTCAATTAGAATCTCTTATTAACAATCAAGTTATTGCAATTTCTGATATTATTATCTGATATAGAATTACTGAATTCGGAACCCACCTTATCAACCACAGGATGAGGACTTTTTGAGAGGTTGACATTGCCCTGCTTGTTACTCTTTGAAGCACGTGCAATATTCAATTATGGACTAACCTCTTATGCTTCTCTTTCCTTGTTAAAGTGGCCCGCTGGCTCAGACGAAGACTAATATGTTGGAGTCTTGCCATTTTCCTGAATTTCTGGTCACAGGCCAGAGACTTGGTGATATGATCGTCAACATTTTTATTTGACTCCAAGAAAACAACGTGCTTTCCTGAATCGGGCCCTGGAAAGACGGGAATTAAATTCACAACTTCATCCAGATTAGGATTACCCAAAGATGGCTTTGAACTCATTAACAACTTCTCATTTTCTTTGTCCACTTGTCCTGAGTCAACCTTACAGTCCCACGTATTCTTATCAACTGACTCGGCAAACGATACATCTTCTTCTGATTTCAGTTGGCCTAGCCTCGGCAATCGAATGACCCAGTACAGAACCCTGAGGACACTCTTCAGCCTCTCCCAAACTGATGCCAAGGTCCTGATATACTTTGGGGTTAACAGAACATATACGATCTAGTCCCTCAGGTACCAACTCTGCTTCAAAAGAATCTGCACAAAGCTTTGAAAATCAGAATCCACTGAACTTCCTATGTGATCCCAATTCTGACACCCAAAATGAACACTATTTGGATCGCATGCAGCAAGATGACCACAGGTTTGATCCTCAGAATGTCTGATATTAAATGGATAACCATAGATATTAGCAACTAAAGACACGCTTGATTTCGGCATTGTGATTAATCAGAACCTTCATTCGACCAAATTCAAGGCAAGATCTCTGCTCTGTAGCCTCATCCAACTCAATGAATACTCCAATTTGCTCGGCCAAAAATTTGAAGAAAGATAAATTCCAAGCATGACATAGCATCCCATATAGCAAGTGATCCAAACAAACCTTTCTGAAGTGTTTAAATCAGGGTGCCAAGGTCGAATAAAATCAAACCATTGGTTGATCCAATTCTTATCCTCTTTTTTGAGATTCTCCAATTCCTCGCCTGTCTTTCACCTGAATTAGCATCATTCTACCTCCCAAGTAACACAAAGTCAGACTAGGATAGCCACTTTTCTGAAATTCCTCTTGAACAAGAAGCCTATCCTCAGGATTATTCATAAGTCCAACCAAACAATTTTTGGTCCAATCCATCTCCTCAACCGAGACCTCAAAATTAACTACTTTGCTCTTCGCTTCCTCACTCCCCTGAACTGATATACCCTCATCAAACACCACATCCTTGAAGCTAATACCCTTTCTAATGGCATTAACAGCTACTGATTTAAACGAGGGAGATGGTACTAACCTTTTTTCGACTTTGTTCCTTTCAAATCTAGCAATGTTGGCTAGCAGCTTGTAGGAACCGATCCAAACTTGGTTAAGCTCCTTCTCCACCACCTTCTCAGACTTCACTCCTTTAAATTTCACAAACCCAAATCTTTTCCCAACCTTGTTTCTTCTGTTTGGGATATAGATATCCCAGATCGAACCAAATCGAGCGAAAGAAACTCGCATCTCGGCATAAGACCTAGTCTTCCGGAAAATTAGTGAAGAAGAAAGAGGTAGTATTATCCTCTAGCTTCTTGAGATAACTGGGGCCAAACCTGGAGTTGGTTGGAGACAGAAACCCAACTCGAACGGCCTTGCTACCTGGAAAATGATGGACATGATAGGGTTGATTACTGGTAAGGGATGGGTTAGGTTGCCTCACGGAATCACTCTGGAAACAGCGATGGTTATAACCGGAGGGATGAATGGTAGGTTTACGGTGGTCGTGGGTAAAACCCGCCCAAACTCTCTCACTCACTCTCTCTCTCTCTAGACATTTCAACAATCTGCTGAACGTGATGAGGATACTCTGCAAAATATGTTGTATTTTAATATTGAGTTGATATAATAATATGATCCAAACCTGATGTATACAAATGTTTCGTCGGAAATGGTGTGTATCCCTATTTGCTAACTTAGAATCTGCCAGTAGCCAGGTCAAATCATAGAGCGGAGATGGCGTCCCCAGAATTGAAATTTTTTGGTTCTTTCTCAATGAAGCAAACCATCCAACCTCATCAAATTTATAGACAAATAATCCTGATTGTATGCGAATTTGAAGTTGTGTATATTGGACGAAACATGATTAATCATCAAAATCAGATTCAGCAAATGTGACCAACTTATTAATCCACTGATGTGTTGAAGTTAATACTAATAATTTAAGGGGGAGAAACTAGAAAGTGATATCAACTAATGAGAAGAATAAATGTCAAAAATTGTGTCAATGTTAGGTACTGTTAATTTGACTATATGGCAAATTTAAAAAATAGTCCCATGGAATATGGATTTTTTCGATAATAGTCCTAAACTTTTAGTACTAATAAAATACAGTCTCATATAAATTCTTTTTAATCAATAATCGCACATAGTGTTTTTAACAAATTTAGTTTCACAGAAATTAATTTTTGACAAAAACGGTCGCATAATTAAATTTCTGATTAAAAACAAAAGTTTGAGATTAGTATTGATTAAAAACAAAGTTTGGGACTATTTTTATTAAAACAATTTTCAAAAGACTATTTTGATTAGTACTAAAAATATGGGACTAGTATTGCAAAATCCTATTCTATGAGACCGTTTTTTAAATTTACCCTAACAATGTATATCTTGGGTTCGAGTTCATAGGTATAAATTTATTTTTAGGTTTCTTTAAGGGATTTTTCTAATTTAATATTGTTTTTTGTTTATTTATACCGTTTCGATATGGTATCCAAATATAAGCAAATAGATACAACTATTCCAATTCAGCTTTTTTCCCACATACAACTTATATAAAACAAGAATATTTACTAGAGCTTTGCATAAATGAAAGAAACTTGAGGATCTGGAATCAACTGTGAACCAGGTGATAGAAGGAATTCAAGTTCGATGTTGGTGGTGGACTAAAGCTTTGCATAAATGATCCTTTTCTTATTTCCTCAGTGAATGGTTTAGCGAACAAGTTTTATGCCTAAAATCTCTGTAATATATAAGAGTTGATAGCTCTGTAGCACTATTGCATATTGGGTTGAATACCCCTTGTGCTTCATTTAATAAAGATTTTCCCTTCAATATATATATATATATATAACAAATATTTCTCTCAACATATATTTTGATCAACCAAATTTAATAGATTTAAGGGTGCGCTTGGTTCATGGATAAGATAAGTGAATGATAGATAATCTGGTGATAAAGAGATGATTATTAAAGTCAGGATAAATAATAATGTGTTTGGTGTTTATAATTAGTAATACAAGTGAAAATAATAATGGGTTTGGTATAGTTGATTAAATATTATATAGATATAAATTAGGTATTAAAATGACTGAAATACTCTTGAATGAGTTTGAATTTATTCGTTATAATATTCCATATTATTTTATTTAGAATAATTTTAATATTTTATAAAATAATAAAAATAAATGATTGATTAAACATTTTTTAAATCAAATTCAAATATTATTTTAGTCATTAATAAAACTAAATACAACTTATAAACTATTTCTTTAATAATAATAATAATAATTTATAATATGAAATAAATTATTAGAAGTAAGAATAATAATAACATGGAAAAAGAATAACAATAACTTAATAAGAAATATATTAACTATAAAAAATATGAAATAAAGTTATTGTAAACAAAAAAATAAAAATAATTATAGATAAATTAATACTAAATAATGAGAAATAAGAATAATATTACTAAATTAATTCTAAATAATCGATAAACAAATACTAAATAATGATAAATAAATATGAGAAATAAGAATGAAACAACCAAATAAGAATAATAGTAGATAAATATACTAAATACCGGTATTGGCAATAAAAAATTAGATTACTACACATCAAAATTAGTAAATGATGCATGTCATTCATGCATTTATGAACTGTATGGTCTTCCGCTAGTGTTATATTTTCAGCACAAAATAAGTGATGATACAAAAAGGACAGTTAAAGTTTTCACCTTAATTTGCTAAACCTAAACAAAGTCTTGGTTCCAGGAACCAATTAATTAGAGTACAAGGTATAATTTTAGACGATTTTAAAATAAAACTAAGACCACAATCTAACTCAGCATAGATTATACTAAACTTGTTCACTCATCATTTGAAACCTTGTAACTTAAACTAACCTGGATTCTCTTCTAACATTAAACACAACTCAAAATTGTCCCTCAAAAAAATTAGAACGAGGGCTTATGATTCGACTCAGGTTTCTAGAAATACGAAATCGGGATCGAAATCGAAATCGAAATTATATATATTCATAGCCAGAATCATAAATTATTATTAAAGTTTAAGGTTCCTCGTTATACAAATAAAAAATAATTTACATAGTTTAAAATAGTCGATATATATGATTTAAATTTAACTTCTATCTTTTATAATTATTAAATAATTAAATTTAATTACTTTGATTACTCTACAAGTTATATTGTTATTTTTCTTAACTATTAAATTTCGTAGGAATAAATTTTAAATCGATAAAAACAGTAATAAAAACAATCAGTAACCTGAATCTATTGGTTCCGATTTAAATTTCATTGAAACGATAATAGAATTCCACAGTCAAAAGCATAAGTTATAGAATGGGTTAATTGAAAAAATGTATCACTTTCAAAACAAATTTTCAAATAAGTATGAGGAAAAAACAATCGTGCTTAAAAATCTGAGGTTGAAAATCCTAAATTCAAATATGTCCAATTTCAATTTTATATTCAAATAGAGGTTGAAGTTGGATTCTTTTACCCCTCAATGGTTTAGTAAGTTACATTCTACCCTCATGCTTTTGTTTTGTTTACAAAGAAACCACTGTATAATATTATATGATCTTTTTCATCCTTATGTTTATAAAGAGGCATTTTAACTTCTTTTTACGAGTCCCCGTATTTTGAGATCCTTGGCAAAAAATCATATCAGAGATTAAGTTTATTCTGAAAATATTAATATTTTGAATATTAATAATATCCCAAATGGAGGAGACAATACACGAGAATATGGATCCGAACGAATGTTCGAGGTGTCACTCATACATGTGGTACTTCCAAAAATTGGAAGCACAAATCAGAAGCATCTGGTGGAAGCTCAACGCTTCAACCAGAAGTGGAAATATTACGAGGAACATGTGTATGCCTACCTGGCATAAACCATTACAAGAAACTGGAGAGGATGGCTAAGAGGATTCATCAAGTGAACCTCAACCTACAATTCCAGGAAGACCGTCATCCTGAACACGAGGACGTTATTCCAGACCCCAATGACCCAACAGTGTCCGGACCAGACGAATAGGATGAGAGAACCAACATTTCGAGAAATCGAGCCGGATACTTCTAAGATGTCCCAAGATCTTAGAGAGATTCAGAAGACAGTGCAGCTTATGGATACTTACAATACCATGTCCCTACACAGATCCATCAGATCAAAGTCAGATAGAGTTCATGATTAAACATTAGAAGAAATCCTTGAAAACCTTCGAGATGTTCAAGCCCGAGTCAAGGAGTTGGAGTCACGACCTAGTCCTTTAGGAAGAAGAAAATGATGGTGGCACCCACTGTCCTATGGAAGAGAACCCCTTTTATATCAAAAAAGGAAAGTGGAGGAGGTCCGACGACCTTTGACGGAGACTGAAAAGATTATTGTGATCATCCGAGGAGATCCAATACTTCTTACGAAGTAATGGAAAGAATCAACCTGGAAGATCTCCGTGATCTTGTGATTCGTTTGCGAGATTAAATCCCGTAGACTTCAAAACAAATCAAGTTGGAGGAATGGGTGAAATTGTATCTAGAAACACTCAGGTTCCGTCATCACAAGAAAGTTTCGGGTCACACAATCCACCCGAAGGAGATCAAAACATGCCCCATCTGGAAGATTTTATCATTGGAGCAAACTTAGATCCCCCAGTTGGAACAAAGAGTCGTTCTGTTGGAATCGAAGAGGGGGGGTGAATGAGATTCCTTGGCTACTTTAGCGTTTTAAAATGAGTTTGTAAAAATAAAATAATTTTGCGCTTGCGGAAGCCTTTAGTCAATCGATAAATAAAAAGAACAAAGTAAATAAATACGTAAAGGAAATAAAGCAATAAAAGAGACAAGGATTTGTTATAGAAGTTCGGCGATGAATCGCCTACGTCTCCTCTTCCCGGTTAGATAACCTCCAACCGAGGTTCCACTAGAAAAATAGATCTTGGCCTTGAGGGATCCAAGTTAGCCACAACCCAACTCTTCCCGAGTTTACAAAGCTCTTCCCGAGCACACTACTCTTCCCGAGTACACAAGCTCTCCCCGAGCACAATACTCTTCCCGACTATACAAAGCTCTTCCCGAGCTACCAACACTCTTCACGAGTCTTCTTGACCTTAAGGGCTCCAAGGATAGCCACACACTTGCACCAACAAGACTTGTTGATGACTTTACAATTCTCCAACTTGCTTTGGTGTTGGAGGACCTTTACAATAAACCAACACACACCTTCACGGTGTACCAACACGAAGTGAACAAGACTCACACACAATAAAAGAATTACAAGCTCCAATACAATAACAATGTATGGAGATTGCAAAGCTTAAATCAAATAATAATTATCAAGACTTTTGTATAAGTTGTAGGCTTGTTCCTTGGCTTCAAAATGCTCCAAAGCATCCATATTTATAGTGTAGGAGGCCCCCTAGGCTCCTACTAGCCGTTGCTACTCATAAGGCTGAAATCACTCCAAGATCGCCCCGGACATCGCCTCAGGCGATCACCATCGCCGCGCCCCAACGGTCACCAAAAATCACGCATCGCCTCAGGCGATCCAATGCCAAAATCAAGGCCGTAGCCTCAGCTCCTTCAAATCTTGCATCGCCTCAAACGAACTCCAGATCGCCTCAGGCGTTCGTGCCATCGCCTCGGGCGTTCAGCCCATCGCCTCGGGCGATCTCCCTGCGCGCATGCCCGCGCCATGCCTCGGCGTCGCTCCAGTCGATGTGCGGGGGAAGTGCCAGAAGGTTGCCATCGCCTCAGGCATTGTTCACCATTGCCTCAGGCAATCCTCCTCGCATGCTCGCCTAGCCATCGCCTCTGTCGATGTGCGTGGCGATGCCTGGCCTGGCACCCATCGCCTGGGGCGATGATCACCATCGCCTGGGGCGATCCAGGCCAGAATTTGCACACTTGATTTTCTTCAATCCAAACCACTTTTCATCACTTAATCTACACACTAAGTAGATGCATTAGTATAACAAACACAAGTTTTGTTGATCATCAAAACTCAAAGATTGGCCGGGGATAATTTAACGCATTAAACGCAACCATGTGTTTAAGGCTCAACAATCTCCCCCTTTTTGATGATCACAAAACTTGATAAACTTGAATAAGTAATATGCATGAAATGTGAGTAAAAATAACTCCCCCTTAACAATTGCATAACACATACAAGTTATCAAGTAAATCATTAAACAAATAACTCTCCCCCTCAAACCATGCATACATAAGCTCTCCCCCTTAAACTATGCATGTAATAAGGTTCAAGTTTATCACAAAATTCTCCCCCTTTTTGTGATAATCAAAAAGCATAAAATTCAAATAAACATGGCATAATTTATATGTTGACATATAGCTTCAAATTACACATGTTCCTCATCAAACAAGATTAAATCATATAGAGGTGAATCACAACCACGTGTTTAAGGCACTCAACAATTAATTCTAAAAGTTGCAATGTGTGCATATGTTCATGCATTCATGCCAAAAATAAAATAATAAAAATATCAAGGCATTATAACAAATCATATACTTGCACATTTTCACATAGCATATTCAAATTTGAATGCAAAGCATATCAAGCTACTTACTATAAAAAGATAAGCATACATCATGCATTTCAACAATTATGCTAAGGGGTTATGCATTTTACTCCAATGAATATTGAGCTTCAATATTTATTGATCACAATTAATTTGTGCCAATGAATTTTGGATTGCTCTTTTAACATGTAAAAAATAAATTTTACCCTCAATGACAAGAGTTCGTTCTTGTCATAGGTCCAACGCCTCGAGCCTCTTCTATAGTTGTGAATAATACAAACTCCTCCTTTGAGTTGCTTGGCCCTTCATCCTCCAATCCATGGTTGTCCCTACAAAATAAATTTGCAATAGAAGGAACTTTGGTACCCATTTGATTTTTGGGTCCTTGATGGTTAGCTTTCAATGGCACTTTTGGAATCCATTTCCACATCTTATTAGGTTGGTATTGGATTCTAGCAAACCTACACTTATTTTTAGTGTGGCCATTTTTGCAACAATAATTACAAGTAGGAGAATCATGCTTTGCATTAGCCAACAAGCTAGAGAAAGTTTTTGATTTGCTTGAAAAACCTAACCCGGCTTTGTCAAAGCTACAACGTTGCAAGCCAAGCAATTCATTCATCTTTTTACTACTTTCACTAAATTTGCAAAATGATATCTTTAAAGAATTTAATTCATTTTTCAATGAATTATTTTCTTCATCTTTCTTAGCAATCTCAAGTTTGAGTAATTTGTTACTCATCTTGGTTTTGCCAAGAGCATCAATAAGATCATTATAAGACTCTAAAAGTTCATCAAATGAAGGTACCTCATTGTCACTTTCATCTCTTTCATCTCCAAGAGCCATTAGACAAAGATTGGTGGCTTCTTCTTCATCGGAGTCGCTATCACTCCATGTGGCTATAAACGCCTTCTTCTTCCCTTTGTCCTCATTCTTCTTCCTAGGGCATTTGTTAGCATAATGACCTTTATCATTACAATTATAACAAGTTACCTCATTTTTGGATTCATTTTTTGTTGCACTTGAGGTCTTTGACTTGCTATGTTTGGTGAAGAGCTTCTTGAATTTCTTTGTGAATAGGATCATCTCCTCATCATCATCATCTTCTTCATCATCGGAGTGGTCTTTTCTTCCAACCAAGGCAATCCCATTTCTCTTGGATCTATCCTCCTCGTTTACTTCTCTCCTTATGCCAACTTCAAGCTCATGAGTCACCAAAGTGCCATGAAGCTCATCAAGATCATAAGAAGCATTCTCCCCTTTGTTGGACTCGATAATGGCTGTCCTCTTTGCGTCCCATTCTTTAGGTAATGCTCTTAGTGCTCTCCTCCATATTTGCTTTGGAGGGTACTTCTCTCCAAGTTGAGCAAGCTCGTTGATAATTAGGGTGAGCCTCCTAAACATGGAATCCACCTCTTCTCCGGACTCCATCTCAAATGTCTCATATTTGAGTTGTAGGAGGTCTATCTTTGTCTCCTTTACTTGGTTGGTTCCTTCATGACAAATTTGTAATTTGTCACATATCTCCTTAGCGGTTGAGCACATCGAGATCTGGTTGTACTCCTTCATATCTAAAGCACAATGCAAAATATTAATAGCTTTAGCATTTTGAGATATTAAAATCATATCCGCTCTAGTGAAATCGTCCATCTCTTTGGGAACATTAATTCCCCCAACTTCCTTTAAAGGAATATGTGGACCTTTCACTATGATTTTCCATAGATCATAATCTACGGATTGGATGTATAGAGAAATTCTATTTTTCCAATACCCGTAATTATCACTCGTGAAAAGCGGAGGGCGATTCGTCGATTGACCTTGAGCAAACTCATTTGCTAGATTAGCCATATAAAATTTTTGATTTAAAACAAAAATCAAATGGCTCTGATACCACTTGTTGGAATCGAAGAGGGGGGGTGAATGAGATTCCTTGGCTACTTTAGCGTTTTAAAATGAGTTTGTAAAAATAAAATAATTTTGCGCTTGCTGAAGCCTTTAGTCAATCGATAAATAAAAAGAACAAAGTAAATAAATACGTAAAGGAAATAAAGCAATAAAAGAGACAAGGATTTGTTATAGAAGTTCGGCGATGAATCGCCTACGTCTCCTCTTCCCGGTTAGATAACCTCCAACCGAGGTTCCACTAGAAAAATAGATCTTGGCCTTGAGGGCTCCAAGTTAGCCACAACCCAACTCTTCCCGAGTTTACAAAGCTCTTCCCGAGCACACTACTCTTCCCGAGTACACAAGCTCTCCCCGAGCACAATACTCTTCCCGAGTATACAAAGCTCTTCCCGAGCTACCAACACTCTTCACGAGTCTTCTTGGCCTTAAGGGCTCCAAGGATAGCCACACACTTGCACCAACAAGACTTGTTGATGACTTTAAAATTCTCCAACTTGCTTTGGTGTTGGAGGACCTTTACAATAAACCAACACACACCTTCACGGTGTACCAACACGAAGTGAACAAGACTCACAAACAATAAAAGAATTACAAGCTCCAATACAATAACAATGTATGGAGATTGCAAAGCTAAAATCAAATAATAATTATCAAGACTTTTGTATAAGTTGTAGGCTTGTTCCTTGGCTTCAAAATGCTCCAAAGCATCCATATTTATAGTGTAGGAGGCCCCCTAGGCTCCTACTAGCCGTTGCTACTCATAAGGCTGAAATCACTCCAAGATCGCCTCGGACATCGCCTCAGGCGATCACCATCGCCGCGCCCCAACGGTCACCAAAAATCACGCATCGCCTCAGGCGATCCAATGCCAAAATCAAGGCCGTAGCCTCAGCTCCTTCAAATCTTGCATCGCCTCAAACGAACTCCAGATCGCCTCAGGCGTTCGTGCCATCGCCTCGGGCGTTCAGCCCATCGCCTCGGGCGATCTCCCTGCGCGCATGCCCGCGCCATGCCTCGGCGTCGCTCCAGTCGATGTGCGGGGCGAAGTGAAGGTTGCCATCGCCTCAGGCGGTGTTCACCATCGCCTCAGGTGATCCTCCTCGCATGCTTGCCTAGCCATCGCCTCTGTCGATGTGCGTGGCGATGCCTGGCCTGGCACCCATCGCCTGGGTCGATGATCACCATCGCCTGGGGCGATCCAGGCCAGAATATGCACACTTGATTTTCTTCAATCCAAACCACTTTTCATCACTTAATCTGCACACTAAGTAGATGCATTACTATAACAAACACAAGTTTTTTTGATCATCAAAACTCAAAGATTGACCGGGGATAATTTAACGCATTAAACGCAACCATGCGTTTAAGGCTCAACACGTTCCCACAGCCAGACATACATCAAACGCCCTACGAGAAATCTCAGTTAGATCTGATACACCCTTATAGACTTATGCTCAACATGGATATTTTGGACTACAAAAAATCGAGAAGTTCTTATTGATGAATGGGCTTCAGCAATGAGAATCGTAGCAGAAACGCTTGATCTAAACAAAGAAAGATTCACATTATGTGATGCCCCGATGTTCGATTAACGTTAATTATAAGGGTTGTACACGGTGCTATGACTGGCATTAAGTGGCCTGAAAGGCATAGAGATTCGTGGCCCTTATGATTGCTATGATTTGTTGATATGGGGATTGGTGGCGTTTGCCGGCGTCATCCTCTGGATTATCCCTATTTATTGAGATTGGTATAGGGTGGCGCCTTGCTGACGTCATCTGTATGATATGATCTGATGTCAAGAGCTGGGATGCGGTGACGCTTTGACGACGCACCATATAGACATTCCTTTGCTTGACATGCTCGAGCTTAGCTATGTAGTATTTGGACTTTCATTTATTGGCTCCGAGATACCCAGCGGATGGGTGTATGATACTGACATGACATGACATGCATTGCATTTCATTTCATATATCATTTTATAGATACATGATGTATATTCCATGATCGTTCCATATTGGGCTTTTGCTCACCCCCAAGGGGGGCTGTTGTTGTCTTTGTGTGTGGACAATGGCAGGCAGTACAGGTGGCCAGGACCCCAACGAGTACACATCCGGTGGGAGCCACACTTGAGAGGTTTATATTCTTTCTTATCCCAGTCGTATATGTACCAGGGGTGTGTCCCTGGAGTGTAGGGAGTTTATGTATATTTAGTTTATTTTGCTCAGTATGGATATATGTTTCATAATTTGATTTGTGTTGATGGAGATGAAACTGTTGGTATCTATATATATTTTTACTATTGGTATTGGTGGTATGTTTCTCGTGCGACGAGGTCATGCCGAAATTTTTAGAGCCACATGTTAATAAATACTAAACAAATCTTCCGCTGTTTATGCTATAATTATAAGTGTGTGATAATTAATCACATTATTAGGATTGAGCCCTCACACATTACTCCTTAATATGAGTCTGGAAAGATCAGCCAAAATTGCCTTGGAACTCATTACCAAGCAAGAAGTTCTAGCCGGAGAGTCCCTAAGGCAATTGTGGACAATATGGCCAAACTTTTTAAACTCTGTTTCATTGGAGTTGGTTACTTCGAAGGAATGGAGAAAGAGAATGCGAAAAATATAGACAAGCTCTATATAGCCTGTAACTACATGATATATGTTATGTAGACGAGTACATCAAAATCTTTACATAGTATAGATGGAAGGCAAAGATGACAGAAAAGGATACAGATGAGCTGTTCTTTGCCAACATGTGAATTTGTGATCCCGATGGAATTCACGGGAAAACAAATTTAGATGCAGTTAATCCCCTACAGAGAACTCCAAGAGATTAAGAACAATGTGAAAAGAAAAGTTGCTAGCACACTCTCATGGATTCATATAGGAGCCATTAGAGTTATCATCAAAGCAACTTTCAAAGAAGGAATTGATTCGTCACTCAACATGACAATCTTTGGCAAAAGAATCACAAACCTCAAAGATTCTTGTTTGGGAGCAGTTGCAGGACATTTGTAAGATGGAAAGATGGTCTTTAACATCTATCCCAGAATCACAAACCTCAAAGACTCTTGTTTGGGAGCAGTTGCAGGACATTTGTAAGATGGAAAGATGGTCTTTAACATCTATCCCAGAATCACATACAATTTGGGAGATCGATATTTCAACAATGTCATTACTATTCATCAAGACTTTAAAAGAAACGATTTGATGAAAGAAGGGAATAGATCTTACTCGATCACCTACAAGGTGTCTTACAACCTCTCGAATACACATATTCAGAAGTATTCTTGAGAAAAAAATTCATCGAAGTCCCCAGAATCTTTGTAGATTTCGCAGAAGCGGTGTTGCCTGATATTATTGATACTCCGACAATTTGAGAAATCGACATGAGGATACAGGACCAGCCTATTTTTAACAGAAGCAGGAGCCCTATGATTGTGCCAAGAAGAATGTCTTTCCAGCAGGATAGGTTAATCAGCAAACATCCCGGAGAAAAACAAAAGGCAGTCTCAAGCAGAATTCAGAAAAGATATCTTCAAAACAAAGGGAGTTCTGAAGTATCCAGAAGGATGGCGAGAAGTTGAAATAATCTTCGATATTACTGAAAAGGATAACATCTTTTCTTGTGATGTCCTATATTATTTACAACAACATACAGTTGGCAGATATCAAGGAAACCTCAAAATTGATGAAATTGATCTAACAATTGTCGGGACAACAGGAAAAATCCCAGAACAGTTTGTTCTTGGGATTGAGTTTCTCGAGGAACACAAACCTTGGGAAAGATTACAGGATGGAATGGAATTCACGGTGGACTGGGAAATATACAGAATTTTATGACCACCGATCCATTCTCAATATACATCACAGCCAGGATGTTATACAAGAAATATCGTGCAGAATATTTTGCAGCATATATTGATTCAGGAGCTGGAATATGCACTGCCGAACGAGACATCTTCCCTAAAGAAGTTGGTGAGAAATTACCATCCATTGTCGTAAGAGACTTTTCAAGCGGATTCTTATTCTATATGAAGGAGTCCAGTAGGCGGAAATAATAATCGAAGGAGCAGGTGGTACCCCCTAGTACAAAGTCAATACACCTCTTTATTTCCATGATAAATGAGCTGATATGCTGCTAGGAGGCGGTTCACACAGGAAAACGAGACAAGAAGGCTTATTTTCACAACCCTTTGTGATCATAAGATCATTGTCCAGAGACTAAGGGAGGCATTTCACAGAAAATCCCTCATTAATTTTCGCAGCAAGTGTGGTGATTAAGGAAAACTTCGACACCCAAATATGAAGGAAAACTTCGACACCCAAAGATGAAGGATCAGCGGAAATTTGGCGAAGTGATTCTTCAACTTCGACAACTGGGAACTGGTCAAAAGCGAAAAATGACTTTTGATGGAGTGAATATAATGTCATTCAAAGAACAGAATGAAGAGGTAGATGAGGATGAAGAAAAAATTAATCTAGACACTCTACTGTTACTGAAGAAGGCATTACATGACCGGGTTCCACAACCTGATGCTACCATCGAAGAGCAGAGTACTCTAAAGGAATTGAAAAGGATGATTCATAGGAACTATAATGAGGATCCACTGGCATGGTGGGACATAAACGAGCTCAAAGCAACACTAAAGGTGAAAGCTGGAAAAGAATATGGGTTCGTCAGGTACAAACCGATCCCCATGAACCATGAAGATCGGAAGGATATGCAGATAATGCTTATCTTGACCTTAAAATATTCTCAGCAGGTGTTTCTCCATACATCAGTCCAGGATTTCTCTTTCGAAATCATGGAAAATTAAAAGAGGAAAACCAAAATTGGTGATCAATTACAAATGGATCAACAAGATCTGAATTTGATGGATACTATATCCAGAGTAGAGAACATTTGGTAAATTGTATAAAAAGTGCCAAGGTATTTTCTAAGTTCGATTGTAAGTTTTGATTTTACCAGATTAAGATGGAGGAAGCTAGCAAAAGGTTTACATCATTCTCCATACTACAATGACACTATATCTGGAATGTCATGCCAATGGGATTGACAAATGCTCCACAGATATATCAGAGGAAAATGGATAATCTTTTCAATGATTATTTTAGTTTTATGTTCGTGTATATTGACAACATCCTTATCGCATCAAGAAACATTAAAGATCATCTTAAAAATTTGGAAATCTTCTCAGATGTTTGCTACAATGAGGGATTAGTGATGTCAGAAAAGAAGGCAGTAATTGTTACGAGACAGATCGAGTTTCTAGGGATTGAAATCAATGAATCTGGAATCACCTTCAAAAACACATTGTTGAGAAGTTGCAAGGATATCCACATGATCTCAAGGATTTGAAGCACCTTCAGAGTTTTCTTGGAGTTGTTAATTTTGCTGGAATGTTCATCAACAATCTGGCGATGCACAGGAAGGTGTTCAGTTCACTACTCAAAAAAGATGTTAAGTTTGAGTATAATGAAGGTCACAGACAAGCTGCTAAACATCTTAAGGAGGTTTGCAGGCAACTACCAACGCTTACAATCCCAAATGACGAGGATGACCTGGTATTATACACAGATGCCAGTGATTGTTGGTGGGAAGTAGTTTCATGAAGACCACACCAGAAGGAGAACTGACATGCAGATATTGCAGCAGTCTATTTGACAACAGCGAAGTTAACATATGTCATATCAACTAGAAGGAGTTCTTTACAGTTCGAAAGGCTTTTAAAAAATGGCCACTATTTTTACTTGCAAAGAAATTTATCTTGAAAATGGATAATACAAGTGAAGTCTTTTCTGAAAAATAAAATTGAATCAAAACAAAAAAAAGCTAGACTTTTAAGATGGCAAGCTGAATGCCAATATTATGATTATGATATTGTCATTGTGAAATCTGATAAAAATGTTCTTCCAGATTTCTTGACACGAGATGGAAGAACACGTTGCTAGCGATACGGTCGTGACTTAGTTTCCGATCATATACAAGTTTGCCTTCAGGCTCAAGAACGCTTGTTCGAAGTCTTGAAGTGGTCTATCCTCCATTCCGCATCTCCAACTGTGCAAAAGAAGTGTTTAGATAACGTGGCTCATGTAACCCGGGGGCAAGAGATTCACATACCCCTATCACAGAAGCTGCAGATGATGCATTTCTTAATGATGTACAAGTTGTAGCAAATGTTGAGTGTCAGGTGTCATCACAATCTGAACCTTCAAGTCAACCCAGCACCTCTGGGGTGAAAGAAGGAGAGTTGAACCTTGGGCCACAGACATGCACTTCTAGGGTTCAAATTAACGAGGATTTAGTTTATTCTCCTATGCAAGATTACCAGCGCACTTGGGAGAAGCTGATAACCAGACGGGGTATCAACTCAGAAAAAAACAATTGTTGATATCTCCGGGAAATACCCAAGGGTTTGGATGAAACCAGACAACCATCCAAGCGATGTACATGAATGATATAGTTTCGGAGCTCTTGCTCCGGTTTATACTATTGCACAAGCTTTCTCTGAAATTTCCAAACTATCCAAATGGATTAGAGAAGCTGTCCACGAAACATGGTCGAATAATCCACATTTGACCAGATGAGAAATACCGGAGTTATATTTTATCAGTGCAGCTCCTGAACCAGCAAAGAAAGGCTTCATTGAAGGTTTTCATTTTATCAAGCTCAGACGACCAGACAGTAACACCTTGAAAAATATCAAGACCGTGTTACCAGAGGGGGCACCAGTATTAGTTGGAGCAATAACATAAAACGAAGCTTCAACTAGACGAGCATGTGGACTTTGGTTCTATCTAACCGAGATGGACAAAGTCAAATTTTCATTCAAGTTCTTCCAAAATTCAATCAATGGAATATTCTTGCTGAATTCTGTGACATGAACTACTACAGGATTTGCTGAAGAACTCTTCGAAACAAAGAGGAGAATTCTTTGGGAAAACAAGATTCTGACGAGTAAAGAAACTTATCGGAAGTTCTGCAACATGGCACACATCGACCGATGGAAAACCGGGTTTGCCAGGTGTGGCCAGAATAGAAAGATCCAGAGTCTGGGAAATGGTTCCGGCCCAAGCCTGATCGATAGGAAGCAGGAAAAGCAAAAGACCTGCTGACAAGATGTCATGTTTTCCTAAAGCTCGTGGACCACAAAAACCAATAATGTAAAGATTCCCCGACAAAGGAAAAATGCGTGGACCATTAAACGCACTCAGACAAAATAATGGACCAATCACGAGAAAAGTTATGGCTCACTAAGACAAAAAGCGTCAGCACTCATGGGAAAGTTTGGCACACTCAGACAAAGATGCCAGACCACGAGATAAAGGCGCACTCACAGGCGCACTTAACATTCAACAAGAGTTTGGAATCCGCATTTGAAGTTTGGACTCATGCATATTTAAGGCCAGGCATTGAGGAAGCTAAGGACATCAGAAATTCTCCATAGTTTTTCTCACAATAGTTTCCAAGCTGTAAACTTATCAACTTTCATATCTTGGTAATAATTTCTTTCTTTCTTTGTAATATTTCAGTTTTTCAATTCAGTTTGTTAATGTGTTTCGAGTCCAGCATCAATATATGAAAGGCTAAACAAGTTAGTCTCCTCACAGGAGGAGATGTGTTAATGTAATAAATATTATAAATATTTCCAGAATAAAACGAAGGCTATTTCCATTCTATCTCTCAGATTTCTTTAAATTTTCAATATAGCCGGTTTTTAGTCTACGCCCTAAGGTTAGAAACGAATTAGGGCTTTGCTGCCTATCATTGAAGACCTCATTGCGACCCTGTGGTTGATGGTGAGGAGCCATCGTAAAACCTGGTGGGTACCCGACGATAGTTTGGTCAAAAATGTATAAATCTGTTTATCAAAATTTTATTGTAATACGGAAGCATGGTGGCCTATTATTTATTTTTATCATGTTCTTCGAATAAGGTTTTGAATCGTAGTAGATGGATCTAAATATGAACCGTGTGCCCTTTGCAAAAGTATGCTCTTCGGTTCATCTCAAGAGAAACTGAGGGATTTCATGTTCACAAAATGCTACTGTTTGGTAAATAATAGGATGAAGAAGATGACAAATAGTATACATATGTATATTTTTTCTTAAAACATTTTTTCAAGGGGTAAGAATGTAATTAAAATAAAGGTTGGTTGGTTCTGTAGACCACATGGGGTTATTGTTGTCATTTCAATCAAAAACGGACTTAGATGAATTGTTGTTTTTTCAGCGGACTATGATGAATTATTGTTTTCCAAGCGGTACCAGCTCATAATTTTCCCTTATAGAATTCTAAGCTCTAATTGAGACTTCTATTTTTTGGAAGAGATTTCAATTGCTACAAAAGGGCCCATAATATCAATTAGGCCCGCTGATATGAGAATCCGAGTTTCCCCAAAACACATACTGATACGTAGCAAATTCGAGATTGTCGGTCTCTAGAGGAAGAACATAGAAGAATTGGAGAAGAAGAGAATGAGAATAGCAGAAGGAGTTTCATTCATCAAATTTCATATTATAATGTGCTCGAGTGTTCCCCTTTTTATGCTATTGTCGGGTTTGGTGAGCTTTTCCGTTTTGCAGATGGGCTGGATTACTTTCTGATTTCGTACAGTTGGTGCTATTGTTCATGGCAGATCGTTGCCTTTAAGGGCCTAACATTGCGAGGGCAATGCGGGGCAATTGCCCGACAAATTTCTTAGCCCATTATATATATATATATATATATATATATATATATATAGATATATATATGATAAATACAAATAATTTTCAGATGTATAATTTTGAGAACTAATTATAAATAAAATCTGGAATGCTTATTTTATAACTAAAAATTAATATGTCAACTTGTTAATTATCTAGCTTTCGAGATAAAAAAAACAAGCATTTTTTGATTTTTTTTTATCGATAAAAGTAAAACTTTTATTTATTTTGAGCACAATGATGCTCTAAAGACTTACATATCACAAATAATCTTTTAGACCATTTAGTTGCTAACTAAGCAATCAATATTAATGCTGATAATACACAAGAGGATTGATATGCAATCATTAAAAGAGAATTGGCTTTGTTCGTGATTCGTCAAACAATTTTGATATATATATATAGATTCTTTACTGATCTTGTTAATTCATTTGGTTCTGATGTGGATAAAATGGCACGAGAAGTTTTGATAATTCATTTTACCTTGGAAGGAATTTATAAACGGAAATTGTGTTATTTCTCATACTCGATGCTATACATGGTTCGCAGAATCGAGAATGGAACGGCAGGAACGATCGTTCCGGAACAGGAACGGAGGTGGGCGCTTCACATTTCCAGCTTGTAACTTAGGTTGCTCTGGAAAGGTGTTTTGTAATCGGATACCGGTGATATCTCGGTGGCACGGAAGTGGAATGGCGGAACGGAGTGGCGCGGAACAGATGTGAATTAAAAAAATTGAATTCTTGATTTTTTTTAATGGAACGGAGGAGAGAGTGAGGATGAATGAAACGATGGAGAGAGTAAGATGAAGTAATTATATGTAGGGTCTAAAATTATAGTTTTCTTGTTTGTGTTTTATTTAAAAGAAGTTTATTTGATTTAAATTTTTTAAAAAGAATATTTATTAATCAGAAATAATATTAATAATTTGAAAATATAAAAAGTTGTTAGACATCTACAGTTGGTGTTTAATTATTTAGATAAATTGTTGTGTATTTTTTAATAATTTTATAATTAAATGGTTTGTGAAATTATTCATTGTTTTTAAATTAAATGATAATAAAAATATTATGAGATATTTGTGATAAATTTATATTTTAATAAATTGTATATAAGATTTAGTGATTTTACAAATTACTTGAAAAATTAACTAATTAATTTTATTTTTTATTAATATTATGATTGAAGATAAAATAGTTTTGATATAGTTGTGCAAATTTTAGTATATATTGAGGATAAATTTATGTTTTAGTAAAGTACATAAGATTTAGAAAAAAAAATTAATTTGTTATTTTCTTAATATAATATTTTTAAATATTATTTATTAATTAAAGAAGATTAAAATAGCCTACACCAATTTATTGAGATTTAAATGATTAGTTGTTGTTTGTAATTAAAGAAGATGACAAATATTATTTTCCAAAATATTCAATATTTTTGAATTTTTAATATTATTTTTAAAAAATCCTTGATGTGACCGTTCCATTAAATTTCATTGAACTGAAACTGGAACGGTGACCTCTGTTCTGGCCACCGTTCCCACGACGGCGAACTATTATGCTATTTGTTTGCAGTATGCATTTTAGGTTTATTATTAGCTACTCTATGGGGTAGTGCCCATGTGGTAGTCTAATCCATTAAATGTATATATTATCATCAACATTGGATGAGAATATACACATTCAATGAATGAATTTACCCTATGAGATAGCCAAGACCAATTTTGCATTCTATTATCTTGGTGTGGGAGCTGTGATATGGGGATCTTCATGGACTGGTAAATTTCTTACATGAATGATTTTGACAGACTTGGGCTTCATTTTCAGGATTGATTAAGGTTTGCTTTTAATGGTTGCCGAGATTTCATGTTGGATGTGAACTTGGGAGAGGAAATCCACGAAACTAAGGATCAAGTATTTAGAGGCTTGTTGTGCACCAAGACATCCAATTCTTTGACACAGGTATAAGTGACGAAATTAGGATTTTAATATTTGGTGGGCTAAAATAAATATAATATTAAAAAATTATTATTAAAAAATTAATGTGTTAATATACATAATAAATAATATTTCAATCAAATTTAAAAACGAATAAGAAAAAACGAATATATAACATGAAATAGAATTTTAGTGATACTATATTTTGTTTTATATGATTTCATTCATCGGTTATGAATTCAAAATATATTAAATTAACTAACTTTATTTAATATTATAATAGATATTACAACAAATTTTATTAATAAAATTAATTAAAATACATCTAATTCAGAATCTACTTAATTAACAAACTTTTATTTGATATTATAATATATATAGTTTACATAATATTTATTAATTATAATATACTAAAACTAAGAATAGGAATTATAGAGTAACTAATAAATTAAATAATTAAATTTTTTTCACTGAAAATAGTTCAAAAGGGTAGTCTATTTCAGTTTTTTTTTTTGAATGTTTCCATTTTCTGTCTTGAAATACACACACACCCTGACGCATCATCTCCTTCCCCCACCTCTCCCTTTTCCACCATTAAAATCCCACCTCAAGACATTATCTTCTACACACAAAAATCATAAAAATTAATACGTCAAAACACTGTTTGTAGTCCATATAATAGGGGGGTCCATGGGGTGGCTAGCTTGCGCTGAAGCCCAATCTAGCCACCCCCAGGTAGGGATGGCAACGGGGCGGGTTTGGGACGGGTTTGGTCAATCCCAAGACCCGCCCCGTTACACATAAAACCCATACCCGCCCCGCTTAGACCCGCCGGGTTCGCGGGTTTACCCGCCCCGCCCGCAAACAAATTTTTTTTTTATAAGAAAAAAAAATTTTGGTAGAAATTAATTTTGAAACACAAAAATTGAGTTTTGAGATTGAATTTAATGTTTTCCTCTAGTAAATATTTATAATAAGCATCGTAAAACTATCTTTAAACTATCAAATATTTATTATTTAGTTTTAATTCCATTCAAAATTTTCAACTTCTTTACCATAAACACATGAATTTTGATATGAAATTGAACAATAACACATTATTGTACAATCAAAGAAGTGAAATGTATATTCAATATTAAATTTTTTTTTTTAAAAATTAAAAATGCATAGCGGGGCGGGTGCGGGGCGGGTTCGGCCAATCCCAGGACCCGCCCCGCACCGCTTCCAAACCCGGTTAAAGCGGGTTTGGACCCGTCCCGGCGGGTCGGGTTCAATACGGGTCCGGGTTTGGACCCGCCCCATTGCCATCCCTACCCCCAGGTTTCGTCCCTGACAGAGGTTCGGACATCCGATGTGGTTTTCTCCGTTAACAATGTTGAGGTAATGGTTCAAAGATGCCATTAGTGAAAAAGTGAAGAAGAAACCAGAAAACCAGCTGGATTTTTTCTAAATTTATTTGATTTTGATTCTGATCAAGCTTATTGTTATTATATTATTGATATCACGAAAAAGTGCGACAATCGGTTTATCTTCAATTGAACCAAATTGAATCGCTCCAAAGTATATATGTGTATCAAAGAAAAATGGTGAGACGACTCTATCCGTAGGCTAAGCCAATAAGACGCTCAAGCCAAGTTTCAATGAAAAAAATATTGAAATTGTAGACTTTTGCATAAGTAATCGAATACATGAATAACATTACGAGCCCTTTTCTATAGATGTAGAGTTTCAATAAATATGTAATTGTATTGTATATGCCAACTAGATCCATATTTATCCCAAGAATATTGGGAGATATCTTCAAAATTTATATAATAATATTATGAGATTTGATAGGATCTTATCATCACTACCAAAAAAAAAACGACGACAAATAAAATGACGAAGAAACATCTAGACGAGTGGCTTGAAATTTTTTGGAGAAATTCAATATTCGAGGTGTGCACCTATGAGAGATGCCATGTGACGGGCCTTATGGGTGAGAAGCCTGATATGCTACATAGTAGTCTTATGGGACATGCTGCATGGCGGGTCTTGTGATGCCCGAAGTACCACATTGTAGCCGGCATACAAGCCGCGTGGTGGGCCGATGATCAGAGATGCCGCGTGATGGGCTTTAGGAACACGATGCCCAAGATGCCACACAACGAGTTACGGAAGTGCCGCATAGCAAACTTCGATGCCTAAGGTAAAAAGTTTTATATTTTTCACATGGGATCCATGTCTTATAAATTGATAAAAATAAAGTATTATTTTAAACATTGTTGTTGAAGAAAGAAGTAGAGGCTAAAAAATCGCATGAACCCAAATACCTCGATTCGAGTAATCTTATCAACAATTTAAATTTAATGCATGCCGAAAATGAGACATATCTTTGACTTTTGACTTACGGCTCTTTGTTTAATTGTTGTTGAACTGTCGTTGTAGATGCATGGTCCATTTTCCCGTCAATCACCAAAGCTGAGATATAATAACAAAGTATTGGATCTTCTCTGGCTTAGGCAATGTGAAACATTCCTGTATGTGTGAATTCTTGCTACCCCGTGACTAAATAATTTTCTCATCATTCGGAATAATTATCAAATCACCAAGAGGTTAATAATATTTCCTAACAATAGGTGAATAGACAATAATAATTCATCAACTCGATGAGTGATCATACTGGAAGACGTCAACACCAAGTCCCCGAAAATAAGGAATATAACTATGATTTGCTGGGTTTCTTATGAGAAATTTTCGCAAATCATCTTCTAAATATATGAAGTATGGTATTTGTTTTTCCCCTTGAATGTCGTCTACATGCAAATAATGGGAGTATAGATGTAGTTTCCTTCCCTTCATACAAGAATCCTTCACCTCCACGAACGACATTTAAGTTTCCTTTTGATAATACTCCATTATTGCGACATTTTAAGTTTCCTTTGGTAATACTCCGTTGTTGCTTACTCTGTTTCCCTGATGCAGCAGCTGGGGGCGATAATGGCAGCGAGTGAATGAAAAAAATAGGTGCGATGGTGAAGCGTTGGTGCTCGTTGTCGTCGCAATAGGGATCGACAGCTGTCCTGGGGTCAACCTTAGGTTCATTAGAAACTGGTTTATCATGCAAAGGTAGCTCAGAAGAATCCAAAGAACCATCAACATCAATATTAATTGCCGGAAAAGCATTGGTTGATGAATGCATGTCACACAAAGTAACTGGTGTGGAAGAACAATCAGAGTCATCATCAGACTGATAGGGAGAATTGAAGGCTGAAGTAGTGTCGATTGATATTTTTAGAGGCATGGGTTTGGTGCATTTCTTCCCTTACACCATGGTTGTACAGAAGAAGCGCTAGAGAAGGACGAACAGTAGCTTAAACAAGAGATTAAGTAGTTCAGTTAATTCATCGAACAATTGGTACGCGACAGAGTGTATGGAGGTTGATCGTGCATGCGTCGCTGACGATGGGTTAGGATGAGACAAGATACACCAGAAACCCAGAGGGCGGATATGGGCTACCGTGACGGTGAAGTGAGACAATTAGTGGAGACGGCAGGAGATTGTAATAGGGGTGGATGTTTGTCGTTAATATGGGCTCTGCCTTCTTGTTTTTGGTCTTTCCAATTTGGATTTTTCTCTTCTTTGAACTTTTCTAGCCGCGGAGGCAATCAATAGTCCTACACTTGTTTTCATAAATCCATAAAACTTGTACGAGGATCCTGTTCTCCATGAATGAATTGTTGGCCAAATGTCTTTTTGGTTGTGCATGAAAGGCAAATGAGAAATGAAATGGTTATCACGGAGAATGTCGAGATGATATTTGTAATCTCTGTCTTTAAGACAATATTGTCCTGCCTTGGTGCTAACGATTTGCTATGACAATTTGTCTCCCACGATACAACGACTTACAATTTGTGAAAGAAGCACTTCAATTCACAAATCCTTTAAACCACAAATGTTTAAAAGTGCTCAACAAAAGGAATGATGAACAAGATGATTGTGCAGAAATTTTGTAAGAATTTTGCTCTAATCTTGTGTTTGATTTTCGAAAAATCACTTGTTAATTAGTTCAGGGGTTATTCCTTTTATACTAGACCATGTAGTGTCACACCATCTAGAGGTGTCGCACCATGAAAAAATGCAACCAAATGCGAATGTATGTACCGAGTGCAAGGTGCGATCGATCGCGCTCAGATGCATGATCGATCGCGCCTTCTTAAAACAATTTTCTGCCTTAGGCGATCGATCGCCAACCGAGGCGCGATCGATCGCCCAAGGCAGAAAAATGTTTTTTTTTCCATTTGCACTTTCTCGATCGATCGGGCGACATACGCCGATCGTTCGCGGCACTCAGAAAATCCGAAATTCGATTTTTCTTTTGTTACGTTTTAATATAATTCACGTATAATTTCCAACAATCCACCACATGATTTAAATTAATGCATGTATGTAGTTTGAGCACTTTTAACGAATTGTTATAGCATCTCGAGAGGTAGCTTGCAGCTTCTGTAGCAGAATTCAATCGGATTTACTTGACTTAATAGTGAACTTAGAGTCTTGAACTATTTAGTTGTTAGTGTAAACCTAGACAATTGAACCCACACCATAACAACTCTAACCTTCGTATTGGTTTGTTACAGTTGTGTCCGTTTTGGCCATAGACCACTCTTGGTTTCATAAGTGCTTTTCATTCTTTGAAGCGGCCACACTTCGCACTTAAGTAGATGATCTCCTAAAAGAGTATCCCGATATACTCCAACATATCCTAATATGTTTTAGAAATCATTAAAGGCCTTTTGCCTATCCTCGTACTCTTTTTGCAGGCTACATCCTTTATCATAGGAATTGGTTGGAGATTAATTCTCCAATTTGTTTATAAAATCTCGTAGTTTGGTTGTCCCTTTTGAACCTAGTTCTTGGGATCTCCAGTCACATAGGTTGGGTATCCACTACAAGATTTTGATTACAGGGTTTTAATCACATTCCATTCGATAAACTATATACTTGATCTCTAGGCAAGCCTTTTGTAAGCGATTCCACAATATTTTCCTTTTACTTCACGTAGTCAATGGACATAATGTCATTTGAGATCAACTATTTAATAGTATTGTGTCTAGGACGTATATGTCTAAACTTATCATTATACATGCTACTATGTGCCCTTCCTATAGCAGATTGGCTATCACAATGTATTTTAATTGTAGGCACATGTTTTTCCTAACAAGGAATTTCTTCCAAGAAACTTCTAAGCCATTCGACTTCTTCTCCCGCTTTATCCAAGGCTATGAATTCAGATTCCATAGTGGATCTAGCAATACAAGTTTGCTTGGTAGATTTCCACGATACTGCAGCCCCTCCAATGGTAAACACATAACCACTTGTCGACTTGGGAGTCTTGCGTGTCCGATATCCAATTTGCATCACTGTATCCTTCCAATACGTCATGATATCTTGTATAGTGCAATCCATAGTTCAGGGTGTATCTTAAATATTTAAGTACCCTCACCAATGCCTTCCAATGATCATTGTTTGGATTGCTCGTGAATCTACTTAGTTTGCAAACCGCATATGCAATATCAGGACGTGTACAGTTCATGAGATACATGAAACTGCCAATTATCCTTGAGTATTCTAATTGCATGACAGGGTCACTTTTATTTTTAACCAAATGTAGATTCGGGTCATAAGGTGTCTTTAACAGACAACGTGTCATTCACGAGAAATTTCTCGAGTATTTTCTCAACATAATGAGACTGTGACAACACTCGTCCCTCGGATATCTTGGAGATTTTAATTACAAGTATCACATCAGCTTCACCCATATCTTTCATTTCGAAATGTTTTATTAACATTTTCTTTGTTGCGTTGGTGATTTCTAAGTTGCTTCCCACTATGAGCATATCATCAACGTACAATCATACTATTACATATGCTTTAGGCGTGTTTTTCATAAATACACATTTGTCACACTCGTTAATTTTGAAACCATTTGACAACATTGTTTTGTAAATTTTTCATGCCATTGTTTCGACCCTTGCTTAAACCCATACAATGACTTAACGAGTCTACACACGTTTTTCTCTTGTCCTGGAACCACAAACCCCTCAGGTTGTTTCATATGAATCTCCTCATCAAGTTCCCCATTGATGAATGCTGCTTTTACATCCATTTGATGTATCTCTAAATTGTTTAAAGCAGCGATAGCAATGATCACTCTAATGGATGTAATTCTCGTGATTGGTGAATATGTATCAAAATAATCAAGGCATTCCTTTTGTCTATATTCCTTTGCCACGAGTCTCACCTTGTACTTATCAATTTAACCATCAGACTTATATTTCCTTTTAAGAATCCATTTGCATTCTAACGGTTTACTTCCAGTTGGAAGGTCTACCAATTCCCACGTGTGATTTTGCATTATGGATTCTATTTCGCCATTAATAGCCTCTTTCCAAATAGGAGCATCATGTTTGGATAATGATTCACTAACCGATCTTGGTTCATTGTCCAACATATATGTCATGAAGTCAGGACCATAAGTCTTAGCCACTTTGGTCCTCTTGCTACGTCGTGGCTCTTCAATTTCTTTTGAGTCATCGATAGCTTCTTCAAACGTCCTTTTCTTACGACATATTTCCTTGTTTGTTTTGTAGGGAAATATTTCTTCAAAAAATACCACATTTCTTGATGCCATGATTGTACCTTCATGCACATCATTTATTTCAGATTTATGTACTAAAAATCGATATGCACTACTATTGTTAGCATAACCAATAAATACACAATCTATTGTTTTAGACCCAATTTTCACTTGATTTGGTTTTGATACTTCTACCCTAGCCAAGCACCCCCACACTTTCAAGTATTTGTAGGAAGGTTTGTGGCGTTTCCATAACTCATAAGGAGTTTCATCCTTACTTTTGTGTGGTATTTTGTTTAGAATGTAGTTGGCCGACAATATTGCTTCCCCCCACAAGTTATGTGGTAACCCAGAACTTATCAACATAGCATTCATCATCTTTGTTAGAGTATGATTTTTACGTTCGGCAATACCATTTGATTGTGGTGAATAAGAGGCAGTGGTTTGGTGAATAATGACATACTTAGTGCAAAATTCTTCAAATGGTGCTCCATATTCTCCTCCTCTATCGCTTCGAACATTTTTTTTATCTTTTTCCTAAGTTGATTTTCAACTTCATTCTTGTAGTGTTTGAACACTACCAAGGCCTCGTCTTTGCTTCTTAGCAAATAGACGTAACAATATCTAGTACAAGTATCAATGAAAGTAATGAAGTATTTGTTCCCACCTCTAGTTTCCACAAACTTTAGATAACATAAATCAGTATGAATTAATTCAAGAGGTGTTGTTGTTCTTTCAATTGAATGGAATGAAGGTTTCGTTAACTTGGCCCCAACACAGGTCTCGCACTTATGTTTTAAGTTAACATTTATTCGAGGCACTAAGTTTAGCTTCACTAATTTGTTAATTGAACTATAATTTACCTGACCCAAACGATCATGCCACAAATTACAAGACTCAACCAAATACGTAGAATCATTCACTTTATTGCTTTCAAATTGACGTATAACCATCATTACATTCATTTTGAATAGGCTTTTCTCCATATAACCTTTTCCTACAAAAAACTCCATTTTTGGAGAGTACAATTGTATCAGATTCTAAAACTAGTCTAAATCCCGCCTTGTCTAGTGCCGATCCGGAAATCAGGTTCTTTCGGATGTCAGGAACATGTAGGATACGACCAGAGTTAACTCATTTCCCGAAGTCATCTTTAGAACCACATTCCCCAATCCAACTATAGGAGATGTAGTGGAGTTTCCCATGTAGAGTTGGCGACCGCTAATTGGAAAGAACATGGCTTTGTCCAAACACACATGTCGGGTTGCATCGGAATCAACAAATCATTCCATAGGATTGTCCACCAGGTTAGCTTCAAAGATCACAGCGGTTAACATTAGATCATTCAAGTCATCCGAGATCCGATCATGTTCGGTCACTGTGACTTGATCTTTTGCTTTCCCACGAGTGTCTTTACTACGACAATCCTTTGCCACGTGATTGGGCTTTCCACACTTATAGCATTTCCCTTTGAACTTTTTCGCCTTGCCATTGTTGGAGGCCGTACCGTCAAACTTAAGCTTTGATCCGATTCTTGGTTCAACAAGGTTAGCCCTTGGTTCCATTTGGAACCTACACGACTTCTTCTTGGAAACTTTGTTGACCTCCTCGATTCATAGTCGAACCACAAGATCTTCAAGACTCATCTTATTTTATTTGTGTTTCAGATAATTTTTGAAGTCCTTCAACATATGAGGCAATTTTTCAATCATAGCAGCGACTTGAATGAATCACTTAGCCTCATTCCCTCCGCATGAATGTCATGCAAAATCTCTTGTAGATCTTGCACTTGCGCCATCACATGATTGGTATCAACCATCTTGAAATCCAGGAACTGTCCAACAATGAATTTCTTCATGCTGACATCCGCGGATTTGTACTTCTTTTCTAGCGATGTCCAAAGTTCATTTGTTGTTTTCACAAGACAATAAATGTTATATAATTTATTGTCTAACCCGTTTAGGATATTATTCTTACATAGGAAATCACTTTGATTCCATGCCTCAAGTGCCGCCCTATTTTGGGTGTCAGTCTCTCCTTCTTCAAATGTAGGAGCCTCATCGGTTAAAAACCTTGCCAAACTCAGTGTCAAGTAAAAGAGCATCTTTTGTTGCCACCACTTGAAGTCGTTGCCATTGAATTTCTCCGGCCTTTCACCATGATGAATGTGAGTCGTCGTTGTACTCGATGAAGCCATTTTACGCTCAATATTGTCTTAAGATTGTTGGCCAAAAGTATTTTTGGTTGTGTATGAAAGGCAAATGAGAAATGAAATTGATTATCACGGAGAATGTCGAGGCGAGATTTGTAATCTCTGTCCTTAAGCTAATATTGCCCCACCTTGGTGCTAACGGTTTGCTATGGCAATTTGTCTCCCAAGATACAACGACTTACGATTTGTGAAAGAATCACTTCAATTCACAAATCCTTTAAACACAAAGGTTTAAAAGTGCGCAACAAATGAACAAGATGATTGTGCAGAAATTTTGCAAGAATTTTGCTCTAATCTTGCAATTGATTTTCGAAAAATCACTTGTTAATTAGTTCAGGGGTTGTTCCTTTTATACTAGACTATGTAGTGTCATTAAAAGACACCATCTAGAGGTGTCCCACCATGAAAAAATGCAACCAAACGCAAATGTCCGCGATCGATCGCCCACTGAAGCGCGATCGATCGCCCAAGGCAGAAAAATGTTTTTCTCCATTTGCACTCTCGATCGATCTGGCGACACACGCCTATTGATCGCGGCACTCAGAAAATCCAAAATTCGATTTTTCTTTGGTTACGTTTTTATATAATTCACATAGAATTTCCAACATGAAAGAATTGTGATTTTTTTCTTTCTAATTCAACTGGTAGATCAAATCATGATATTAAATTTCGTTCCCATAAATGGCGCCAAATAATATCACGAGAAGTGCGATCTTCAATAAATATCGAGCATGATGAGACAATCGATTTATCTTTAGTTGAATCGAATGGAACAAGCCCAAAATATATACTTGTATCAAAGAATAAAGGGTTAGAGGACTCCGCCCGTAGGCAAAACAACTCCGACGCTCAAGTCAGTATAGGTTTCAATGAGAAAAGTGTTGAAATTGTAGACTTTTGCATAAGTAATCATTTACTGAATGACATTAGGATACCTTTTATAGATGTAGAGTTCCAATCAATATAGAACTGTATTATATATGCCAACTATATCCATATTTATCCCAAAAATATTGGGAGATATCTTGATTTTACGAGATTTGATAGGATTTTTTACCATATCATCAATTATTATTAATTTCAGTTGGGAAATTTCATGCTCTCTATGGCAACATTTGTATCTGGTTGTCTGGTGGGATTCACAACAGGGTGGCAGTTAGCCTTAATCACTCTTCCATTGGTTCCTCTTATAGCTATAATTGGCGGGATCCACACTGCTATATCGGCAAACTTCTCGGGCAAAGGCCTAGAAGCTGTCACAAGCCAGGAATATCGCCGAACAGGTGACGAATATTGAAATAGTTTTTAGCTCACAAAATTTATGTTTTTTCACCATTGATCTAGGATGAATCGAAATGAACTCGCGGACAATAATCCAAATTCGAGGAGTGTTGGCATTCGTTGGCGAGTCAAGAGCTTTTGTAATACCCGAAACTTGACTAACTAGGTTAAGTTGCTTAATGCTATAAGTAAGAGGTAGTTACGATTAATTAATTACGATCGAACATCGTCATGCATTGAACTCGGTTAGAGGTAGTCGAATGTGATAGAATATTATGAAAGAACCATAATCTATGAAATGAGGATGATGATTTAGTCAGAACTGTGGTGCCTAGAATTTATTTGTCTCGATATAATTGAGTTAGTATGATAGTCGATGGACAATTACGTAATGATTATCGTAATAAGAATTAGACTCACTTTTGAAATAAATCAGGTATGATTAAATTATGAATTCGGATGTGTCGGGATTATTGTCATTATTTCGATCGGGGAGTCGTTTTGCATAAATGTAAGATAAGGGTAGCAAATAATATTATAGATGGTTGGAGGTTTGATTTGCAAATAGGATAGTTCTTATACAAAATATTCTACACACACTTACACCATCTACACACACAAATCTCTACCACTCTTCCTCTCAAAACCTTATCCCTTCTTGCTTTTTCTTGAATGTTTATGATGCATATGGAACTTGTGGATTCTAACACTACCTTGTTTATGGAATCAAAGTGGTAAGATTATTAAAGTGTTGAGTTGTTAATATCATTATGTGGATTTTGTGTTGGGTGCTTTGGATACGAGTTGGATTGGGTTGATGTATTGAGAATGAGAAGAATAAGTTGTGTTTTGAAGTGTTTTTATGTATGGTAGTTGAGAAATAAGTAGCATACCTTATGGTATATATGTGGTATGGAGTTTGTATACAAAACAATGGAGGATTTTTTGGAAAACAGGGTCGTGCGATCGATCGCCAAGCATGGCCCGATCGATCGCGCGTTGAAAAATAAAGTTTGTGAACGATGAACAGTGCCATCGATCGATCGCTGGAAGCCAAAAATTGGCAAAATATTTCTGCCCGCAAGTGACCGGTCACCACTTTAAGGGCAATTGATCTCTGGGCTGTTTTAAAAATATTTATGTATAGCTAGCGATCGATCGTTGGTTAGTAGCGATCGATCGCCAGGTGCAAATTTCTGAAAATTTATTAATTGTTGGGGATTTTGAGATATGATATTGTATAGTCTATTTTGGGGTTGATTATGACTTTTGGGGAAGTTTTGTTAACAATGTAATAAAGTTAGTAGTATGTAACCTTAGTAAGACGTGTATTACATATTTGAGTTAGATGATAACTCAAGTTAATAAAAGATAAATAAGATGATTCAAATCGTATACGGAGTACGGTAAATTGTAAATGATTATGATAGGAAGCATGTCGTATCTGTTAGATGAATAATGAAGTTGTTGGGAATTATTAATAATAAATATTGAACTTATATTCAATATAGATACTCGAGCCTTCGGATGTCAAGAACGTCTAGAATCATGTCATCGACCTTAAGGTACGTGTAGCGTACGAGCAGAGGTAAACGTATTATGATTATGCGCATTGAATTCTATATTCTTGTTGTGATGAATTGCTAATTTGCTATGCGATATGGAAATGCCGCTGTCGAGCGTGCTATTATTATGGAATGGGAATACTGACGCCATGGAGCGAGTAATGGATATGATACCGCCGCTGTTGGGCGTGCGAGAGATGAGAATGATGTCACCTTTGAGCTAGCCATATGATATGATGAGCTATGATTGTACAATTGTTGAAGAGATGCATGTTAGCATTATGAATTATTATTGTAATGGTTTAGTTACCATCGATTGTTATGAGTACAGTAAATCACCGAAATGATATAACTGATTCATGGAGTTTGACGATCTTGGATATTGTGAGAACAGGAACAACATGGGAGATCCCATATGATTGTGGCATACACAGGAAGTATTATTGACATTACAGTTTCAGCTCTATATTCGATGAATTATAAACTATGAAATTGTTGATATTGAGATTATGTTATTGGTGTGTTCACCCTGTATGAGGGCTGTTTCGGTTGAAACAGGTAGAACATGTTAACATTGACATTGGCATTGGCAAGGAGTCCGAGCTATGTACGAAAACTCTCACTGAGAGGAGGTACCAGTATTGGTATTGAGAACGTGACCTTATATACGTAGATATACATCTGTTTAATGCTCGCCTGTGAGCATGATGGTACATGTATATGGATTGTATAAGTAGTTGATTATCCTCTCTTCATTTGAGCATGCATGAAATTTGTGATGTCCGTAATAATTAATAATCATTTATTTGGATTTAATTAAGGTGTTTATATGATATGTCAGGATTTAATTATTGGGTACCGGATATTGGAACGGAGATGGGATAAATGATTCTGGATTGAATTTACGATGTTAATTAAATTCAAGGAGATTCTTAAATTCTTAGGAATGTCATTATGGTCCGGGATTTGAATAAATAAGGTTGAACTTGTAGTGTAAATTAAATTTAAATGATTTCTTGTTACAATAAATTATTGATGATTAAATGTTGTTTAATTGGATAAGATGATAATTGTTGGTGTGGATTAAAAACTAGGATTGAATTAGAAACCCACACTTTTCTCTAAATTACACACTAAAAGCTCTCACTCCTCGCCTCCCACGCTCTCATCGCCCGACTCCTCTCCTCGGCGGCTATGGACGATTTCCTCCCATTTTTCAAACTCGAATCTTGTGCGGGTTTGTGTCTTAGCTATTTACTATTCTTGCTTCTCGATTTATATGTTATTTGGTATGAGTTTTATGCTGATTTGGGGCTCGATTTTGGTGCTTTTTGGGGGCACTTTTCAGACCTTTTTGGGGCGGTTTTGTGCTGTTAATTTGCTCAAAAATCTGATGCTATTTTGGTTAAAAATGATGACGCTTTAGTTCGAAATTCCTGCTGTTCTTGATTCGATTTCTCGTTGTTTTGGGTTCGAAAATGGTACTGGTTTTGGGTTCTTGCTTAATTGATTATTACTTTGTTTAGTTAATGTGTTAGCTTGCTTAAATATGAACGAAATGTTGGTATAGGTTTTCAATTTCATCTTCTTTCCCCTGCTGTATGTTCGAACCTTGCTGCCGTTTGTGGATGAGGGAAAATGATGCTGTTGAGTTTTGGATTCTTGCTTTACATTGCCTTCTAGTGCAATACCTTGTTGTGTAGATGGTGTATAGGTTTACATTGTGTTTGACTCCTCATTTGAAGTACATTTCGAACCTTGCTACTGTAATAGGGGAATTGAGGTTGTCGACCTTATTTACTGTCCAAGAAGTTTAACTTACAGTTTAGTCAATTTAAAATATGGCCTTTGGTCTGTAAAAATCTGCTACTTTTTTTGGCTGAATTTCCAACTATTTTGGAATCGAAATTAATGGCTATTGGTTCGATAATTATGCAGTTGGATTTGATTGAATTATGATATTATTAATCCAAAATCATGCTGATTCTTGGTAAAAAATTATGTCATTAGTTGTGATTAAATTGCACTACTGTATAATCAAATTATGTGCGGAAATTAATTGAATTAGGCTGCTGAAACGTGAATCAAATTACGCTACTGTCATGGCCGAAATTACTAATCTTTTGATGAAAGGTTAATGCTAATTGTTAGGTTCGGTTCAGAAATCCCCTTCTAGTTTAATTGCTTATCACATTGATTGATATCGCATTATAAACATGTGTGTATGTACAAGTCTAAGGCTGGGTACGTTTGACCATTGATATTGAGCTATTGAAACTCTGTAGAGACTTCTCGAGCCTTTGGACAAAACGAAGGTTGGCCTAACTGTGAATTCTTGCGATAAGGTACGTAGTGACGTACAAGCAGGTATACTATGAATTATTTCATACTCCAGTATTCATGTATTGTTGAATGTGATGACTGAATATAAGGAAATGAATATGTGAATTGAGTTTGATATATGTGGTATGGTGGACACGTAAATGTACGTGGTCCGGATATGGAGTTGGGTATGGATGCCTTTGGCATTATCAATATGAGAAATGGTTGAGAATGAGATTAACTGATAGGCAGAGTTGCCTTCGATATGAGATTCGTCATGATTGAGCATAAATGATGAATTGTGATTTTATTTTATTTATTGCATCGATGAGTATCATGTTTTGAATAATGATACTGAACTTGATGTTATGAAAGCGTGTGAGTTTGAAACAAGAACAATTCGTGGAAGCTATACAAATTCAGAACTGTACAGGGAGTATATTTTTATAGATTTTCAATAATCTTAAAATGTGCTATTATGATCTTATCATGATCTTTATGCAATGTCATGAATATGAGTATTGTGATATTGGATGCTCACTCTTGGGGGCTGTTTCTGTTGAAATAGGTACGGCATTGGTTTTGGAAGTGAGTGCAAGCCACTGAGTGAGAATACTTCCAGAAGCGTGATTCCAGTATTGGTATGAAGTAATGTGATTTATGCAAATAGATATGCATTCCTTTATTTAATGCTCGTCTGTGAGCATCATGTATATGTATTTATGGGTGTATAAATATCTCGAAGTTCTCCCTATATTTTGGTGTTCGATGCATTTTATTTTGGGGATATATGGTGTATTATGAAATGAGTAGATAAATGATGTATTATGTTGCTATTGTGATTATGGGGATTGGATATATTGCCTCTTTGATATTTTGGGAAGTCAAGTTTACGGGGAGACTCTGCCCAAATTTTTATAAAAGTCATAGGGTATATATGAGGCATGTAATGATTCTTTCAAAGAATGAAAAGAAATTTTTACATACACAATTGACGTCATAATTGCATTATTGACGTGACGGGATGTCGGGGTCTTACAAAATTAATTGAGAATGACTATTTGATGATTGACTTGATGATATGATTAATGCTATATCAAGGGTATGCATGTTGTGTCTTGAATATTGTCAAGAGTTTGAAGGAATTACGCTTCAAAATTTATATGAGGACATGTTATGATAGAAGACCATGGATGAGAATCCCTCATTGATATGGATGTATGCACTATTAATAATTGCACTAATGAATGTGTTTAGGACTTGGGTCCTTACATTAGTGGTATCAGAGCAGTGGTTACTCTTTTGGGTTTTTGAGGGCCTAGGGATGTGTTGATAGGAATGTATAAACACATAGTTTATGCATGGCTGCGTTTTGTGTCAGTATGGCATGATAAATATACTCTTATGTGCAAGATATAATACGAAGTAATTGGAATTTGTATTATTGCTAATCATTGTGATTACAGGATCATATGAAGTACGAAGAACGTGATATGGAGAAATGACAGGTGATGGCAATGAACATACGCACTAAGGGTTGTATGGTTGAAAAATGCTATCGACCGGTAACTTATTTAAGTCTCATATCATTGATTTAACTATTGTGATTGTAATGATGTGATGTTGGTGAGCGACAAATGATATGATATATTGATAGCTGATATTAATTTAATAATGTGATTGAAGAAAGAATAACTGAATGTTAATAGAAATTGTATGCACGTTGTATATGCATACAATGCTAAGAAATCTGATTTTGTAGGAAAAATCAGAAGATGAAAAATGAGATAGGCTGTCTGAGGGCAGGAAATGATGGACACTATTGTGTTTTGATATGTGGCAACAGACGAAGTGATGACCGGGTATGGTTACGTTGTGATAATAAGAATGCATGTATATGTGAAATTATGCAAATGTGCATTGAGATATGTGTATAGGTATGTTTGGATATTCCGTGTTGTTGTTATATTCGAGCGATGAATATATACTTGCCACTGCCATATTGAAAGCGATGAAAATATAGTACCTGGCGCTTTCATGTCGAAGCGATGATTAGGCCGCTGTCATGTCGAAGCAAGGGGTATTATATAATGTCGCTATATGTCGAAGCGAGGGCTATCAAAATACTGTTGTTATAACAAGACCAGAATCGTTGTGTTAGATATGTGGGTATCGATTTGTGTCATGACATGTAAATGAATTGTAGAGTTGAGCACTTACCTTAATCTAATGATTATGTATATGAGTTGTGGAACATGGGAATGATATTATGAATCTCTAATGTTTAGTGGGTGTGGTGATATTATGAATTGATCACTGATAAGTAAATGTGAAAGGAACAAAGTACTACATACGACGTGAGTCACCTCTTGAGTCCAAAAGGAACAAAGTGCTACATGCGATGTGAGTGACCTCTTGAGTCCAAAAGGAACAAAGTACTGCTTACAATGTGAGTCACCTCTTGAGTTCGAAGGAACAAAGTGCTACATGCGATGCGAGTGACCTCTCGAGTCTGAAAGGAACAAAGTACTACATGCGATGTGAGTGGCCTCTTGAGTCCAAAAGGAACAAAGTACTACATACAATGTGAGTCACCTCTGAAGTCCATGTTTATACCAATAATTTGAAGGCGAGGGATATTATCGAGCCGCCGATGTATAGAATACTTGCCACTGTTACACGAAGCGTGGGGTATTATGAGGTATTGTGTACCGCCGTTGGGCGATGAGGTATTGTGTACTGCCGTTGGGCAATGATATTATTGTACCGCCATTGGGCGATGATTGTTATGTGCCGTTGTAGTGCGATGAGTATTATTATGCTGCTATTGAATTAGCAATGAATGTTGATGTGCTGCTATTATGTTAGCGATGTATATTGATATTGTATTGATTGCAGATGGCAATAGAAGTACTGTTGTGCACACTTACATTATTGTTCCTTGGGTGCGTGCGATATAGGCCCAAGAGAATATTGAAAACATTCAAGAGGACGAGGCATCGAGGTAACCATTCCATTTGACTTACCACTTTGGTATATGTTAATTGGACTCATCATTGTTGATTGATTTACCACATACACATTTGGTTTACCACATTGGTATATTGATTTATGAAAAATTGAATTATGAATGTGAGGGAATTGAAAGGGAAATTGACATGGAACATAATGTGTATGTGCTCATCTCTTATTGTTGAAATGACAAGATAGGTCGGAGCATAACCACAGTAGTACTATCACTATACCTATGTTATTGACTGGGTAAATATAATTATTTTAAGATAATATCTATTGCTGTGAAAGCATGCTAGTTGATAAGTGTGATTTTTACACTTAATTTGATATATGATTAGGGGTGTTTTTGTAGTGATTCCTAGAAAATATTACACGTTTTGGTATATATTTGTATATGTCAGGAATCTAGGTCCAAATGCATAAAAGTGGATGAAATTGGCTTAAAAATGCTGAAAAAGGACCAAACTGCAAATCTGGAAAAGCAGGGACCAAATCGCAAGAATGGAGATTTGAGGTCCGCGATCGATCGCCAATAACGAAGATCGATCGCCACCATCCAGAATGTTTCCGCGATCGATCGCCAAATGATGAAGATCGATCGCCAAACCCTGAAAAATCGAGATTTTGTTTCCTACTTGGTGATTTTTTGTCCAAACTTTGCAAAACTCCTCCACATTATATATAGAAGATTTTATGACGTTTTGGGGGACTTTTGCCAACTTTTACACAGACCTAGCAGCCTCTCCTCCATCCAAAGCACCACCACAATTCATTGAAGAGCAAGAGCAACACAAGGAACGAAAGAACGGAGCGACGCACGAAGCGACATCCTCGTTATCTTAGTATTTCTGAACTTATTAATTTTTATATCAGATTTTGATGTTGAATTTGTTTAAAGACATGTTTATGCATTATAATTTGATTATGGTTGTTGGCTAAATTATTTGTCAAGACATAGGGGATCCCATGTTTGAACCCTTGAGTTAATTAACGGTTTTGATTTAATTTCTGTGATCTTTGTTCATAATTTATGTTTTTAATGCTTGTAAAAGATTAGCTACCTTTTGCATGATTTTGGTAATCGTAATTGAATTGACCATAGGAGATTACGATACGACGTAGTAAATTAGGCCGTGGGTTTTAGGTTGAGACGGACCAAGTAAAATCTAGCACACGTGTGATAGCAATAGATTTACCAAAATCGAAGGCTAGTAGTTTTCACAAAGCGTTTTTCGGTATTGATCATTCAATAAAGACACGGGAGTGATTTATTGTAGATTAATGCTAGACTTGTTATAACCAGACCAAGGTATAACGAATGAAATAGGAAAACTCGTCACCCTAGAACATAGAACATTGAATCTTAATTAATAGACAACTTTTGGGGGATTACATGGGTGAACCGACGTCTTGATAATTCGTTTATAAATTCTCTTCAATTATTCATCACTGCTGTTTAGGTTGATTTTTGTGCTTAAGTCAATTTAGTTTAATCATCATTCCATAATCGTAGGTTAAATATAGTAATTCTAATCGAACGTGGTAATTGCTACTAGTCCCTGTGGGTACGACACTCCTTACTCTTAAACCATTATATTAAAACTTGACACCGTGCACTTGCGGTAGAGAATCGCTACATTGAAATAACTGTTTAAAATAAAAGCGATCAAGTTTTTGGCGCCGTTGACGGGGACTAGTTTAAGTAATATCATAGGAGATTAGTTGACTATAATTTAGCCATAATTTTTTTTATTTTTACTTTTATTACGGTTTATACCATTTCACCACTGTTGTTCCTTCGTTGTGTTGAATTTTTGCAGGGAGTTGTCTTTGTAGTGCATGCTAAGAAGTGACAGACCTATATTAGAGCCACTTGACTTAGAGATTGAGCGAACTTGTAGAAGACTTCGGAAAGAAACTAGAGAGATGGCTAAGAATAATCGAGGGAATGGTGATTAACACAATGATGAAGTGCCAATTACAAGGTCCATGATGGACTATGCACAACCATGTTTTCAAGGCACCATGTCTAGCATCACTAGACCAAGGATTCAGGCTAATAACTTCGAGATCAAGCCTGCCATAATTCAGATGATTCAACATTCTGTGCAATTGACGATCCTAATGCTCATATCTCCAACTTTTTGGAGATATGCGACACATTCAAGCACAATGGCGTCAGCGACGACGCCATCAGGTTACGACTCTTTCCCTTCTCTTTAAATGATAAAGCTAAGAGTTGGTTAAATTCATTGCCTGCAGGATCGATCACTACTTGGGAGGGGATGGCTCAAGCATTCCTATCAAAATACTTTCCCCCTTCCAAGACAGCTAAGATGCGCAATGATATCACAACATTCATGCAACATGATCCGGAGACACTGTATGAAGCTTGGGAGCGCTTCAAGGATCTACTTCGAAGATGCCCACATCATGGCCTTCCGATTTGGCTTCAGGTACAAACATTTTACAATGGTTTATTTTCTGCTAATAGATCTATGATTGATGCAGCAGCAGGAGGTACCATTATGAGAAAGTCACCTGAGGAAGCTTACACACTCTTGGAAGAGATGGCATCCAACAATTACCAGTGGCAGTCCGAAAGGAATGTGCTGTGCCCAAAAGACCAATTGGGATGCATCAAGTGGACGAAGTGACATCAATACAAGCTCAATTGGAGGCTTTGAACAAGAAGATGGACAGTTTGAGCATGACAACCATGCAAGCTCAAGTGATCACATGCGATTTATGTCGAGGCAACCATCCAAGCACGGAATGTCAGGCAGGTAACCCTTTTATGCTATCTAATGAACAAGCAAATTTTGTAGGAAATAGACCACCACAGGGTAACTCATACTCCAACAACTATAACCAACCGTGGAGGAATCATCCGAACTTCTCTTGGTCCAACCAAAAGAATGCCGAATCCACAACCTCCACCGGGTTATCCACCAAAGCCGAGTATGGAAGAGTTGCTAACTAAGTTCATGACAATGACGGAGAATAGGATGCAAAATCAAGATGCATCAATTAAGAACTTGGAAACTCAAATGGGGCAAATGGCAAATATGTTAGCGGGAAGAGCACCAAGAACTCTGCCGAGTGACACCGAGAAAAATCCACGGGAGCAGCCAATGCCGTGACCTTGAGGGGTGGAAAAGAACTTGGTGATGAGAAGGAGACTGAAAAGATAGCTATTAAACAAGATGAGAAGGAGCAGCCACGCAACAAGGGTAAGTCCACTAGAGACACTACACCTATCACACCACAAGAAAAGGTACACATTCCTCTCCCATTCCCTGCAGCAGTTAATAGGGCAAAGGTTGATTCAAACTTTGCCAAATTTTTAGACATGGTTAAGAATTTGCATATAGATATACCATTTATTGATGCCTTACGAGACATGCCAAATTATGCTAAATTCTTAAAGAAGATGTTGTCTAAGAAGCAGAAATTGGGAGAGCACGAGACTGTCTTTTTGACTGAGGAATGTAGTGCTATTGTGCAAAAGAAATTGGCCACCAAGTTAAAAGATCCAGGGAGTTTCTCTATCCCTTGCACTGTTGGGCCTATTTCTTCTATTAAATCATTATGTGATTTGGGTGCTAGTGTGAATTTGATGCCTTTGTCTGTTTTTCAGAGACTTGGATTAGGAGAGCCGAAGCCCACGAGGGTAGTGTTGCAAATGGCAGACAAATCTATCACCTACCCACTAGGAATCATTGAAGATGTACCAGTAAAGATAGATCAATTCACCTTCCCGGTGGATTTCCTAGTGCTGGATATGGAGGAGGATGTGAGAATGCCATTGATCCTGGGACGCCCATTCTTGGCTACTGGAAGAGCCATCATTGATGTTGAAGAAGGGAAATTGATCCTCCGTGTAGGAGAGGATCGTGTTACATTCAATATGTTCAAATCTTCAACACACGCACACAACGAGCATGATTATCTAAAAGTTAACATGATTGACACTTTGCTTGTTGATGTGGTGCAAGGTACTAATGAGGTGAACGTGGAGTCTGAGCTAGAGCCTAAGGAAGGCAAGAGCCATGACATGGTCAAGTCAAAAAAGGCTAAGAAGCTCAAGGAGAAAAGGACATTCATGAAGGGAGAGACAGTGCAGTTGCATAAAGCGCCACCACCTCGCATTTTCCAAAGCAAGCGAAAGGCGTCATGGGTTGGACCATTCATGGTAACCACCGTCTATGCTCATGGAGCAATTAAGGTAAGTGATCCTATTCTAGGCACTTACGTGGTAAATGATCAGCGGTTAAGGCACTGCAACGTGGATGACACTAATCCACATACTCCGAACTGTTAGAGTGATGTTGGTAATAAGTCCAGCTTGGGACTATAAATCAAGAACTTTTTCCTATCCCTTTGCTTTGTTTTTAGTTTATTTTGGTTTTTTTGTTTTTATTTTTTTGATTTTGGTGAGGCTCCATGCGTGCTGTGACGTGTTCCAACACTATGCCCCATGAGCTGATGATGAATTGGACAACGATCACTGACGATCGTTGTCAACGGTAAATGTTTTGTCTTATTTTCCGTGCTTAGTACATTGAGGACAATGCATGAATTAAGTTTGGGGGAGTGCATTACTGTGTCATGCTTCTTATTTGGAAATTGATCGTTTCTGGAGCACCAACAAAAATTTTCTTGAAAATGAGTTCAACTAGTAAGATAAGAATAAATCATAGTAGTGGTCTCTATTCAATGATGATATTAGTCTCACTATGCATGTCAACTTGAGTTTTGATGATTGTAAGACTTGTTTGTGAATATCTTGTTTTGAGTAGCATGTCAAAGATGAGGAATATTTTGAGCACATTTGAGTAACAATCTTGTGAATTGCACTTGTAGTAGTGAAAAGTTTTTGTGAACTTAATGAATTGTTTTTGAGCATCTTAGAGTACCTTAGAAACTATTTGATGATGACACTTTGAGGTGAAATTTTATAGTTATAAACTCGACTTGGAAATGATCTAGGTGATCATTGGACCGTTTGAGCCTTTCAACCTTACCATGTATTTATCAATCTATAGTGTCCCCCTTTGAGCTTAAATGAATAAGAATGGAAATTAGCCCCCATTCAACAATTTTTTGGCAAACTCATTATACCCACCTTTATGAGCCTAAATGAAAAAAATTATCCTTACCAAAAGGGAGTATAATGATTCTCATTGGATGCACATGAATTGCTACATTGGGATGAGCTTATTATTGAAAAAAAAAATGATGAATGAGAAAAGAAAAAGATAGATAAAGCCTTGAGAAAAAGTGATTAAATAAGACCCAAAGTGGCCAAGGCTAAAAGAAAAGAAGAGAAGCTCATTTTTTTTGTGCTAGAACTATGAACATTACATGCTTATACTCTCTTCTTTGTGCTATCCTATCTTTTCTTTGAAGCCACCACCTAGGCCTAACACTACAATCTTAAAAAGACCTATTGATCCAAGTCTAGGGAGTGACTACATTAGTGGAGAAGCTGTTTGAAAATAGGATTTTGGGGTGCTCAATGATAATCTTACTTTTCATTGACTAGCATGATTTGATCTATGAAAATTGCATGAAACTTGAAAGTGACAATAACACACACCCACGTTCTGATTTGGCGACGTGTTGCTTGATCTAGGAGAAAACACAACTTGTTAAACTTTCTGATTTATTCTGGTTCGTTTGTAAGTGAGATGTCTGAGCTACATGATTGACTACAAATTGGTTTAGTTGAATCTTCAAATATTGAACTCTACTGTTTGATTTTATTTCTTGCTCGAGACGATCAAGCTTAAGTTTGGGGGAGTTGATAAGTGTGATTTTTACATTTAATTTGATATATGATTAGGGGTGTTTTTGTAGTGATTCCTAGAAAATATTACACATTTTGGTATATATTTGTATATGTCAGGAATCTAGGTCCAAATGCATAAAAGTGGATGAAATGGGCTTAAAAATGCTGAAAAAGGACCAAATTGAGCAAATCTGGAAAAGCAGGGACCAAATCGCAAGAATGGAGATTTGAGGTCCGCGATCGATCGCCAATAACGAAGATCGATCACCACCATCCAGAATGTTTCCGCGATCGATCGCCAAATGACGAAGATCGATCGCCAAACCCTGAAAAATCGAGATTTTGTTTCCTACTTGGTGATTTTGTGTCCAAACTTTGCAAAACTCCTCCACATTATATATAGAAGATTTTATGACGTTTTGGGGGACTTTTGCCAACTTTTACACAGACCTAGCAGCCTCTCCTCCATCCAAAGCACCACCACAATTCATTGAAGAGCAAGGGCAACGCAAGGAACGAAAGAACGGAGCGACGCACGAAGCGACATCCTCGTTATCTTAGTATTTCTGAACTTATTAATTTTTATATCAGATTTTGATGTTGAATTTGTTTAAAGACATGTTTATGCATTATAATTTGATTATGGTTGTTGGCTAAATTATTTGTCGAGACATAGGGGATCCCATGTTTGAACCCTTGAGTTAATTAACGGTTTTGATTTAATTTCTATGATCTTTGCGCATAATTTATGCTTTTAATGCTTGTAAAAGATTAGCTACCTTTTGCATGATTTTGGTAATCGTAATTGAATTGACCATAGGAGATTACGATACGACGTAGTAAATTAGGCCGTGGGTTTTAGGTTGAGACGGACCAAGTAAAATCTAGCACACGTGTGATAGCAATAGATTTACCAAAATCGAAGGCTAGTAGTTTTCACAAAGCGTTTTTCGGTATTGATCATTCAATAAAGACACGGGAGTGATTTATTGTAGATTAATGCTAGACTTGTTATAACCGGACCAAGGTATACCGAATGAAATAGGAAAACTCGTCACCCTAGAACATAGAACATTGAATCTTAATTAATAGACAACTTTTGGGGGATTACATGGGTGAACCGACGTCTTGATAATTCGTTTATAAATTCTCTTCAATTATTCATCACTGCTGTTTAGGTTGATTTTTGTGCTTAAGTCAATTTATTTTAATAATCATTCCATAATCGTAGGTTAAATATAGTAATTCTAATCGAACGTGGTAATTGCTACTAGTCCATGTGGGTACGACACTCCTTACTCTTAAACCATTATATTAAAACTTGACACCGTGCACTTGCGGTAGAGAATCGCTACATTGAAATAACTGTTTAAAATAAAAGCGATCAGCTAGTCTTGTATATTGTGGAGTTAATGATTAATTAACCGTGTTAGGTTGAGATTGAATGTAACCATGCAGGAATCAGAAGAATGAACATGTCACAGGATGACATGAAACATCACGAGTTGATGAGAGATCACTATAAATGTCGTGTATGGACATGTGATCATTATGAACGTCACGAGCTGACATGAAAAACTAACGTGAATGATATGAATAAGACATGAGAGGATAAATGATGATATCCTCCAACGTATAATGACATAAGTAATAAATAATCATTTAATGATTTATGACGAGTTAGACACGATGTGACGAACAGTAGAATGATGTCATTATGAAAATACATGTTATCTATGAACATCCATGATAAATGATTTAATATGTTTTGAGATTGAGTTAGGAATGGGAAAACAAGTAAATGAGGACAGATACATGTAGTAATTACTAATGAGCATTTCTAGTAATTACTTGGCTTTAAATGTAGATTAGATGAAAATGTACGATGAGACTGATGTCTATGAATTAATGAACACTTACTACACAGTGAAAAGTCGTCCAATCATGAAATAGTACAAATACAATGAGTATTGTTGGTAAAATGATTGTAAGAAGTTACATTGATGAGATATGCAATTGGTTTAATCACTCAAATATGCAATATTATGTTGTAGCATGACGTGTACAGGAATGTGTGAGATTTTTCGACGCAGGAATGTTCATGTCTAATGACTGAAGCATTATGAATATCAGTAATGCATAAAGGACAAGGTGCGTAATTATGTTATGTGAACGTGGGAAGTACTAATGAATTTGTTTAGCACTTATTGTACCCCAGATGATAACTGGGTGATGATATGTGGAAAGTTGATACTTTCGAACATGCGAGTGCCGTGATGGGCATGATGAGATGATGCTGATGTATACCCTGTTGATGATTGCATATGTACAGGTATGAAATTATGTATACGAAGTTAATGCTATTGCAATTTCATAAAGGTGATACCGAGGAAGAATAATATGAGATCATGTGAAAATTATATTATCAATTATGATGGACTAAGGATATTGCTGAGACAATTATGATGTTGTTGATACATACATATATGATGGGAATATGGATTTAATGAACTTACATGATCAGCTTGCATAATGATGGTTAGAGGGTATGATGCATACAATTCGTACTTGAATTGTATGCAAGATAAAGAATTCTTTAAGAAAAGATCTGATAAGGAAGAATAATTGAAATAGTGTGCACGTATACTCATGGATGAGTCAAAATCCAAATGTGATTCGTAATAATTGATAGTGTGTTGACATTAATCCAAGATTGATAGAGAATAGTGTAATGCTGGTAAATGAGTAGCGGTGTTGATCGAATGATAAAATTTGCAATGAAAAAAAAACTTGACAAATGTATGTTCTATATAAGATCATTATGTGTTATTAACACGGTAAAATTTGGAGGCATGTGATAATTGAAATGTAGCACCATATGAGATACAATGTACATTACTACGTAATGGCAGAACATGCATGTATGGAGGAAATTTGATATGACCTTATAAGAACTCTGCCTAACGTCGAATAACAATAAATGGAAAGTTGAAAGAACGGTGAGATAGAAGATTATAACAGCTTATGAATGCATGATATCGATTTTGAATGATGATATTAAAAATAATGAAGTTGTAGGAGAGACAATGTTAAAAGAACTGGTTGGTACACCAAGTGTGTCACCAAGTGTGGTTAGTACACCAAGTGTGTCACTTGTGTAGAGACGTTATAGATTCCAAATCTACTAATAGTGGAAATTCCTTTTGATATCGTTTTCCCAAACAAGAGCCTGACATTTGTTGAGAAACTGCATGAGGAGTGTGGTAGGTCTTCCTTAATTGCATTAATGAAATGAAATGCCTACGCTTGAACCGAAATAAATTGAAGGAATGTAGAGTGTAAATCTAGAATGATGTTTCGTGACATTCTAAATTGTATATTGTCATTATCGATTTCTTGTTAGAAATGTAAACACTCGCTTTGCAAATGTTACAAGAATGTCAAGGAAGATAGTCCCAATGTTGAGTGTTCCGTTGAACTCTTGTTTGGATGGATCATATAGGTTCCAATGAGATATTGAGACACTACGACGGTATGTCGACTCTATCTCTGGCACTTATGTTATGTGTGATTGAGTTTTGACACTTCTGACAAGTGTGTATGTTGAATTTCGGGGACGGAATTTTATTAGTAGGGGAGAATTGTAATACCCGAAACTTGACTAACTAGGTTAAGTTGCTTAATGCGATAAGTAAGAGGTAATTACGATTAATTACAATCGAACATCATCATGCATTGAACTCGGTTAGAAGTAGACGAATGTGATAGAATATTATGAAAGAACCATAATCTATGAAATGAGGATGATGATTTAGTCAGAATTGTGGTGCCTAGAATTTATTTGTCTCGATATAATTGAGTTAGTATGATAGTCGATGGACAATTACGTAATGATTATCGTAATAAGAATTAGACTCGTTTTTGAAATAAATCAGGTATGATTAAATTATGAATTCGGATGTGTCGGGATTATTATCATTATTTCGATCGGGGAGTCGTTTTGCATAAATGTAAGATAAGGGTAGCAAATAATATTATAGATGGTTGGAGGTTTGATTTGCGAATAGGATAGTTCTTATACAAAATATTCTACACACACTTACACCATCTACACACACAAATCTCTACCACTCTTCCTCTCAAAACCTTATCCCTTCTTGCTTTTTCTTGAATGCGATGCATGGAACTAGTGGATTCTAACACTACCTTGTTTATGGAATCAAAGTGGTGAGATTATTAAAGTGTTGAGTTATTAATACCATTACGTGGATTTTGTGTTGGGTGCTTTGGATATGAGTTGGATTGGGTTGATGTATTGAGAATGAGAAGAGTAACTTGTGTTTTGAAGTGTTTTTATGTATGGTAGTTGAGAAATAAGTATATGTTCGATGGAGTTTGTATACAAAACAATGGAGGATTTTCGGGAAAAAGGGTTGCGCGATCCATCGCCAAGCATGGCACTATCGATCGCGCGTTGAAAAATAAAGTTTGTGAACGATGAACAATGCCAGCGATTGATCTCTGGTTATGGAGCGATCGATCGCTGGAAGCAAAAATTTGGCAAAATTTTGCTGCCCGCAAGCGATCGGTCGCCACTTTAAGGGCGATTGATCTCTAGGCTGTTTTAAAAATATTTATGTATAGCTAGCGATCGATTGCTGGTTAGTAGCGATCGATCGCTAGGTGCAAATTTCTGAAAATTTATTAATTGTTGGGGATTTTGATATATGATCTTGTATAGTCTATTTTGGTGATGATTATAACTTTTGGAGAAGTTTTGTTAACAATGTAATAAGGTTACTAGTATTGAACCTTAGTAAGACGTGTATTACATGTTTGAGTTAGATGATAACTCAAGTTAATAAAAGATAAATAAGATGATTTAAATCGTATACGGAGTATGGTAAATTGTAAATGATTATGATAGGAAGCATGTCGTATCTGTTAGATGAATAATGAAGTTGTTGGGAATTATTAAAAATAAATATTGAATTGATATTCAATATAGATACTGGAGCCTTCGGATGTCGAGAACGTCTAGAATCATGTCATCGACCTTAAGGTATGTGTAGCGTACGAGCAGAGGTAAACATATTATGATTATGCGCATTGAATGCTATATTCTTGTTGTGATGAATTGCTAATTTGCTATGCGAAATGGAAATGCCGCTGTCGAGCGTGCTATTATATGGAATGGGAATACTTACTCCATGGAGCGAGTAATGGATATGATACCGCCGCTGTTGAGCGTGCGAGAGATGAGAATGCTGTCGCCTTTGAGCGAGCCATATGCTATGATTGTACAATTGATGAATGAGATCCATGTCATCATTATGAATTATTATTGTAATGGTTTAGTTACCATTGATTGTTATGAGTACGGTAAATCACTGAAATGATATAACTGATTCATGGAGTTTGACGATCTTGGATATTGTGAGAACATGAACAGCATGGGAGATCCCATATGATTGTGGCATACACAAGAAGTATTATTGACATTGTTTTAGCTTTATATTCTGTGAATTATAAACTATGAAATTGTCGATATTGAGATTATGTTATTGGTGTGTTCACCCTGTGTGGGGGCTATTTCTGTTGAAACAGGTAGAACAAGTTAACATTGACATTGGCATTGGCAAGGAGTCCGAGCTATGTACGAGGACTCTCCCTGAGAGGAGGTACCAGTATTGGTATTGAGAACGTGACCTTATATACATAGATATACATCTGTTTAATGCTCGCCTGTGAGCATGATGGTACATGTATATGGATTGTATAAGTAGTTGATTAGCCTCTCTTCATTTGAGCATGCATGAAATTAATTGAGATTGACTATTGCATGATTGACTTGAGGATATGATTAATGCTATATCAAGTGTATGCATGTTGTGTCTTGAATGTTGTCAAGAGTTTGAAGGAATTACGCTTCAAAATTTATATGAAGGACATGTTATGATAGAAGACCATGAATGAGAATCCCTCATTGATATGGATGTATGCACTATTAATGATAATTGCACTAATGAATGTGTTTAGGACTTGGGGTCCTTACAGCTTTGTAGGCCTATCCCACGGCATTGAAGATTGCTCACAGAATTGGCTACAAGAGTTGATGTTCAAAGGGATTGGGAGCTTCTTATTTTACTGTTTTTTGATGCTTATGCCCGTTTGCTCTGGTATGGACTGACTTGGTTAGGCATCATGTGATGAACGGAGGGCTTGCAATAACAACAACGTTTGTTGTCATGATTGGTGAAATGCAAGTTTAGTTCATTCTGGTTAAATATTTTGCACAAAATTTATTGTTTTTTTAATGTTTATTGATCTTATAATGTTCCGTAATATGTAGGGCTCTGGAGCAGTCTGCCCCAAGTATGTCTGCATTGCAAAAGGCAAGAATTACTGCGGCTAAAATCTTCCAGATAATAGATCACAAACCCTCTGTGGACAAAAACAACAAGTCGGGTTTGGAATTGAAGTCAATAACAGGGCAACCGGGCAACTGGAGTTTTAGAATGTGGATTTCAACTACCCTTCAAGGCCGGAAACTCAAATACTCGACAACCTTTTGTTGGAAATTTGAAATGAAATTAAAAAAAATATTAGACGCTCGATCGATCGCAGCCCTTGCCGCGATCTATGAGCAAGGCAGTATTTTTTTACTTGTTGGCAACATGGGCGCGATCAAGCCACGATCAATCACGCCCCGCGTCTGTTTGGCAGATTGGTGTGTCCTTTCATGTTCGGGTGTGGTTTTTCACGATATGGTGCCTCCAAATGGTGTCTTTTTGGACATAACTCTTGACATACTATAAATAGAACATCCCTCACTTGAATTGAACATTGAATTTCAAAATTCACTCCATATTTGAATCTCAAATTTTGCGTATTTTGTGGGTCTTCATCCTTGTTATGGTTGAGCGTTTTTAAACTTTGTGGTTTAAAGGATTTGTGATTTGGAGTGCTACTATCACAATCATAGTCGTTGTATCTTGGGAGACAAATTGCCAATGAACCGTTAGCACCGTAGCGGGGCAATATTGTCTTAAGGATAGAGATTCCAAATCTCGCTTCGACATTCCTACTACAAAGCCATTGTTGTTATTGCTTGCTACTTTCTAAGATACACACCCATAAAGTTTTGAACAACAATCTTAAGACAATACTAGCAACAAAGGGCTTCTTCGAGTGCAACAACGACTCTCGTTCATCATGGTGAAAGGCCAGAGAAGTTCAATGGAAATAACTTCAAGCGATGGCAACAAAAGATGTTTCACTTGACAACCTTGGGGTTGACAATGTTTCTCAATGAGGATGCTCCTACTGTCATGGAGAGTGAAACCGAAAACCAAGAGAGGGATGCAGTTAATGCATGGAATCAAAGTGATTTCCTGTGAAAGAATTATATTCTCAATGGACTAGACAACACATTGTACAATGTGTATTGTCTAGTGAAAACGGCCAAGGAATTGTGGCAATCCTTGGAGAAAACGTATAGATCCGAGGATGCAGGCATGGAGAATTCATAGCGTTTCCTGGATTTCAAAATGGTTGACACAAAGCTGGTGATAGCGCAAGTGCAAGTTTTGCAAGTAATCATGCACGAAATTCATGCGGAGTGAATGGTTCTCAGTGATTCATTCCAAGTGGCCGCAATGATTGAGAAGTTGTCTCCATGATGAAAGGACTTGAAGAATTATCTCAAGCACAAACGAAAAGAGATTATTCTTGAGGACCTTGAGATTCGCTTGAGAATTGAAGAGGACAACGGAATTTCCGAAAGGAAGAAAAATTGGCACCAACATGAAGCACGAGTGAATTTAGTGGGAAAACCCACCGGATCAAAGTGCAAGTTTGACGGAATGGCCTCTAAATCTGGAAAGGTGAAGAAGTTCAAAGGCAAGTGCTACAAATGTGGAAAACCCAATCACATGGCGAAAGATTGTCGCATTAAAGATGATCGTGGGAAGGCTATGGATCAAGTAAATGGGACTGGAGAAAATCGTCTCTCAAATGAGTTGGATGATCTAGCGTTTACCGCTTAATTAGATTGTGTATCTTTGAAAGTTGTAAACTCCAGGAATGGAGTGATTCTAAATAAATATAATGACGATATTTGTTGAAAGCAATAAAATTTATGTTATTACTTCTTGTATTGAATCTTATGGTTTGTGACTTGATTGTTAGGATCATTTAACCCATTGTTCGCTGCGCAAATTGTAATGTTAAATATATTGATTGTGTGGGCACTAAGCTAACAAAATCGTCATTCATTTGTTAGAAGAATCGTAATGTCTCTAGATTTAATTCACAATGATGTTTCTGGTGGAAAGATTGCGCAAACTAGAGATGTGGGAAAAGTAATTCGTTACTTTATCAATATTTGCACATGATATTGTTGTGACTTCTTTGTTATGAAGCAAAAACGAGGCCGATGAGGTGTTTAAACACTTCAATGATGAGTCTATGGGAAATTGTGAGTAGATTATACTTGTGTTGTCTAAGAAGTTGACACTTAAGATTGAATTTGCACGACTATAAAATCTTGAATTCAAGTTTCTAAGCTCTGTACGCTTAAAACACAAGTGGTGAATCTGAGCCACAAATTTTGACTAGGCGTTGTAATATCTCATTTGGTTCATTTTGAATTTCTAAGCTAGTACGCTTATAACATGAATTTGCCTGATATAAAAATCTTGAATTCAAGTTTTCTAAGTTAGTGCGCTTAAATTGCAAATTGTAAACCGAGTTTGAGAATATTATCCAAGCTTTAACTTTTTGTAAGAAAGTACGCTTAAATCCAAAATTTTAAAAAATAAAATCTTGAATTTGTATTTATATGACGTTAACGCTTAAAACTTGAAATACAAAAGTTTGAAGGCCAGTGTAATTCGTAACTATCCCAAAGTTGTGGGGGGTTGCAATTCTAAGAGTCAAATACATACTAAGTATAACATTTAAGCAAGGACGAAAAAACCTTGTAATTGAAGGAAAAGAGAGTTTCCTACAATATTTGGAATTAAAGTTTCCAAGACATTTGAAGAATGAAAACTCAAGGATTAATTCAAGTTTCAAACTTTAAGCTTTGCGCTTAAATTTCAAGCTATGTTGCACCGACACTCCAAAAAATCACTCAATGCAGTGTCGGACACTCCGCGGACACGGCAGGACACAAGTGCGACACGGTGTCGGACACGCCACGTGGCGTGTCTGGACCTTTTTTAAAAAAAAAATTCTGACACGTTTCAGACACGACATGGACACGGCGGGACACGACATTGACACGGCATGGACACGGGAAAAATGAATTTTTTATAATTGTTTTTTAAATATATATATTTTTTAAAAAAGTATATATATATTTTTTTCCTTCAAAAATGTTAAAACAATTTATAACTTTTTTTATGGTTATGTAGTTTGAGTGGTATTTGTTGTATGCTTTAATTAGTGAATGAAGTGTCTACATCTTGACATCATTTTCAATTTTATTATTCAAATATTTGATAATTAATTTTTTTCTTGAATTTTAGTATATTAGAACATAATGTATATGTAGAATATATATAAAAAATAAAAAAATTATTCTCGCATCCTAGAAGTGCCGTGTCCTGTAATTTTTGAAAATTCGTGTCCCCGTATCCGTGTCGCATAGTACCCGTGTCCGTGTAGCATAGATTTCAAGTTTGCAAGAAATATAATCTTGAACTTGTAATTTTTAAGAATTTATGCGCTTAAAATTTGAATTGTGAATTAAAGTTAAGTATTTCCTCTCGTCTCGAATTTTGTAAGAAATAGCGCGTTAACAATGATTTAAATTCGATGTTGAAAATATCCTACAGGATAAAATGATGCAAAGAAGATAATGTGATTACCAAAACTGAAGATATACTATTGTGGAAAATTCTCTACGCAAAACATATAAAGCTTTTTCGGCGTGGTTTTATAAATTGTTAGAGAAAAATAATGTGCATGCAACTAAAATGTGTTGCCTAATGCTATATGAAAAAGGAAAAAAAAAAAAAGATCTCTAGTGGCATAATTGTGAATGATTATGTAAAACCGCGGATCCGCATATGAAATGGTTAACCATGAGATCATATGGAAGTTTATCGAGAGGAATGAGAACCATATAATCAAAATCTTGTAGTGGATACCCAATACATGTGACTGGAGATTCCAAGATCTAGGTTCAAAAGGGACAATAAATTATGAGATCGTATAAACACCTATCCGATCAATCTCCAACCCATTCTTATGATAAGGGGTGTAGCCTGCAAAATGGGTACGAGGATAGGCAAAAGACGTTTAATGATTCCTAAGACATATAAGAATATGTTGAAGTATAGCGGGATATTCTTCTAGGAGATCACCTACGTAAGTGCGAAGTGTGGCCGCTTCAAAGATGAAAAGCACTATGAAACCAAGCGTGGTCCAAGGCCGTAATGGACACAACCGTAAGAAACCAATACGAATGTTAGAATTGTTATGGTGTGGGTTAAATTGTCTGGGTTTACACCAACGACTAAATAGTTCAAGACTATAAGTTCGATGTCATAACAGTTCGTTAAAAGCGCTCAATTGCATACATGCATTAATTTAATTCATGTGGGGGGTTGGTTGGAAATTTGAATGAAATTTAAAAAAAAAAAATAGACGCTCGATCGATCGAGCAAGACATTATTTTTTCACTTGTTGGAAACAGGGGCGTGATCAAGCTACGATCTATCGTGCCCCGCGTCTGTTTGGCAGATTGGTGTGTCCTTTCATGTTTGGGTGCGTTTTTCGCGATATGATGCCTCCAAATGGTGTCTTTTTGGACATAACTCTTGACATACTATAAATAGAACATCCCTCACTTGAATTGAACATTGAATTTCGAAATTCACTCCATATTTGAAGATCAAAATTTGAGTAATTTTGTTGGTATTCATCCTTGTTATGGTTGAGCGTTTTTAAACCTTTGTGATTTGGAGTACTCATATCACTAATCACAGGTGGCTACTAGGCTTTTTTTATCAACAAATTATATGATTTGCTGGCCTATTACTTATTGGGCAAACTCAAAAAAAATCCCCATAGTCAAATTTAATTATGGAATCAGTCTCCACAGAAAAACTTAATTCAAACACCCTACTGCAACTTAAAATTTTGTTCAAACTCCATATCTTATTAAAACGACTATGATACCCATCTATTAAAAGTTGAACTTTTAATTTGAGAAATCATTACAGTCGGTACAAACCTATACAATTTTGGTACACGTTACACATAAAATCGGTATGAAATCTATACAATTTTGATACAAGTTACACATGAAATTGATATGAAACATATACTATTTTTGGTACTTATTACACGTGAAGTTGGTATGAAACATATACCATTTTGGTACTAGTTACACATGACGTTCGTATGAAACCAATACAATTTTGGTACTAGTTACACATGAAATTGGTATAAAACCTATACTATATTCGGTAATTATTACACGTAAAGTTAGTATGAAATCTATACAATTTGGTACTAAATATACATAAAATTGGTATGAAACCTATACAATTTTGGTACTAATTATGAATAAAATTGGTACGAAACTTATACTATTTTCGGTACTTATTCATATGAAATTTGTATGAAGTATTTACAATTTTGGTACTAGTTATACATGAAATTAGTATGAAACATATACAATTTTGGTACAAGTTACACGTGAAATTGGTATGAAACCTATACTTTTTTGGTACTTATTACACACGAAGTTGGTATGAAATATATACAATTTTGATACTTATTACACTTGAAGTTGGTATGAAGCATATACAATTTTGGTACTAGTTACAAGTGAAGTTGGTATGGAACCTATACTATATTCGAAACTTATTACACGTAAAGTTGGTATGAAACCTATACAATTTCGGGTACTCAGTATACATAAAATTGGTATGAAATCTATATAATTTTGATACTAGTTACACATGAAGTTGGTATGAAACCTATACTATATTCGAAACTTATTACACGTAAAGTTGGTATAAAACCTATACAACTTCGGTACTAAATATGCATAAATTTGGTATGAAACCTATATAATTTTGGTACTGAATGAAATTGGTACGAAACCGATCCTATTTTCGGTACTTAATACATATTAAATTATGAAATTTTTACAATTGTGGTACTTGTTACAAATAAAATTGGCTACAATTTTGGTACAAGTTACATGTGAAGTTGGTATGAAACATATACTATTTTTTGTACTTCACGTGAAGTTGGTATGAAACACATACAATTTTGGTACTAGTTATACATGAAGTTGGTATGAAGCTTATACAATTTTGGTACTAGTTACACATGAAATTGGTATGGAACATATTCTATATTCGGTACTTATTACAGTGAAGTTGGTATGCAACCTATACAATTTCGTTACCAACTATACATAAAATTGGTATGAAACCTATATAATTTTGGTACTAATTACTAATGAAATTTGTACGAAACCTATACTATTTTCGGTACTTATTACAAATAAAATTGTATGAAATCTTTACAATTTTGGTACTACTTACACATGAAATTGATATGAAACATATATCACATGAAATTGGTATTAATCAAATACAATTTTGATATTAGTTACACAGACTCAAATTGGTATTAAACATATATAATTTTGGTACTAGTTACACTTGAAAATAGTGTTAAACCTATACAATTTTGATGCCAGTTACATATGAAATTGGTATTAAAACTATACAATTTTGGTACTAGTTACATATAAAATTGGTATTAAACATATATCATCTTGGTACAGTTACACATGAAATTGGTATTAAAGCTATACAAGTTTGGTACTAGTTACTCATGAAATTGGTATTAAACTTGTACAATTGTGTACTAGTTGTACATGAAATTGGTATTAAATGTATACAATTCCGGTACTAATTACACATCAATATTGATGTTAAACTTATATATCGAATACACAAACAATATTAATTTCAAACAACAATAACAACATTTCTATAGAATCTTCTATATTAATGTTAATCTTCTATATCGAACAAACAAAAATATCAATTTCAAATAACATTAATTTCAAACTTTACAAACAATATTTCTTTGTTCTGGTACTAGTTACACATGAAATTTGTATGAAACCTATACTATTTTCAGTACTTATTACACGTGAAGTTGGTCTAAAACCTATACTAGTTACACATCAGATATGTGTATATGAGTTGTGTAAATGTCATTGACATTACTCTTTTCAATTGGGCATTGCATGTGTTAGGATATGAGTAGTGTTTAGAAGGGGGGTTGAATAAACTCTAGACTCAAATTCGATTTTTCTTTGTTACTACAGACTGTTAAGTACTGCAGTAGCTTCTCAATTAGTTGCAAGTCAACAGACACTGATAATAATGCGAAGACGTCTGCTGGACTTGTGAGTACTAATAACTGAAAGGTAAATTGTAGAAGGTAAATGACACAAGAATTGTTTCTGGAAGTTCGAAGCACAACACTTCTACGTCTCCCCTTCTTCCTTTGTAGAAAGGATTCACTAGAAGACTTTGAGTAATACAATCCTATTGTACAACCCCGATTCAGCTGGATTTACCCCACTACCAGACTGAAACTCCAAGTCTCTCAATCTGTTCAGACACAATCCGTCTGACAGTTACAAAGAGCTCACTCTTCTATCTTAGAGCAACTACAATTGATAAAGTGAATTAATCTAAGCACAAATGATCCTTAAGCGATCAAATAAAACAATAAGCCGTGCTTCTAACTTTGAGCAGATCGATAAGATGAAGTCTTTCGATGATAGTGTTCTGCTCAAATGAATGCTCAAATAAAGTGATTGATTTTTGATCTTGTAAGCGTTTTGAATCTCTTGTGTCCGACCATTTGAGCATTTTAAGTTGCACCTATATATAAGCATTTCTGCCAACAACAATATTTCCTTTTGTGTGCAACTATTTACTTTGGTCAACCTCTGAACAAGCCGCAGTCTTCTATTTTAGATACTTTCCCTTCTGGTCTGTTCTTTCGGCGGTTGTCAGATAAGATCTCATTTGTCTATTTACTATTTAAGGTAATCTTCAGTCCTTGGTCTTTTTCAGCATTAAATGCACCATTAAATGCTTCAATAAATAGCCGTTGATAATTCGGACTGATGAACGAAGTTTGCTAACTTAGTTAGTTCTGATCTGTTCTGCATTTATCTGGTCTGTTCTGATCTGGTTGACATCGATCTGGTCTGTTTGTCACTGACTTTATCGCTCTGGTCTGTTTTGTCATTGACTTTATCAGTCTGGTCTGTTTTGTCATTATCTTTATCAATCTGGTCTGTTTTGTCATCTTTAAAATCCGTAACCAACAAATTCCCCCTTTTTGATGATGACAAAACCTAGCTTCTTTATCCTTTTATTAAGTCCTTATTCTTGTAGGAATTTCGTTTAGATCGATTACGTCTTAACTATTCAAAATAAATGAATAAGACTTAGAATTCTGACTGATTCAGATCGATTAAGTCTTTTTGTTCAAAATAAATGAACTGTTCAAAATAAATGAATAAGACAGAGAATTCCGACCAAAAAACTTTTTATAAATGCGTCTGATGAATACATTTACATATGTTATTCATTACAGGCAGTTATATATGTCTGTTGTTCTGGCTTCATTTATTTCTTCTTTTCCCCCTTTTTGTCAGCAGCAATCTCTTGAATGAAATCTACGATTTGCGTAAGCTGAGCGTAGATAGCATCCAGGCGATGATCTTGGGTAAGGAGGGATTTGCAACAACAGTTTTGACTTCGGAAGCCAGCTCGATCTGTTCCTTTCTCAGGCTGGTCTTATAGGATGCTTGCTGAGAGAACAGATCAGTCAGACCACGCGAATACTGTTGATGCTCTTCATCATCTTGTCCTTGAATGAATCAAAATCCAGAGAGGTAGTCCGCTGGCTTTGATGAACTTCTCTTACTCGCTGGGAAAGAGAAAGTTATCAGATAGCTCTTGAAGGGACTTGACCACTGATGGAGCATCATCAAGGGAGCCTGAAATTTCTTCAGCATGTGACACAGTCAGCTCTTTCCCTTTTTCAGTTGGCACAGCAAAAGAGTCAGCAGATTGGCGAGTGTCGGACCGGACTAGTGCCACCAGATCCGTAGAAAATTGATTTAAAAATGCCAAATTTGTAGCATACTGATCTGGAGGAGAGTTTGGTTTAAAAGGCTCCTTAATTTGTAGAGCTGCAACAATGTTGGGCACAACTAGATTAACATCGACAAAGTCTTGAGGGACATTAGTCTGTGGTGCGACTAGTGTGCTGGTCTGAGCTTCTGAGACTGAGGACGCAAAAGGAATGGAAGTAGTAGGAGATTTAAGCAGTACGTCCATTGCCTCAGCCTCTGCAGCAGACAGAGCATTAGGTAGTGGCTGCTCCGCTGGCTTAATGATGGTTGGCTCAGAACTTTGCCCTGCCACAATCTGGCTTGCGGTTGGGTGATCTGGACTGGGAGGAGGGGTAGAGATGTTCAGCCGTTGGCAATGCAGACGGACAGCAATATGAAGAGTTAGAATGTCCATCTCCAGCTGAGCTATGACCACGCTGTCATCCTTGACAGTCTGGCTGGTAACATCAAAATTGGCTTTCTTGGCTTGGATTAGGAGGTTTGCAAGCCTCAGCCTGTGTTTTGCGCAAAACAGATCTTTGCGATGCACAGCAACGTGAACATCATCTGTTTCTGTACCCTTCAAAACCTTCTGTTCCATCTTGTGCAGCCGCTTGAGTTACCCAAAATTTTTCGCAAACCTCTCTGAGACTTCTCTATTATATTGTTCAATACGTTCGCGGATAATACTACTAATTTCGTCGGCTCGAATGGTTTTTACCAAAGAACAGATTGAAGTGGTTGACCATTCTGTACTGGACCCATTCATCGAATACAACGGCGAGGGTCTGTACTTTGTCTTCAACGGCAATGTCAATGGCTATTTGAGCAGTTGATTTGGGCTTGGAGGGTGCAGACTCTGTCAAGGTGGCTTTGCCATTTCCAGCAACAGATGAGGGCTTAATCCCTGATTGGGTGTAATCGCCCAATTCTTTGATTACAATCCCCTTGACAACTGGGATATGGGATGGGACTCGGGGCACCACTTTGGCTATTTTGGGTGGAGCTTGGGATTTTGGGAGTGGAGCTTGGGGTACAGGGGCTGCTTGGGTCGGATGAAGGGTAGATATGGGTTTGGGGTTTAAGGTTGCTAGAGGTTTGGCGAGTTGGGTTCGTGGCTTCTTTGGTAGGGGTTTGGTTAGGATGAAGTAGTGGAGGCAGACTGGGTTTCATCCGAGTCAGTCTGGACCACTACCACTTTTCGCTTGGCCCTAGTTGTCTTCATCTCTGTGGCCTGTTCAGACCACGTGAATACTGTTGATGCTCTTCATCATCTTGTCCTTGAATGAATCAAAATCCAGAGAGGTAGTCTGCTAGCTTTGACGAACTTCTTTTACTCGATGGGAGAGAAAGACAAAGTTATCAGATAGCTCTTGAAGGGACTTGACCACTGATGGAGCATCATCAAGGGAGTCTGGAATTTCTTCAGCATGTGACACAGTCAGCTCTTTCCCTTTTTCAGTTGGCACAACAAAAGAGTCAGCAGATTGGCGAGTGTCAGACCGGACTAGTTCCACCAGATCCGTAGAAAATTGATTTAAAATGCCAAATTTACAGCAGACTGATCTGGAGGAGAGTTTGGTTGAAAAGGCTCCTTAATTTGTAGAGCTGCAATAATGCTGGGCACAACTAGATTAACATCGGCAAAGTCTTGAGGGACTTTAGTATGTGGTGCGACTAGTGTGCTGGTCTGAGCTTCTGAGACTGAGGACGTAAAATGAATGAAAGTAGTAGGAGATTCCAGCAGTACATCCATTGCCTTAGCCTCTTGCAGCAGACAGAGCATTAGGCAGTGGCTGCTCCGCTGGCTTAATGATGGTTGGCTCAGAACTCTGCCCTGCCACAGTCTGGCTTGCGGTTGGGTGATTTGGACTGGGAGGAGGGGTAGAGATGTTCAGCCGTTGGCAATGCAGACGGACAGCCATATGAAGAGTTAGAATTTCCATCTCCAGCTGAGCTATGACCACGCTGTCATCCTTGACAGTCGGGCTGGTAACATCAAAATTGGCTTTCTTGGCTTGGATTAGGAGGTTTGCAAGCCTCATCCTGTGTTTTGTGCAAAACAGATCTTTGCGATGCACAGCAACGCGAACATCATATGTTTCTGTGCCCTTCAAAACCTCATGTTCCATCTTGTGCAGCCGCTTGAGTTTACCAAAGAACAGATTGAAGTGGTTGATCATTCTGTACTGGACCCATTCATCGAATACAACGGCGAGGGTCTGTACTTTGTCTTCAACAGGCAACGTCAATGGCTGTTTGAGCAGTTGATTTGGGCTTGGAGGGTGCAGACTCTGTCAAGGTGGCTTTGCCCTTTCCAGCAACAGATGAGGGCTTAATCCCTGATTGGGTGTAATCACCCAATTCTTTGATTACAATCCCCTTGACAGCTGGGATATGGGATGGGACTCGGGGCACCACTTTGGCTATTTTGGGTGGAGCTTTGGATGTTTGAAGTGGAGCTTGGGATTTTGGGAGCTTGGGGTACTGGGCTGCTTGGGTCGGATGAAGGGTAGATATGGGTTTGGGGTTTAAGGTTGCCAGAGGTTTGGTGAGTTGGGTTCGTGGCTTCTTTGGTAGGGGTTTGGTTAGGATGAAGCAGTGGAGGCAGACTGGGTTTCATCCGAGTCAGTCTGGACCACTACCAGTTTTCGCTTGGACCTATTTGTCTTCATCTCTGTGGCCTGTTCTGCACCAACCTCCATTTTGACAGTCAATACATCAGTGGGAGTTGGGGGAGCACTCTTGGATCTTAGCAAGAGCCAAATAAAATTGAGGACCAGTTCACTTTCTGTCCAAAATGAATAGCTGTCCATCGCCCCAAACTTCTTAGACGTCACCACGTCAAAACTCATAGCCTTTCTCAGTAGTGGCTTTCCGACGATGTCGCAGAGCACTTGGAAGTGGAAATACATCTCATTCTTCTTGAATGAAGGTCTAAGAGTAAGTCCGAAGATGGAGACTCTTCGTTGAAATTCTTCCAGAGTAGCTTTGGACAGATTAGCGAAGTCGGACATTCCAGAGGTGGGAAGTCCAAACGTCACCGTAAACAGCTCCTGAGAGATTTCAAAAGTCTGGCCATTTACTGAAGAAGAGATAGAATTCTTGCGAGATACGGCGTTGGAAAACAGTTCTTTGATCGCCGATTCATATACCACTGTGCCGCATTCCAAAAATTTCCACAGTCCTGAGGATTCCAGATTCTTGAATGTAGGCACCATTTCAGTATCTTCCATCCGTTATATAGCATCGAACTCAATAGATAATGAATTGTGAGTAATGGTTGCCATTTAGTAAGATTAGGATTCAAGTATGGAATAAGGAGGGGTATAGGAAGATATAAGCAGACGACAGTAAAAAGAAAAAAGTAAAATGGTGAGTGAGATGTACAGCCTGATAAATAGAGAGATATTAGACACGTGTCTGTATCTCGATGACTGATGGACGGGATGAGATTAAAGTAAGGAGGTTAAAGTTTGATCAGTCCGGGCTGTAAAATATTACTATGTTAAAGATTGATAGTGTTTTGAGTCAGATCATAGGATAACATCAGATCGATGGAGATCGGTCTGATAATCAGGAACAGTCTGTATCTTACTGACCATTGTATTATCGATCTGTACTAACACTAAATATTTTAAAAACGAAGTTAAACATGCGTCAAATATATCACGATAAATCTATTAAACCTAGAATTTGACAAAAATAATTAAACTTAGCCTCGGGGAGTGGTTTAGTGAAGATGTCTGCAGCTTGCTGGTCCGTTGAAATGTACTCGATCTGAATCTCCTTTTTGCCAACATGATCTCGAATAAAATGATCTCTGATATCAATATGTTTAGTTCGAGAGTGCAAGACTGGATAATATGTGACAACAATTGCACTTGTGTTGTTGCAAAAGATTGGTGACTCAGCAGCTTGAATGCCATAGTCTCTGAGCTGATGTTGAACCCAGAGCATTTGAGCGCAACAGCTTCCGGCGGCGAGATATTCTGCCTCAGGTGTGGATGTGGCAATCGAAGTTTGCTTCTTGCTAAACCATGAGATCAACCTTTCACCTAAGAATTGACAAGTTCCACTGGTGCTCTTGCGATCGATCTTACATCCTGCATAGTCAGCGTCTGAATATCCAGTCAAATTGAAGTTATAATCTTTGGGATACCAGAGACCAACATTATGATAACCTTTTAAATATTTTAAAACGTGTTTAGCGGCAATGAAGTGGGATTGTTTAGGGTCAGATTGAAATCTAACACACATACAAATAGAAAACATAATGTCGGGCTGGCTCACTGTAAGATATAACAGCGATCCGATTAGACATCGATACATTGTTACCTCAACTGACGTTCCCCCTTCGTCTTTATCTTACTTGATTGATGGACTCATCGGAGTTGAAGCAGTTGAGCAAGTCTCCGTACCAAACTGTTTGAGTAGCTCCTTGGTGTATTTGGTTTGATTAATGAAGATTCCATTATCGAGCTGTTTGACTTGTAGACCCAGGAAGAATGACAATTCTCCCATCTTGCTCATCTCAAATTGGCTCTGCATTAAGTTAGAAAATTTCTCGCAAAGCTTGGGGTTAATTGACCCAAAAATTATATCATCAACATATATTTGAATTAACAGAGTATGTTCCCCCTTAATAAATTTTAATAAAGTTTTATCTACTGAGCCTATCTGGAAATCACTGATCCAGAAGAAATTGAGACAGAGTGTCATACCAGGCTCTGGGGGCTTGTTTAAGTCCATACACTACTTTATTTAGTAGGAATACGTGATCTGGAAACGAGTGACTAAGAAATCCAGGAGGTTGCTCGATGTAGACTTCCTCCTGAAGTTTGCCATTTAGAAATGCACTCTTCACGTCCATTTGAAATACTTTGAAATCTTTAAAAGCAGCATATGCAAGAAAGATTTGAATGGCTTCTAGTCTGGCAACTGGTGCAAAGGATTAATCAAACTCGATTCCTTCTTCTTGTCTGAAACCTTGTGCAACCAGTCTGGCCTTGCTTCTAACTACTACGCCATTTGCATCTAGCTTGTTTCTGAAAACCTATCTGGTTCCAATAACAGGTTGATCACTTGGTCTGGGAGTTAAACTCCACACCTGATTTTTTTCAAATTGGTTGAGCTTTTCTTGCATAGCCTCTATCCAGTTATAATCCGTTAAAGCTTCGTCAGTCTATTTTGGTTCCAGGTTGGATATAAATGTAGCGTGGGTGAATTCATCCATCATCTGTCCTCTAGTTCTTATGGGTGCAGATGGACTTCCAATCACCAGATCAGGTGGATGCCTCTTAGTCCAGCGGTAGTTTGGTTCGAGAACATCTGGCACTGATGGAGGCAGATTACTGAAATCGTCAATATTGATATTTACGTTGGTATTCGCTACTATCGGATCAACGACATCAGCTCGATCTGGTAGAACTTCAGTGGCTTCTACCGCTCTGTCTCGTACTTCATGTTCTGGTGGATTGTCTCTTAATCCTGTTAACTGCATTCTCATCATCACTGTTAGCTTCGAGATGGATATTTTCCATCTGATTTTGAATCATTTCCTTGTGGTTCTCAATATCTAGAAATTCATCAAAAACTACATGAATTGACTCTTCCACAGTTAGAGTTCGATTATTGAAGACACGAAATGCTTTGCTACCAGATGAATATCCTAAGAATATTCCATCATCTGATTTAGATTCGAAAGCGGTTAGATGATTCTTACCGTTGTTATGAACATAACATTTGCTGCCGACGATATGAAAATATGAAATGGTCGGTCTATTATTTGTCGATACTTCATACAGTGTTGCATTTAATTTCTTATTAATCATGGACCGATTCTGTGTATAACATGCAGTATTGACAGCCTCTGCCCAGAACATTTGAGAGATTCCATAGTCAGCAAGCATTGTTCTTGCTGCTTTCTTGAGCGTTCTGTTGCATCGTTCTGCAACTCCATTTTGTTGAGGAGTGCGACCTCCTGACTATTCATATCTGATCCCTTGGTCATCTAGAAAGGATTCAAGATTTTGATTTGAGAATTCAGTGCCATTGTCGCTTCGAATCCTGTCTATCCCAGAGTATTTCTCGTTCTGAATGCGTTTCAACAGCTTGATCAATTTCGGGCCGGTCTGGTCTTTACTGCTAAAAAATATAGTCCATGTAAAACGCGAGTAATCATCAATAACAACAAGAGTATACCGCATTCCCTCTAAACTTGTTATTGGTATTGGACCAAACAAGTCCATGTGCAATAATTCTAAGCAGCGTGAGGAGGATTTGACATTCTTGTTCTTAAAGGATTATCTGACTTGCTTGCCCATTTGACAAGCTTGACAAATCTTCTCCTTAGCAAAGTTGATCTTGGCCAGACCGATTAACGAAATCATTTTTACATCGGCTAGAAATAATCTTGAAATTAAGATGATTCAAGCGTTTATGCCATAGCCAATGTTTATTATAGTTATGAGCGATGAAACAAGTAGGATTATCAAGTTGATCATGATTCCAGTTAATCTTATAAGTATTTCCATTACTGATTCCTACCAGCATGGTTTTACCATTAGATGATTTAACAGTGCAAGTGTGTTTGTGAAATTCTACAGTAAAACCATATTATCACATAATTGACTTATACTAATCAGATTATAGCATAAGTTTTCAACCAACAGCATATCTTTATTAATGATGTTACCGTGGATAATCTTACCCTTACCCACGGTTCTACCTTTTGCGTTGTCACCAAAAGTTATTCTTGGTCCGGTGGTGTCAACCAATTCGGACAACAAACAAGCGGTCCCTGTCATGTGTCTAGAGCATCCACTGTCCAGAAACCACTCTGAGCTCCGAACTTGATGGATTCTAGTTTTCTGCAATTAAAGCGATAGCTTGATTGGTACCAATCCTACTTGGATCCAGACAGGATTAGTCCTTTCGGGACCCACACTTGTATAACCCTGAATTGTTTGGGTCTGTGTGTCTTGAAATGTGTGTGCATTAAGTGGTGATGGTGTTCTTGGGTGATGTATGTGATAGTGAGTGTATGCATGTTGTTTAGGTGTTTGGTTTCTGTTGGGAAGCATATACCTCTTCTGGACAGGCATACAATTATAGTACCAGTTGGGTTTCACCTATCGAGTTGCCTGACCAGTGGGCTTATGTCCATTTCTGAACTTTTGCCCCGGTCTAGCTTTCTCTATTGGATCAACATGACCGATACCTTTGTGTGATGCCCATTCCTTGATGAGTATTGGCTTAACAGGTTCCTTAACCAATTCACTTGGTTCATATACTGTGCTGAATCTGACAAAGTTCATTGTTTGAACCTTGTTCTTCTCTAGAAACAGTTGAGATTTGATACCAGATGAGTTACTTTCATTGTTAGAGTAGCCTATACCGGTAAGATCACCAGCAAGCCTTATCGACTCAAGCATCTCATCTTTGCTGGCAGTTGATGCGTACCATGTGCGAACCAGTTTAATGAGTTTCTGGTGTGCACATCTGGCTTCGTCCCTTTCTTTCTCGAGTAGACTTACTTTTTCCCTTAGGCATTCCAACTCCTTTGATTGTTCACAATCAAGTTTGTTGTTTTGTTGTTCCGTTGGGATTGAATGTTCAGCCTTATAATTCTCGAAGGACTCATACAACATCTAATACTCATTAATCATGTCCTGCAATGCGTTAATAAGTTCATTATGTGTAAATTCAGAGAGATTAGAGTCAGTTACGTAACTGTCATCATTGGTCATTAGACAGTGAACTTCTTCATCTTCACTCTCACTGGATGAGCTGGTAGATTCTTCTGATTCTGATTCTGATTCTGAATTAGCCCATTTGCTCTTGTTTTTTTCAGCCACCAGTACTTTCTGGTCTCTGTCCCTTTTGGATGATCTTCTCTTTCCTTGGACTTCCTATGGTCCTTGGATCCTCTCTTCTGATCATCATTCTTTGGCATATGACAGTCAGCGATAAAATGTCCTGGTTTAAGACAGTTGAAGCAGTCACGATCATCCTCATCTAATCTACTTCTGAAGTTCTGCTTCATTGGATAAGATTGACAGGTCTTCTGATTCTTTTTCATAAATTTTCCAAACTTCTTGACAAACAGTGCCATTGCATCATTGCATATTTGTTCGGAAGTCATCTCTGTTGTGGTGGACAGGGATTCTAATGCAGTAAGGTCTTTGGATGGTTGACTGGTGCTGGGTTCATCTTCAATCCGAATGCCTAGTTCAAACTCGTATGCCTTTAAGTCAGCAAATAGATCATGTAGATCTATCTTGTTTAAATCTTTGGATTCTCTCATGGCAATTGTTTTTACATCCCATTCTCTTGGGACCTCTCATGACCTTTATGGTGACTTCTCTGTTGGATAGATCCTTACCTAGGCTGTTGAGTTCATTGATGATTCCAGTTACTCTTTCATCATACTCACTGAGAGTTTCTCCGGACATCATTTTGATGTTTTTGAACTTCTGTAGAGCGACATTGAGCTTGTTTTCCTTGGTTTGGTCATTTCCTTCACACAACTGAGCAATCTTTTCCCATATTTCTTTAGCAGTAGGACACATCTTGATTTTGTTGAACATGTTTTGTCATGTTTGAACAATATGTCTTTAGCCACATTGTCCAGATTTGCTTTTTTCTTTTCCTCATTTGTCCAGGATGTTCTGTCCTTTTCGACCACCTGAGGTTCACCTCCAGTAATGGCTGCTGCTGTGTTGATCTTCATGATCTTCATTGGTCCATCAGTGATGACGAACCACATGTCATCGTCTTGGGCACTCAGATGTGCTTGCATACGAATTCTCCAGTCATCGTATCCGTCTTTCTTGAACATGGGAATCTTGCTGAATGAGGCCTATCCGTTTTTAGTATTTCTCAAGATTGATAAGACCTTTCTTCGATACCACTTGTTAGGAACGGAGTAGTGTTTAGAAGGGGGGGTTGAATACACACTAGACTCAAATTCGATTTTTCTTTGTTACTACAGACTGTTAAGTACTGCTGTAGCTTCTCAATTAGTTACAAGTCAACAGACACTGATAATAGTGCGGAAGACGTCTGCTGGACTTGTGAGTACTAATAACTGAAAGGTAAATTGTAGAAGGTAAATGACACAACAATTGTGTCTGGAAGTTCGAAGCACAACGCTTCTACGTCTCCCCTTATTCCTTTACAGGAAGGATTCACTAGAAGACTTTGAGTAATACAATCCTATTGTACAACCCCGATTCAGCTGGATTTGCCCCACTACCAGACTGAAACTCCTAGTCTCTCAATCTGTTCAGACACAATCAGTCTGACAGTTACAAAGAGCTCACTCTTCTATCTTAGAGTAACTACAATTGATAAAGTGAATTAATCTAAGCACAAATGATCCTTAAGCGATCAAATAAAACAATAAGCTGTGCTTCTAACTTTGAGCAAATCGATAAGATGAATTCTTTCGATGATAGTGTTCTGCTCAAATGAATGCTCAAATAAAGTGATTGATTTTTGATCTTGTAAGCATTTTGAATCTCTTGTGTCCGACCCTTTGAGCATTTTAAGTTGCACCTATATATAAGCATTTCTGCCAACGATAATAATTCCTTTTGTGTGCAACTCTTTTACTTTGGTCAACCTCTGAACAAGCTGCAGTCTTCTATTTTAGACACTTTCCCTTCTGGTCTGTTCTTTCGGCGCTTGTCAGATAAGATCTCATTTGTCTATTTACCATTTAAGGTAATCTTCAGACCTTGGTCTTTTTCAGCATTAAATGCACCATTAAATGCTTCAATAAATAGCCTGTTGATAATTCGGACTGATGAACGAAGTTTGCTAACTTAGTTAGTTCTGATCTGTTCTGCATTGATCTGGTCTGTTCTGATCTGGTTGACATCGATCTGGTATGTTTGTCACTAACTTTATCAGCCTGGTCTGTTTTGTCATTGACTTTATCAGTCTGGTCTATTTTGTCATCTTTAAAATCCGTAACCAACAACATGCAATGAGTTTAAGAGTAAACGTGCATGATGAATCGAGAATATGATTAGTGCATTATAATGGATTATGTCGAATCGTGCATTCTTTATGATTCCTGATTTGAATGTGTTTCACTTAACTGTATGATAGTCGAATCGTCATATTTATTTTGAATCTGTCACTCAGGAGAGGGGGTTTTGAATAAGACGTAAGAATTTATATCGTTGGAAAATGATAAGGTCGACATGCGTATAACTCCAACGAATCATTGTGCTATTTAAATTGTATAATAGTTTATCTTAGGTGGACACATCAAGATCATTGTTGAATGATTATTTATAATTAAATGTAAGGCCTCGCTACCTTAAGTGTGGATTAAGTGTATTAAGTGAGCTAAACATACATTCATCAGAGTATAAGAGTTCATGTTGATGCATCGAGCTTAAGGAATTACAGTGCCAAAAATAAAACTTCCAAAAAGGAATTAGTGTAAATCTATAGCACCCCTCACACAGCTCACTGCATCAACCCTGTCCTTAGCCCTCCATGCCAAAAGCTCATACAGGAACAACCCCAAACCATGAGCATATAATAATCCATATTCACAACAATATGATTATAATGTGTAAATGCATGAACCGTAAATACAAAGCACTTTTTGTATTCCAATGCATTTAAACGCTCCCTTTGGTTGTCCCTATACCATAACTCATAATCATAATCAATGGATTATAATACGGTTCCACAAATGTCATGACATATATTCAACCCACCCACACTAATCACCCATCATAGTCTTGTTATAACAGTGTATTTTAATGCACATCGCTTTGTCATGACCGCGACACTAATACCCATCGCTTCGACATATCAGCGGCATCGAATAACCTCGCTTTAATGTGACAGTGGCATTTACCATCGCTTCAACATATTATCGGCAAATATTCTTTCCTCGCTATGATATGACAGCGACAAGTATTCTCTCATCGCTTCAAATGACAGCGGCAAAGCATTAAAATCATCACTCGAGTATAACAACGACTAATCCATAATATGCACCAAGCATCCAATATATATATGCAACCACAATGCATAATCCAAAATGTACAAATACATTTTACCGTTTGGTGCCTGTACGTCTCTCTACGTACCTTTCCAAAATATGGGATGTTGCAGGACTTTATCCCGCGTTGTGTTGCCACCTGGGAAGGTTCTACACAATTGCACAACTCAATATTAGAAGCCAAATCATAATCTATTACTAAAAATCCAACAAAATATCCAAAAATCCCATATTTCATGTCTCGCGATCGATCGCCCAAACGCGCCGATCAATCGCGAGACTCCCCTGTCTCAATGCCCAAAAATTGGCACTCCGTGATCGCGCGGACTTCGCCAATCGATCGCGGACTTCGCCGATCGATCGCGGAAAGTCTCTGCCCGCGCACCACGATGCTCACGATCGATCGGTAAAACGCACCGATCGATCGCGGATGCTTGTAAGCGTGATTTTCGCCATTTTCATACATTTCATCCCTTCCAACTCATACAACTCAAACAACCTCAAACCCCAACCATCCAACATAACCAAAACTTCAATATACAACACAAAATACATTAATATCAACAAAACTCAAACATCAACACATAAAACTCCATATATAAAATCAATCCCTTTTCCCCCCAAATAATCAAACCCAAAACTCTTAAAAACATGATTAAACATTAAAGGGGAGGGTTCATTACCACCAATGCTTCAAATCCTTAGCAAGACACAAGCAAAACCAAGTTTGGAACTCTTCTCCTCCCCTCCTCCTTGCAAAATCGATTTTGGGCTTTTGGGGAAGGGTTGAGTGATAAAAATGGAGAGTGGTGGGGAAATGAGAGTAAATAAGGGTGGGGTGTAGGATTTTATTAGAAGGGGATTAAATTAAAATGATGCACATGTATTTAACATGATGTATTAAAATACCCCAACTGGATATTTTAAAGCATTTACTCATAAAATGCACCATAACCACAATTTACATGCTTTTCAGATTAATGAGAACCAATCACAAATAAATCATGCCAAATCACCAATTCCCCAACATGCATCACATGCACCGTGAAATGTATTATCAGTTCATGCCCACCGCATAACTATACATTTCCCAATCATAATAATCATATCACCATAATTATTATTAAAAACCATAAATACAGGCTTAATTTCAGGTGTATCACATTAACACTCGGAAGATGTAATAGAATAACACATGATTATTTGGCTAATAAACTGAAGAACATAACATAATTGATAGTTTGGTGAAGTCGAATCTGTATAATCCGTTCTCATTGATTTTCTCCACTTAAATCTTCATCATCTTGTTAGTTTATTTTAGTTATTTAATTAATTCTCCACTTAATTCGATTCATCAAGCACCTTTACTTTTAAACTCATTGCATGCAATGCCCAATTGAAAGGCGTAATGACAAGGACATTTATACAACTCATATATAAAATATCTCTATGCTCACAGGCGAGTATATAGTTTTTATTAATTCGTATCATGTGTAAATAGGACCAAATTATATAAAGTTAGTACAAATTTCAATTGTATAGGTTTAATAGTACGGATATTATATATGTTTCATAATTCATACCAATTTTATGTACACTTAGTGCGGAAATTGTATAGGTTTCACACCAACTTCACGTGTAATAAGTACCGAATATAGTATAGGTTTCATACCAACTTCATGGTAATTAGTACCAAAATTGTATAGGTTTCACACCAACTTCATGTGTAACTAGTACTAAAATTATATATGTTTCATACTAACTTCACGTGTAATAAGTACCGAAACTAGTATATGTTTCTCACCAATTTCACGTGTAATTTATACCAAATTTGTATAGGTTTCATACCAATTTCATGTGTAATTAGTACCAGAACTGTAAAAATTTCATACTAATTAAATATGTTTTAAGTACCGAAAATAGTATAGGTTTCGTACCAATTTCATTCATAATTGGTACCAAAATTATATAGGTTTCATACCAATTTTACGTATACTTAGGACAGAAATTTTACAGGTTTCATACCAATTTACGTGTAATAAGTTTTGAATATAGTATAGGTTTCATACTAACTTTACGTGTAATTAGTACCAAAATTATATAGATTTCATACCAATTTTATGTATATTTAGTACCGAAATTGTATAGGATTCATACCAACTTTTACGTCTAATAAGTTTTGAATATTATATAGGTTTCATACCAACTTCACGTGTTATTAGTACCAAAATTGTATATCTTTCATACCAATTTCAAGCTGTAATAAATACCATAATTGTATATATTTCATACCAACTTCATGTGTAATAAGTATCGAAAACGTATAGGTTTCATAGCAATTTCATGTATAACTGTACCAAAATTGTATATGTTTCATATCAATTTCATGTGTAAGTAGTATCAAAATTGTATATGTTTCATTCCAACTTTACGTGTAATAAGTACCACATACCAATTTTATGCATAATTGGTACCGAAATTGTATAGGTCTCATACCAACTTTACGTGTAATAAGTTTCAAATATAGTATAGGTTTCATACAAACTTCACGTGTAACTAGTACCAAAATTGTATATGTTTCATACCAACTTCAAGTGTAATACGTATTTTCATACCAACTTCATGTGTAATAAGTACCAAAAAAAGTATAGGTTTCATACAAATTTCATGTGTAACTTGTACCAAAATTGTATAGGTTTCATAACAATTTCATGTGTAACTAGTACCAAAATTATAAAGATTTCATACTAATTTGATATGAAATAAGTACGGAAAATAGTATAAGTTTCGTACCAATTTTATTCGTAATGAGTACCAAAATTATATAGGTTTCATATCAATTTTAAATATATATTTAGTACCAAAATTGTATAGGTTTCATACCAACTTCACGTGTAATAAGTACCGAATATAGTATATGTTTTACATCAATTTCACGTGTAATTAGTACCAAAATTGTATTAGTTTCATACCAACTTCATGTGCTAGTACCAAAATTATATATGTTTCATATCAACTTCACGTATAATAAGTACCGAAAATAGTGTACGTTTCATACCAATTTCATGTGTAACTTGTACCAAAATGGTATAGATTTCATACCCATTTTATGTGTAACGTGTACCAAAATTGTATAGGTTTCGTACCGACTGTAATGATTTCTCAAAATTAAAAGTTCAACTTTTAATAGAGGGGTATCATAGTCATTTTAATAAGATAGGGAGTTAGAACAAAATTTTAAGTTGCAGTAGAGAGTTTGAATTAAGTTTTTCTGACATGGAGACTGATTCCATAATTAAGTTTGACTATGAAGATTGTTTTCTAGTTTTCCCTTACTTATTCTCTTCCTTAAACCCTAATGGTTTCTCCATTTCGTTGATTTCTCATGTAACCTCTTCTAGTTTCAGCTTCCGAACAGTACAACCGTCGAAGCTGTTGTTTGCTTGAGACGGGAATCGTTTTGCTTGAGTCGAATAGAAATATAATCGTACTTCAAGAAAATTTATACTTATTGACATGCAGTATGTATTTTATACTTAATTGTAGATGTCGATTCAATTAAATTTATCGAATATGGCAGATGTTCCATACCATAACCTTCATCTGGGACAAAAGCATGCACAGATTCTAAAGTTAAGTAACAAAGAGAAAGTTAAAAAAACCAAGAAGTGAGGAATGAGATCACTTCATAAAATTAAATAATCACAACAGAGAAATTAAAGCCAAATGCAATTATTGCGAGAAGAATTTTTTGTGAGCCATACAAGAATAGAACTATTAGTTTGAGGACTCACATTAACTCATGCAAAAACCATCCTCGTGCGTTTGAAACAAATCAGGTACAATTAAGTTTACAACTGATAAGTGTATTTTATACACTCATATTCCTTCATATTTTACATGGTTTATTGCTGGTTTTCGATCAGAATTACGTTTTTGTGTTGTTTTGTCACGTCTTGTAGGAATCCAGGTAACTATGTGGTTTGTGGACTAAAAGGGTACAAAAGAGCAGGATTAAATGGATGTATTGATGTCAAGGGTCCAAGTTTTTCATCCTAAAGACAGGACGTAAATATGCCTTCATTAGGCGTAATTACGCCAGAGCTACGACAAATGCAATTTGTGAAAAATTAAATCAGGCGTACTTACGCCATTTTGAGGCGTAAATACGTCAATGCTATGATAATTGCAATTTCTGAAGAATTAGATCAGGCGTACTTGCGCAATATTTAGGCGTAGCTACACCAGTGGAGGAGTAATTACGCCAGATCCGTGGCGTAAATATGCCAGTCATATGGGAAGCCAAATTTTTAACACATCATCGGCGTCCTTACGCCAGATCCGTGGCGTAAATATGCAACCAGAATTTTGGAAATTTTTTCCACCTTCTTTATCTGATCCACTCGGACTAGTGGCTAATATGGGCATTTTTTGGAGGGGATTAGGGATTCAGAATCAGGAAAAGAACTAGGTTTTGAGGAGGAGAAAATAGAAGATGACGGCTCGGAGCAAAAAGTAGAGATTTCATCACGAGACGGATGCGTTCATCTAAAACGAAGGATAGCTTCGTTTTGTATTTCTAACTTTTATTTGGTTTTATGGATTGTTTAAACACGTCTATGTGTTTAATTCATTCTATCATGAACTAACTCTATTTTTCTAGGAGAACGATGTAACTTGTTTTGAAACTACGCTTATTATGAATTGATTGATTTCCATATGATTTATTTGTGTTTTCATGTTCTTAATACTTTTGATCTACTGGCCAAGATTGACTGATGATATATTTGTAATCTATCACTCGAAAGAGGGGTTGTGAATAGGAAAGAAGAGATTAATATCGTGGAAGTTTGTAGTGTTCGAGAGGCCTATAACTCCATAGAAGTCGTTAAAGGAATTACTGTGCAATTTCAATTGTTTGAAATTTGAACTTAGACAGAGATATCAAGATTGATGTTAGATGATCATTTTGCTTAACACTCGAGAGCGAGAGAGAGAGAGAGAGAGAGAGAGAGAGAGAGAGAGAGAGAGAGAGAGAGTAGAAAATAAATAAGAATTATCGGCTAGTAAACTAGGAAAATCCATAATATTGAGATCAAGGAATGATAGGTGTAGTGGATGACCAAGTGAATTCGAACTCCTAGATTGTCTCTAATTGATTTTTCCAACTCAAGATTTGATCACTAGTAGTTTAATTGATTTTTATTATTTGCATAAAACAACTCAACCATATGATTAGATAAACCTGAAGAAAAAATTATAATTAAGTACTTAGATATAACTTTATCATCAATCTCTGTGGGTTCGACATCTTTTATACTAAAACTTGACAACCGTGCGCTTGTGGTAAGAAATTTTCAAGTCAATTTTTTGGCGCCGTTGGCGGGGATTGATTTATTTAGTACAATCTGATACTGTACCAATTAATCTTTTTTTTTAATTTAGAGCTTTACATTTTTTTTTACTTTGAATTGATTGTTGTTTTCTCTGGGCTTTTGCAGTGCATGCGAAAATATACAATTCCTGAATCGCTGTTGTTTGATCCTGAGATCGAGAGAACTGCAAGAAGATTGAGAAAAGCAAGAAGGGAAGAATTAATAGCAATGGCTGCGAACAGAGACAACAACGAACCACCTCCACAAGAGAATGTTGAACCTCAAATGGCCATCAGAGACTATTTCAAACCAACGATCAACAACAATTACTCTGGAATCGCTCGCCAGACTATCAATGCCAACAACTTAGAACTTAAGCATGCATTGATAAGTATGGTGCAGCAGAATCAGTTTGGTGGTTCCGCTGTTGAGGACCCCAACTTACAAAATTGCACTGGCTTATCATCCACAGACAAATGGCCAAGCTGAAATTTCTAACCGGGAAATTAAGCTAATTCTAAAAACGACTGTCAACATCAACCAAAAGGATTGGGCTTTGAAATTGGATGATGCTCTATGGGCATACATAACTGCATTCAAAACGCCCATTGGATGTCCCCATATCGTCTTGTCTTTGGGAGAGCATGCCACTTACCTGTAGAGTTGGAGCATCGGGCTTTTTGGGCCATAAAGAAACTGAACTTTGATTTGAAGGCCGCTGGTGAGCAACAGTTGCTACAAGCTAACTGAAATGGATGAGTTTCACAATGAAGCTTATGAAAATGCAAAAATTTACAAGGAGCAAACAAAGAATTGGCATGACAAGCGAATCGTGAGAAGAGAATTCATTCCTGGTCAAAAAATACTTCTTTATAACTCACGTCTCCGGCTGTTTCCAAGAAAATTGAAGTCACGATGGTCCGGCCAGTTCATCATAGAGAAAGTGACATCACATGGAGCAATCAAACTGAAATGCAATGACGGTCAAACATTTCAAGCAAATGGCAAGCATTTGAAGCATTATTATGGGACAGAAGTAAGGGACGTGGACTACATTCATATGAGCGAGCCTAAGTGAACGAATGGAAGATGGTCGGGCTGATGACTATAAACAAAACGCTTTTTGGGAGGCAACCCAAATTCGGTATCCTTTATTTTATTTTTAAAAAAATTTGCATTGGCATATTCAAGCTGTTACCAGGCGTAAATACCCCAGAAAAAAACATGGGAGTATTCAAGGCCGTGCAGTCGGCGTATTTACGCCTCTTATGAGGCGTAATTACGCCACTCGCGGTTTAAGTCAAAAACTTCAGATTTTTTCACACATTTTCACCCTCCTCTCAAACCCTAACCCACGCCCCCTCCCACCAAAATCACATTTTTCACTCTTTAATCTTCAATTTCCCTTGTTTAAGCAACTCCATCTCTGAAATCTATAATCTTTTTCTATTATTCGCAGGTTTTTGGAGTTAATTCTTGCAAGAAGCAATTTTAGGGGGTTTGCTAAGTGAGGCTCTTGCTTCTCCAACCAAAACTCGATTTTCCTTCATCTAAGGTTGGGTGAGTATACTTTCTCAAAAATTATTCTTGTGAGGAAAAGTTTAAAAAAAATTTGTTCTTTGATAGACTTGGAGTTTTGAATTTGGTGTGCTATTCTTGTGGAGTTTAAAAGTTTGGATTGCTTGTTGCGGGAGTGAATTATCCATGTTGGAAGAACTTTTGTGGGTTATTATTAATTCTGGTTATATTGGAAGTGCACATCTAATGGCATCCAAGAATAAACAAAAGGGGAGCACTTCCAAAAAAAAGAACCCGCTTCTTCATCCGTATCTTTTGATGCCCACAAATTTTGGAATGTCGACGCTGAATATAATTATAAGATGGAATTAGACAGGCCCTGGATCAGTGAGAGCGGTTGTTAGGATCGGGGTAGTGTTTAGAAGGGGGGGGGGGGGTTGAATAAACACTAGATTCAACTTTTATTTTTCTCGGGTTAACTGCAGACTGTTAAGTGTTACAGTAGCTTCTCAATATAAGGCAAGTCAGCAGACATTGATTTTAGTGCGGAAAACGTCTGCTGGACTTGTGAGGAATACAACTGAGTAGTAAATAGGCAATAAGTAAATGACACAAGTATTGTTTCTGGAAGTTTGAATCACAACGCTTCTGCGTCTCCCCTTCTTCCTTTCGCAGGAAGGATTCACTAGAAGACTTGGTTTACACTTTACAGTATACAACCTTCTTAGGCACTCACACAACTTGGCCTAAACTCCTAGCAGTCACAACGTCTTAATTTGATTACAAAAGATTCTATGACACTCTCACAAAATAAACTTTTAGCTTCGAGTGTTCTTGAGCAGCAGACTTCAGTTGGAAATAATCTGTCACAGATTCAGTTGTACTGCTTGTCTGCTCTTAGCTGAACTTTTAGAATATCAGTAAGTTGATTTTCTGTTTCCTTTGAGGTGTTTCTCTTTGTTTGAAAATTGCTCATCTAACCTATTCATTCTTTGCTTGGATGTATTTATAGGCTCAGTGATCCAACGTCAGCTTTTCTGTATTAGGAAGAGATCAGCTTTCCAAATTCAGATTGTCTTCTTTCCTATTTTGTTAAGCAACGGCTCTTTTATTCTGACGCCAATAGTGGCAGAGATATAGCAGGGTGCGCCGCTCTGTTGTACCTTTGTCAGAGAATGTTGTACTTATTTTGTCTCCTTGCTTAGTGCTCTTACTGGATGGTTAGACTTCTGCTAGCCTTCTTTGTTCAACTAGGTAGTTCATCCTTTGTAACCAGTTGATGTCCATCCGGTTGGTGTCCATCCGGTTGATGTCCATCTAGGTAGGTCTTTGATACCCGATAGGTGTCTCTGTATCCAGTTGATGTCCATCCGGTAGGTCTTTGATACCTGGTAGGTGGTCAACACCCGGTAGATGTCTATCCAGTTGATGTTTGTCACCCGATAGGTCTTTGATACCCGGTAGGTGTTCAACACCCGGTAGATGTCCATTCCAGTTGATGTTTGTCCGGTCGGTCTTTGATACCCGGTAGGTGTTCAACACCCGGTAGATGTCCATCCATTTGATGTTTGTCCGGTAGGTCTTTGATACCCGGTAGGTGTTCAACACCCGGTAGATGTTTTTCCCAATTGATGTTTGTATGGTAGGTCTTTGATACCCGGTAGGTGTTCAACACCCGGTAGATGTCCATCCAGTTGATGTTTGTCACCACCAAAACTTAGAAATGTTTTCCTAACAATTTCCCCCTTTTTGGTGATGACAAAACTTAGTACTGGAGACTCTTGCTAGATCAAATAAGAACATCAACTCCTGTTTAAGACTTAGAGACAAAAACAAATGTAGACTTTTGCAATTTGTTAGAATAAATAAGCATATTACAAGACGTAATCAAACTGAGCCAATGAATGAATATCATTTTTATATAAAATGAGTTCTGATTACATAATACATCTTACAAATTACATCAAACATTACAATGATTACAATGAACATCTTACAAGTCATTTAGCATACCTAGTTTTACAATCTATCCAAAATAGAGAAACATAGCCAGTATGGAATGATCCGAGCTGGCTAGTTTCAGGGTTATAGACAAGGGGGGGCGGGGGGGGGAGAGAGAAAGTGCATACAGAAAATCTTAGAACAGAGAAATGCCTAGAAAGAGTCCATTGTCTTCAAGGTCGTCCTCTGTTCATTTGGCAAGATCTCCGTCTTTAATAATGAGAATACTCTATCTCTGTCTTCTCCATTTTTGTCATCAGCACCCAGGCATCTGCTGTTCGAAATTCCAGACTGGTGGAGAGCACAAGAACTGGATCAAGAAGAAAGAACTAGCAGAGATCGGTTAGATAAGTAATCAACCCATGTAGGGTTGATTTAGATAAGTAATAAACCCATTAATTTGTAGAACCAGTTGTAAGACTAGTAAGAATTTTAGTAACATATGCATAATGGATGGTTTGAGTTAAAGAGCTTAGCATGTTATTTATAGCAAAAAATGAGCAAGTTGAAGTGTGAAGTGTCAGATCATGCATAAGAAAAATTTAGATAAAGAGAGTTGAAATGACAATACGGTGAATAACAGATAATGATAAAAACAAAAAGACAAGAAAGGTTACTATTTGCCCCCAAGCCAATGCGAGGAGTAGTCACGGGTGGATGGAGGAGTGTCAGTCTGAGGTTGTCTGGAGCTGTGGGACCTTTGCTGAGATGGACGCCTTGACCTACTGGATGCTCCAGCTGCAGTAGATGAGCGATGAGCTGGACTCTGGTCTCGTTGGGACTGAGGAGCAGGTCTGCTGGACTCAGGCAGTCTTCTAATGATTTGAGGAGCAGCAGGCATGCTGTTGCTCAAGTCTTGAATTTGAAAAGCAAAAGCTGCCTGCATGGTTGCCAGTTGATCTGATATGACTTTCTTGGCGTCTTCTATCCGATCTCCAAGGGCCAGTGAGGTGGCAGCATGAAGTGATTCATTGTGTTGATTGATCTGAAGACGAGCCTGCCCTATCCGAGAAAATGAGTCCGCAAATGCATCCACAACAAAAGTCTGAAGTCTGGTGACAGTAGTCGTTAGGCTGTTTAAGTCCCTATAGACGTGCTGGAACTGAGAATCAGTGTGCTGCTGATGGCTTCCTAGAATAAGAGTCGCAGTGTGCGCTCTTCCTGTTTGAGCTTATTGACATCACTGGCTAGTAGCAGAAATAGCGTTGGACAGATTTACTAGCTGATAAGCAATGTTGGGTGGCCCTTCCAGAGGGATAGAAGTTTGGCAAGTCAAAGAAATCCTCCGAAGGGTCTTGAGCCATCGACTGATCCAGAGCATCTATTTGAGGCTCAGCAGCAGTAGCGAGAACTCCGGGATGATCCTTAATAACTGCAGTGGTTAGTAAAGCAGCGACTTCAACAATTGGTGCAGCAGTTGCAGTCTGTGGCAATAACAGCCATGCTATCAGTAGCTTGGCCATCGCAGCTGCAGACGACGGGGTGTGATCATCAGAGTGTGAGGAGGACTCACTGGGTTCATGATTACCAGAAGAGATGGTAACTTGATGAACCACAGTCTGAATCACTAGTGTCCACATTCTCATGATCAACAACCATCAGTTGGAGCGGTTGATCATTTGTAGGACTGGGAGCGGAGGAGAAGGGTTGAGCAGTCGGAGAGGTGATCTCTATGAAAGGAGGAGTTGCCTCCAAGGCAATTGAAGTTATCTCCAAATCAGTTGAAGCTATCTCCAAATCAGTGGTAGCTATCTCTAAATCAGTGGTAGCTATCTCCAAATCAGTGGTAGCTATCTCCAAATCAGTCGAAGCGGGGTTTGCACTATTCACAGCTGTAGAGCACGAGTGAAGACCGATTGATATGCGAAGATCATGAAGAGCATGCTCAGCCATTTCCAGTTTTGGTCCAAGAGCATTCAGAACTGCTCTATCATGATTCGCTGTGCCTGAATCAATGTTGAATTGCTGGATACGGGATTCAACAAGGGCTTGAAGTTCGCCCACATAGTTCATTAGACGGAAAAGATCCCTAAGCTTCAGACTCTTCTCAGTGTCCGTGACTTGAAGATAAGCCAAAATTAGGTTCTCATCTTCCCGTGCTTGATCCAGGATTGGAGTGAAGTCATTAAAGCGAATGTTCAGCCGAGCCTTCACCCATCGATCAAAAATTTCTAGTTGTGGCTGCAGCTTGGCTTCAACTGTATCCATGACCATTTGTATCTCATAGGCGACAGGTGTGGACACTGGGGCCATAAGGGTCTTTCCTTTTCCAGCGGTGGTGTTCTTTGGATGACAGTAGGGACACAAGGACTTGGGTGTCCGAAAACTAATTAGTGCCAGGTGCTTGCTGAGAGCTCACCAGGGTGGAGGATTTGTCAGTTGGAGCCACTGATGTAGCAAGTACCATGGCCAATGAAGTAGGTGATGCAGTTGGTTCCTCGGGAGGAGGATTTTTAGGACTGGGCTCTCTACTAGGGATGACTGCCATGGGACCTGCAGAGGAAGATGGTATCAGAGGCAGCAATGACTGTCTTTTGGAGAGCAGGAGGAGCCCCTTTTCTGGTTCTGGGCTTCTTAGGAGGAGGAGGGGGAGGAGATGACTCAGCGGATTCAGATATTGTTTGTTTAGAATCACTTATAACTTGAGTCGATCGACGCTTCGTCAAACCAACCTCTCTGCCACTCTGCTGCCTGTGTATCTGAAGATACTTAGCAGTGATAAGTCTGCGTGGATGAAGGTCGGAGGAAGCCCCTGCCTGAATGTTTTTGCTTTCAAAGATGCTGCTGAGAGGTAGGGCAAAACAGATTGACCCTTGCCTGAAGTGATGAGTCCAGTGAGGATTTGAAACAAAACTACTGACCAGTTGATTTCGAGTCCTTTGAAGATGGCGCTCATGACGTCAAACTTATCAGGGGTGATGATGTCAAATGAGCCAGCTTTGCACAGTAGCCCCTTAGAAATAACATCGGCCAGTTGCCGGAAATGACTCTTCATCAGCACCTTCTTGAATGGAGGACGTCGGAGACGATCATTTGAGTCGGAGAAGGTGATTCACATTTCTTCCCTGACATCCATTGGAACGGTGGAGAAATCTGTAAGTCCAGTGGCAGGAAGACAAAGGTGCGTGCTGGATTCCTGTTGAGTGATGGTAATAAGTTGTCCAAAAACAGAGGCCACCACGGAATCATTTTCAACTTTAGCGGTGGCGAAGAATTCATGTAAAGCGGCTTTGTAGAAAGTTGGAGCCTGGCTGAGAATTACTAGAAGTCCCGATGTATCCAATTTCTGAAAGACTTCCTTTGTTTCGTCATCAGAGGATGTGGAGATGGAGTGGAAATCCACATGAACAGCATTAGTGATGAAACTTGGCTGAGTATTCTTCGACATTTCTGATGAATATGCGGAAAAGCAGCAACAATCCTGTTGAATAAAATTTTCTGGGAGGGAAGTTAACGCAGCGAATTGTTGGAGAAGATAAAGAGTAAGACTAATGGTGGTTAAAAGAAAAGTATATGTAACGTCGTACTGTAGATGAGCGGACACATGTATACGTGGCGATCATCTAACGATTGAAAAATTTTAACAAATAAATAAAAGGACAAGATTTGGGCGGGAGTGAAATAATTTATTTTACACAAAAGTAAATTTGAATTCCGACGTTCCATTAGGTTAATGGGTACCAAAGGTTATTTTTGTCAAAGCATATTTGGTAAAGTCTGCTGGTATGTAGGGTCCGACTGGTAAGAGAGCATCTACTGGTATGTAGAGTCCTACTGGTACGGAAGCACCTACTGCAGCAGGCTTGTTGTTTTACCAGCTGAGCTTAAATAACCACGATAAAATTCTAACTGACGTTCCCCCTAAATCCATGCAAATACTACTGAATAATTCCCCCTGAAACCATTAATCTAAGATAAAACAATCATGGATTGATTCAATTAAACCAAGAATATTTCTAAAGTAGGAAAACCTAGCGTCCGGTAGGGGTTTTGTGAAAATGTCTGATGCCTGTTGTTCGGTAGATATATATTCCAGTCGAATTTCTTTCTTCATAAAGTGATCTCTCATAAAATGATGACGGATGTCAATATGTTTAGTGCGAGTATGAAGAACTGGATTGTATGTTATGGCTATGGCAGACGTATTATCACAAAATATGGGTGCCTCAGTGGATTCAATTCCATAATCTCTCAGTTGTTGCTGAATCCAGAGCAGTTGGGCACAGCAGCTTCCAGCTGCAAGGTATTCTGCTTCGGCAGTGGACGTTGCTATGGATGTCTACTTCTTGCAACCCCATGAGATTAGTCTGTCTCCAAGAAATTGACAGTATCCACTGGTACTTTTCCTGTCAATCTTGCATCCGGCATAGTCTGTATCTGAGTATCCGATCAGATTAAAAGTTGAGTCTCTTGGATACCATAGACCGACATTCTCAGTGCCTTTCAGATATTTGATGATCTGTTTGACAGCAGTGAAGTGCGACTGCTTGGGAATTGCTTGAAACCGAGCGCACATACAAACCGCAAACATAATATCTGGTCGGCTGGCTGTCAAGTATAGTATGATCCGATAATGCCTCGATACATTGTAACTTCGACTGGTATTCCTGAATTATCCAAGTCGAGTTTAGCAGATGAGCTCATTGGTGTGGCGGCAGTTGAGCATGGTACTCATTCCATATTTCTTCACCAGTTCTTTAGTATATTTAGACTGATTTATCAGAAGTCCTTCACTGGATTGCTTGACTTGCAATCCTAAGAAAAAATGACAATTCTCCCATCATGCTCATCTCAAATTGATCCTGCATGATTTTAGAAAATCTTTCGCACAGTTTTGAGTTAGTACTGCCGAAAATAATATCATCAACATAAATTTGGACTAGCAGAGTATGATCGCCCTTTGTAAATTTGAAAAGGGTCTTGTCCACCGTGCCAATGATAAAGTTATGCTCAGTCAAATATTTTGATAGAGTTTCATACCATGCACGGGGAGCTTGCTTCAGACCATACAAGGCTTTATTGAGACGAAAAACATAAGATGGCTGCTGATGCCTTTCAAATCCATGAGGTTGTTCAACGTAAACTTCTTCCTGGAGTTTCCCGTTAAGAAACGCACTCTTAACATCCATCTGATATACTTTAAAGTCTTTAAAAGCAGCATATGCAAGAAATATGCGAATTGCTTCTAGTCGAGCTACAGGAGCAAAAGTTTCATCGAAATCAATGCCTTCTTCTTGTCTGTAGCCCTGTGCAACTAATCTTGCTTTATTCCTGATGACTACACCATTTTCATCTAATTTGTTTCTAAAAACCCATTTGGTTCCTATTATAGTGTGATGCAGTGGTCTTGGTACTAAATACCATACTTTGTTTCTCTCAAACTGATTTAGTTCTTCCTGCATTGCTTCTACCCAATTTGGGTCTAACATAGCGTCATCAATTTCTTAGGTTCTACGTGAGATATGAATGCAGCATGAAGAAATTCATTAATCATGTGTCCTCTGGTGCGTAGAGGAGCAACAGGGTTACCTATGACCTGCTCGGGAGGATGATCCTTCATCCACCGGAGCGGAGGTCCAAGAGGGTTGAGCTCTTCATTTGACTGGATATGAGAGGGTAGTTCAGAGGTTCTGATTGAAGCATCTTTTCCATTTGTTCCTTCTACTGCAGCAGGAGTATGCGTAGTAGTGTCGTTGTCAGCTAGATTTAGTGCTTGTTGACCAGCAGACTCGTCTGTTTGAGCTTCAGGAACTTCTGGTTCTAAGGAGCAGTCAGTCCTGCTTCTGTAATTTATCTCATCATCAACATTTTCATCAATGTAATTGCTTTCCAGTCGATTGCTCAAGTTGTTGATTTGCAAATTAGATACAGTACAATCAGTATTATCATCAAATTTTACATGCACGGATTTTTCTACAGTAAGAGTTCTATTATTAAATACTCTGAAGGCTTTACTAACTGTAGAATATCCAAGAAATATTCCAGCATCAGATTTGGCATCAAAAGTGGTGAGATGAGTCTTTCCATTGTTGTGAATAAAACATTTGCAACCAAACACATGAAAATAAGAAATATTTGGCTTACTGTCCATTCCAGATCTCATAAGGGGTTTTATTTGCTCGCTTATTAATCATTGATCTGTTATGCGTATAACAAGCTGTGTTGACAGCTTGTGCCCAAAATCTCTGAGATATTTCTGATTCCTGCAAGCATAGTTCGCGCGGCTTCTTTCAAAGTGCGGTTCCTACGCTCAGCAACTCCGTTTTGTTGAGGAGTTGCTAGCAGCAGAGTATTCGTGTTTAATACCAAGGTTATCTAGATATGATTCGAGTGACTGATTGGTAAACTCAGTACCTTTATCACTGTGAATTCTATCTATCCCACACGATTTCTCATTTTGGAGTCTTTTCAGTAGTTTAATCAGCTTTGGAGTAGCCTGATCTTTGCCACTTAGAAACAGGACCCATGTAAAACGAGTGTAATCGTCTAAGTAACACTAGAGTATACTTCATTCCCCCTAGACTTGTTACTGGTATAGGACCAAATAGATCCATATGCAGTAACTCTAGGCACCGAGAAGAAGATTTACTCCCTTTGTTCTTAAAGGAGGATCTGATTTGCTTACCAAGCTGGCATGCTGCACATATCTTGTCTTTTGAGAACTCTATTTGAGGCAGTCCAACGACTAGATTCAGGTTACGCAGACTGGCAATAGTTTTAAAGTTTAAGTGACTCAATCGTTTGTGCCAAAGCCAATTTTTGGAAGAATTCATAGCAGCAAAATAAGTAGATGAGGTAGGCTGGTTAAGATTCCAATCAATTTTATAAGTGTTCTCATGCCTTCTTCCTACAAGTAATACACTGCCATCTATAGATTTGATTGTGCATGAGTGCTGGTTGAACTCTACAGAGTGACCATTGTCACAGAGTTGACTTATGCTAATCAAGTTATAACATAGATTTTCAACTAACAGAATATCATTAATAATAATGTTACCGTAGATAATCTTACCCTTACCCACGGTTCTACCTTTCGCGTTGTCTCCAAAAGTTATTCTTGGTCCGGTGGTGTCCACCAATTCAGACAATAAGCACGCATTTCCTGTCATATGTCTAGAACATCCACTGTCCAGAAACCACTCTGAGCTCCGAACTTGATGAATTCTAGATTTCTGCAATTAAAGCGATAACATGATTGGTACCCAATCCTACTTGGGTCCAGACAGGATTAGTGCTTTCGGGACCCACACTTGTATAACCCTGAGCTGTTTGGGTCTGTGTGTGTCCTGAAATGTGTGTGCACTGACTGAAGAAGGTGTTTTTGGGTGATACATGTGATTCTGAGTGTATGCGTGTTGTTTAGGTTGTTGGTTTCTGTTAGGAAGCATGTATCTCTTTTGGACAGGCATACAATTATGATACCAGTTAGGTTTTACCTCTCGAGTGGCCTGACCAGTGGGTTTATGTTTATTTCTAAACTTTTGCCCTTGTCTAGCTTTCTCTTTTGGCTCCACATAACCGATACCTTTATGTGATGCCCGTTCCTTGAAGAGTATTGGCTCAACAGATTTCTTAACCAACTCACTTGGTTCATATACTGTGCTTGATTTCACAAAAGTGATTGTTTGAATCTTGTTTCTTTCTAGACACACTTGAGATTTGATGCCGGATGAATTACTATCATTGTTAGAGTAGCCTATACCGGTAAGATCACCGGCAAGCCTTATAGACTCAAGCATTTCATCTTTTCTGGCAGTAGATGCATTCTATATGCGAACCAGCTTACTGAGTTTCTGGTGTGCACATGTTGCTTCATCCCTTTCTTTCTCGAGCTGACTTACTTTATCCCTCAAGCTTTTCAACACAGTCGATTGTTCACAATCACATTCGTTGTTCTGCTGTTTTGTTGGGACTTGTTGTTCAGTCTTGTAGTTCTCGAATGATTCGTACAGCATCTGATACTCATTTATCATGTCTTGTAATGCATTCGTGAGCTCAATATGAGTAAATTCAGAAAGGTTAGTATCATTTGCCTCACAGTCATTGTTGGCCATTAAACAATGAACTTCTTCATCTTCACTGTCACTGGATGAGCTGGAAGACTCTTCTGATTCTGATTCTGAGTCAGCCCATTTGTTCTTGTTTTCTTCTGCCACCAGTACTTTTTGTTCTCTGTCCCTTCTAGATGATCTTCTGTTCTCTTTTGACTTTCTATAATCCTTGGATCCTTTCTTTTGATCATCCTTCTTCGGTTTAGGACAGTCAGCCAATAAAGTGTCCTGGCTTAAGACAGTTAAAGCATACACGATCATCTTCATCTGATCTATTTTTGAAGGTCTGTCTTCTTGGGTAAGACTGATAGGTCTTTTGGCTCTTCTTCATAAACTTTCCAATTTTTTTGACAAATAGCACCATTACATCGTTGCATATTTTTTCAGGGGTCAGCTCTGTTGTGATCGGTAGAGCTTCAGATGCAGTAAGAGCTTTGGTTGGTTGACTGGTGCTGGGTTCATCTTCAATCCGAATACCTAGTTCAAACTCATAAGCTTTTAAGTCAGCAAATAAGTCGTGTAGGTCTATCTTGTTTAGATCTTTGGATTCTCTCATAGCAATCGTTTTAACATCCCATTCTCTTGGGAGACCTCTCATGACCTTTAGAGTGATTTCCCTATTAGATAGATCTTTACCAAGGCTATTGAGTTCATTTATGATTCCGGTTACTCTCTCATCATATTCGCTGAGAGTTTCTCCAGACATCATTTTGATGTTTTCAAACTTCTGTAGGGCAACAATGAGTTTGTTTTCCTTGGTTTGATCATTTCCTTCGCACAGCTGAGCAATCTTTTCCCAGATGTCCTTTGCAGTGGGACATATTTTGATCTTATTGAACATATTTTTGTCCAGAGTTTTGAACAGTATGTCTTATGCCACATTGTCCAGATTTGCCTTTTTTTTTTCTTCATTTGTCCAGAAGGATCTATCCTTCTCGACCATCTGAGGTTCACCACCAGAAATTGCAGTTGCTGTATTGACTTTCAAGATCTTCATTGGTCCATCAGTGATGACGAACCACATGTCATCATCTTGGGCACTTAGATGTGCTTGCATATTAATTCTCCAATCATCATATTCATCCTTCTTGAACATTGAAATCTTGCTGAATGATGCCATCAGTTTTTGATAATTTCTCAAGATTGAGAAGACCTAAGCTCTGATACCACTTGTTAGGATCGGGGTAGTGTTTAGAAGGGGGGGGGGGTGGTGGTTTGAATAAATACTAGATTCAACTTTTATTTTTCTCGGGTTAACTGCAGACTGTTAAGTGTTACAATGGCTTCTCAATATAAGGCAAGTCAGCAGACACTGATTTTAGTGCGGAAGACGTCTGTTGGACTTGTGAGGAATAAAACTGAGTAGTAAATAGGCAATAAGTAAATGACACAAGTATTGTTTCTGGAAGTTCGAAGCACAACGCTTCTACGTCTCCCATTCTTCCTTTGCAGGAAGGATTCACTAGAAGACTTGGTTTACACTTTACAGTATACAACCTTCTTAGGCACTCACACAACTTGTCCTAAACTCCTAGCAATCACAACGTCTTAATTTGATTAGAAAAGATTCTATGACACTCTCACAAAATAAACCTTTAGCTTCGAGTGTTCTTGAGCAGCAGACTTCAGTTGGAAATAATCTGTCACTGATTCAGTTGTACTGCTTGTCTGCTCTTTGCTGAACTTTTAGAATATCAGTAAGTTGATTTTCTGTTTGCTTTGAGGTGTTTCTCTTTGTTTGAAAATTGCTCAGCTAACCTCTTCATTCTTTGCTTGGATGTATTTATAGGCTCAGTGATCCAACGGCAGTTTTTCATGTATTAGGAAGAGATCAGCTTTCCAAATTCAGATTGTCTTCTTTCCTATTTTGTTAAGCAACGACTCTTTTATTCTGACGCCAATAGTGGCCGAGATATAGCAGGGTGCACCGCTCTGTTATACCTTTGTCAGAGAATGTTACTTATTTGTCTCGTTGCTTAGTGCTCTTACTGGATGGTTAGACTTCTGCTGGCCTTCTTTGTTCAACTGGTAGTTCGTCCTTTTGTAACCAGTAGGTGTCTTCCAGTTGATGTCCATCCGGTTGGTGTCCATCCGGTTGATGTCCATCTGGTAGGTCTTTGATACCCGGTAGGTGTCTCTGTATCCAGTTGATGTCCATCAAGTAGGTCTTTGATACCCGGTAGGTGTTCAACACCCTGGTAGATGTCTATCCAGTTGATGTTTGTCACCCGGTAGGTGTTCAACACCCGGTAGATGTCCATCCAGTTGATGTTTGTCCGGTAGGTCTTTGATACCTGGTAGGTGTTCAACACCCGGTAGATGTCCATCCAGTTGATGTTTGTCCGGTAGGTCTTTGATATCCGGTAGGTGTTCAACACCCGGTAGATGTTTATCCAGTTGATGTTTGTCCGGTAGGTCTTTGATACCCGGTAGGTGTTCAACACCCGGTAGATGTCCATCCAGTTGATGTTTGTCACCACCAAAACTTAGAAATATTTTCCTAACAGTGGGTTTGACTTTTCTGATCCCCACCACTCCATCCTTCAAACTACCAGAGCTCGTGGTTGGGGGGAATTTATTAAGGAACCGGATGATGTGGTGCAGCCTGTGATACATGAATTTTATGCCAACCTCTCTGTGAGACACGAGGACTACAAAGTCTTGATTCGAAGACAAATGGTAGCCTTTGATCGCCACACCATCAATACACTCTTAGAGATGCCAGATGTGGACGACAACGAATACACTAACTATATCAATGGACACATCGACTACAATGACATCATTCTAAGGTTGTGTGGCCCTCATGTGCGTTGGAAAATGAACCAAGATGGGTTTGTCAATTTTCCAGCCTCTGCACGAAAAGGAATTGAGAAATTGTGGTTCTCCTTTATCAAGGCACGAATTAAGCCAGCTCTTCATGCCAATGATGTGACCAAGGACAGAGCTGCCTTGCTTTTTGCTATTGTGACTAGCTTATCTTTTGACTCAGGGCTTGTCCTACAGTACTCCACTGAGTTTGCTTGCAGGGGAGCAACGACTTTGGGATTCCCACATCCCATGCTGATTACTGATTTATGCTACTATGTGGGGGTGCGGTGGCCCTGATGAAGAGCGTTTAAAAATTCAAAAGCCGATCTTGTTATTGAGAAATGCTATTTGAGGGCGACGCCCCCAATCATCTAGCCACGCGGGCACCTCAAGTGAGCCAACACCGAATGAATCTGCTCTGATTTCGGACCTTCACAGCATACTTAACAGACTCACTGATTTGGAGCATTGCGTAGCGGATCAAGCTCGTCAATGGTAAGCGTTCCACCAACGTCACGAAGCATACCTGCAGCGCCAAGAGGCGTTCCAGCAGTGTCAAGATACATACATGAACTTCATGGTGGACTTTACCTCAGCCCTCGCTCATGAGTTCCCTCAGAGATTGTTTCCACAGCCGCCTACTTTCCAGCCACCACCATTTCCACAACCACCCCCGGATGATATGGATGACGACGACCACTGACAGTCGTCGCCTAGGTATTTTCATCATTCTGTTTCATTCTTCATGTTTTATGCAATGAGGACAATGCATATTTCTAAGTTTACGGGGGGGGGGGGGGGGGGTACTTTGAACTGTGTATCAAATTACTTGGATTTCTGTTCTTTTTTTGGTTAGTTGTGTCTTCCTTGCGTTATTTTAGTTTGCTTGTTTGTCCTTGATTAGAGTCTGTTGAGTCGTGAGTGTCATCAGTTGTGTTACGAGTCAGTTGAGGCCAATGATGAGCTGTGAGCTTTAACTTATCGAAAAGTTGTAACTGGTTTAAGAAATTGTCTGTTGAATTCTCACATAAATATGCACTTGATGCCATGACTAATTGATTAAATTGATTTTTTCTTGAGCAAATGAATGGCTTGTAAAAAAAATTCGAATGCCATTTATGCTATCAGCCGATTATAAACACGCACATAAATGACATAGGCAGTTCTTGTAAAGTAAATTGGGCCTCCGATATTTTCATTGACACTAAAATGCCTTAGTATGCCTTTGAGCCCATTGTTGCATTATGTTTCATATTCTCATTCAAATTCTTGTGATAACACCTTCTCTGAGCACAAGTGGTTAAAGCGCATGAATTATCTGTGAATTGAGAGAAGTCTAGAACTTGCTTTAGTACACTTCGAGGCGAAATATGGATGTATGTGGCTTAGGGATGATTTAGGCAATTTTTTGATCCGTTTGAGCTTTTTGAGCCACCCAATAACATCATTTATACCTTAGTAAACCCTTTTGATCTTAATAAAAATCAAAGGGGCATGTGCTTAGGCACATGAATGACCCCCATTCGACATCGCTTCAAAATCCCACATCAACCACGTTGTTGATTGCATACGAGATGTTGACTTGATCAAATGGAAATGGCACACACACACACGCGAGAATTCATTAGTAGGCAAGAATTGATGCTTGAATTGAGAATTTTGAACCATGTATTTCTGAGGCCTACAAAATTGGATTGTTTCACAACTTTGTTTTGTGTGTCCTTTAGTTTCAAATTTTTTGTTCTTGTTTGTTTGCTCGGGACTAGCAAAAGTTTAAGTTTAGGAAGTTTGATAAGTATATTTTATACACTCATATTCCTTCATTTTTACATGGTTCATAGCTGGGTTTTTATCAGAATTATTTTTTTGGCCTTGTTTTGTCACATCTTGTAGGAATCCAGGTAACTACGTGGTTTGTGGACTAAAAGGGTGTAAAAGAGCGGACTAAAAGGATGTATTGATGTCAAGGTTCCAAGATTGGATTGTTTCACAACTTTGTTTTGTGTGTCCTTTAGTTTCAGATTTTTTGTTCTTGTTTGTTTTGCTCGGGACTAGCAAAAGTTTAAGTTTAGGGAGTTTGATAAGTGTATTTTATACACTCATATTCTTTCATATTGTACATGGTTTATTGTTGGTTTTCGATCAGAATTATTTTTTTGGTATTGTTTTGTCACATCTTGTAGGAATCCAGGTAACGACGTGGTTTGTGGACTAAAAGGGTGCAAAAGATCGGATTAAAAGGACAGTATTGATGTCAAGGCTCCAAGTTTTCTATCCTAAATACAAGCGTAAATATGCCTTCATTAGGCATAATTACGCCAGAGCTAAGTGTAGCATTTAAATCGTTTTGTATTTCTAACTTTGTATTTCTAACTTTTATTTGGTTTTATGGATTATTGAAACATGTCTATGTGTTTAATTTATTCTATTATTAACTAACTCTATTTTTTCTAGGAGAACAATGTAGCTTGTTTTGAAACTACGCTTATTATGAATTGATTGATTTATTTGGATTTCCATATGGTTTATTTGTGTTTCCCTGTTCTTAATGCTTTTGATCTACTGGTCAAAGATTGAATGATGATATATTTGTAATCTATCACTCGAGAGAGGGGGTTGTGAATAGGAAAGAAGGGATTCATATCGTGGAAGTTTATAGTGTTCGAGAGGCCTATAACTCCATAGAAGTCGTTAAATGAATTACTGTGCAATTTCAATTGTTTGATATTTGATCTTAGATAGAGATATCAAGATTGATGTTAGATGATCACTTCTGTTTAACACTCTGAGAGAGGGAGTAGAAAATAAATAAGAATTCTCGGCTAGTAAACTAGGAAAATCCATAATATTGAGATCAAGGAATGATAAGTGTAGTGGATGAACAAGTTATTTCGAACTCTTAGATTCGTCTCTAATTGATTTTTCCAACTCAATATTTGATCATTGGTAGTTTAATTGATTTTTATTATTGCATAAACAACTCAACCATACGATTCTCTAGATAAAGTGAAGATTATTTTAATTCAGTACTTAGATATTACTTTATAATCAATCTATGTGGGTTCAACATCTTTTATACTAAAACTTGACAACCGTGCGTTTGCGGTAAGAAATTTTCACGTCAACAACCATGTGCAAAAGGGTTGCTTCTTGGAATTTGATCAAGAAGAATTATAGTTGATGAACTCCCTTTCAGATTTGTAAAAGGATAGTGTGTCCAAAGTTTGGAATTCCTTCAAGATGGATTGTTGCGCGATATTGTTGATTGTATAGAGTTGAATGAGAAGATTTGAAAAGTTTCTTGGATAATTTATCACAAAGAGTTTGTTTGACAACAGATACAAGGAATTCGATTCAAAAAAATATATGTAGTCTAACAATGCATTTTATCGATAAAATTGAAAGTTACAAAAAAGAATTCTGAACTTTTGCTCAATTACAAGTCATAGAGGTGAAATAATTAGTTTAGCCATTGAAAATTACTTAAGAGTTTGGGAAACTGACGGAGTGTTCAATATTACGATTGATAATGCAAGTTCCAACGATGTTGTTGTCAATAATGTAGAAAAAAGATGCTTAATTGAGATTCTACTATTTAAAGGGAGAATATATTCATATGAAGTGTGTAGCTCATATAATCAATTTGATTGTTGTTGATAGCTTAAAAGATATCAATGAATAATCAGAAATGCAATGAAATATGTTAAGCAATCCCATGATATATTAAGCAAGTTCAAAGAATGTGCTAAGATTGAAAAAATTGAAAGCAAGAATTCCTTATGTTTAAATATAGGATAATTACATCAACACTCACTCGACTTTGTCCTAATTACAGAAACCTCCGCTACACTTTGAATAATTAAGAAGACCTCCCCTCTCGTGTAACGCCGCCCAAAAAAATTAACGGGAGACGCAAAATGACTTTATTGCCCTTTTATACCTGTATATAAAAATTACAAAAATAAGTCTGAATATTTTAATTTTTGTGATGTCTAATTTAGCCTTCTTCTGTTCTCCAGTGTAATAAAAGCCAAACGAGGGTTTTTCTCTTTTCCTCTTCTCTTCCTTTCTCCTTTCTTTCTCCTTCCTTTCTCCATTTCTTTCTTTCTCATTTCTCTCGTCATTCTTCCCGCCTTTCAGTTTCCTCAGGCGAAAGTCGTTCATCTCTGCCTAACGGAAACGACGAGTGTAGTTTGTTAGTTCTCTAGCAATGTGTATCTTAGGAATGTAATAACAAAATAACAATTGCTTCAAAGTTTATGTCGATGCGAGATTTGTAATCTCCGTCCTTAAGACAATATTGCCCTGCCTTGGTGCTAACGGGTTGCTATGGCAATTTGTCTCCCAAGATACAACGACTATGACTTGTGACAGGAGCACTCCAAATCACAAGTCCTCAAACCACCAAGGTTTGAAAGCAATGAACAAAATGCATACGATTTTGCACTAGAATATCAAGTGATTTTTTGAAAATCTGATTTATAAAATGTCTAGGAGTTGCTCATTATATAGTAGACCAAGTAATGCCACCTAGGGACACCAATTGGAGGCAACAATTCAGGAAAAACACATCAATTCGTGAAGGGCCACCCAACCAACAAAACTGAATAGGGCGTGATCGATCGCCCAAGGTGCGCGATCGGTCGCACCCTTTACCTTTGCGCCTACTGCCAGGCACAATCGATCGGGCCTGGCAGAATTTTGGAAAGTTTTTTCTCGTACATGTGATCGATCGGGCCAACATATGGCGATCGATCGCGGCCTCCAGAATACATCGTTTGGTACTGGATACTTAATTTCTAATTCATTAAGCATTTTTTCAACAATCCCCCACATGAATTAAATTAATGCATGATGCAATTGAATGCCTTCAACGAATTATTATGGCATCTGGAGAGATAGCTTGTGGCTTTGAATCTTCTGTAGTAGTATTCAATCGGATTTACTTGACTTAATAGTGAACTTATAGTTTTGAACTATTTAGTCGTTGGTGTAAACCAAGACAATTGAGCACACACCATAACAATTCTAACATTCGTATTGGTTTCTTACGGTTGTGTCTGTTTCGGCCATGGACCACGCTTGGTTTCATAAGTGCTTGCCATTCTTTGAAGAGGCCACACTTCACACTTACGTAGGTGATCTCCTATAAGAGTATCCCGCTATACTCCAACATATCCTAATATGTCTTAGGAATCATTAAAGGCTTTTTGCCTATCCTTACCCTTTTTGCAGGCTATACCCCTTATCATAGGAATGGGTCAGAGATTAATTCTCCAAGGTATTTATACAATCTCGTAGTTTGGTTGTCCCTTTTGAACCTAGATTTTGGGATCTCCAATCACATATGTTGGGTATCCACCACAAGATTTTGATTATATTTAATTCCATTCCCCTCGATAAACTATATACTTGACCTCTAGGCAAGCCGTTCGTGAGCGGATCCGTAATATTTTTCTTTGACTTCACGTAGTCAATGAACATAATGTCATATGAGATCAATTGTTTAATAGTATCGTGTCTACGACGTATATGTCTAGACTTACCATTATACATGCTACTATGTGCCCTTCCTAGAGCAGATTGACTATCACAATGTATTTTAATTGTAGGCACAGGTTTTCCCAACAAGGAATTTCTTCCAAGAAACTTCTAAGCCATTCGGCTTCTTCTCCCGCTTTATCCAAAGCTATGAATTCAGATTTCATAGTGGGTCTAGCAATACAAGTTTGCTTGGTAGTGATCGCTATTATTTTAAACAGTATTTTTCAGTGTGGGGATTATGTACCGCAAGTGCACGGTGTCAAGTTTTAGTATAATGATATTAGAAGTACGATTGTCGAACCCACGAGGATAGGAAATAAGTATCAAACTCAATTAATTTAACTATAGCTAGAATGCTATGAGTTAGAGCCTGGAGTTATGAGCTATGAGTTAATGAGCTACTTAATGGATAGAGCTACTACCTTAAGGATGTCTCTACATGGCTTTATAGAGTCTTATGGGGACCCTTAAAGGGCTAAAGAGTCCATCCAAGGGCATGAGCCAATAGTACAGTATCTATTGGCTCTCCCCCCTTGGATGTACCGGAGCGAGGGCCAAAGCTCTGCTTCGGTCCACCACCGGAGGGGATCCCAAAGGGGAGGTTTTCCGTATGGAGCTCTTGTCCGGTCTTGTTTCTCTTCCTTTGAGCTGCCCCGCGGGTCAAACAAAAGAGAAATGAGCTAAATTAGCCTACAAAAATTGGTTGTGATTTATTAACTAAATTGACTAATTAACTCAATAATCAACTCAACAAACAAGGACGAATAAGATTAGAATCAATAGAGACAATTATCAAGACTTTGGGTTCACCCATGTAATCCCCCATAATTCGCCTATTAGTTAATAATTGAATTCAAGCATTCTAAGGTGACGAGTTTTCCTAATGTACTTGTTATACCTTGGATCCGGCTATAACTAATCTACTACTAACGTTACAATAAGTCACTCCCGTATCCTTATTGATCAGTTAATATTGTATGTCGATCTATGAAAATGTCTAGCCTTCGATTACTAGATATTTATAGCTATCACACGTGTATTTGACTTCATCTCTCGATCTCAGACTGAAATCCATGGCATAAATTACTATATCGTATTGCAATTTTATCTCTCGGTCTCAATTACAATTAATTATCATTCAAGGATGGCCAAACCCTCAAAAGCATGAAGAACAACAATCTATGCACTTAGAAATATAAGAATCAATCAAAAACATTACAATTGAATTATGGGTTCATACAAAGGATCCCCTTAGTCTTGACAACAAACCTAGCCAACAATCTCCATCAAATAATAATGCATAAACTTGTTTTGCAACATTCTAAACATCAAAATCTAATGAAAATATAGAACTAGAGTTAGAAATATGGAAATAACGAGAGGCGTTGACTCCTTGCGTTGCTCCGTCGTCTCGTCTCTTTCGATTCATCTCTTCTTCAATGGATTTATGGTGTATGGATGGTTGGGGATGATGATGAGTGATGGTGGTTGATGGTTATAGGTTAATATTTTTCAGGAATCACTACAATAACGCCCCTAATCTTATATCAAATTAAGTGTAAAAATCAAACTTATCAATTCCCCCAAACTTAAACTTGATCGTCTCGAGCAAGAAATAAGATCACAAAGTATAGTTCAATATTTGAAGATTCAAATAACCAATTCGCAGTCAATCATGTAGCTCAGACATCTCACTTACGAACAAGTATCAATCAGAAAGTTTTAACAAGTCATGGTTTCTCCTAGATCAAGCAACATGTCTCCAAATCAGAACGTGTGTGTGTGCTATTGTAACTTTCAAGTTTCATGCAATTTTTATAGATCAAATCATGATAGGCAATGAAAGTTAAGATTATCCTTGAGCACCCCATAGTCCTATTTTCAAACACTTCTTCACTAATGTAGTCACTCCCTAGACTTGGATCAATAGGTCTTTTTAAGATTTTATAAGCATTAAATGTTCATATTTTTATCACATAATTGAGCTTCTCGAGCTTCTCTTCTTTTTCTTTTAGCCTTGGTTACTTTGGGTCTTATTTAGTCACTTTTTTCTCAAGGCTTTATCTATCTTTTTCTTTTCTCATTCATCAATTTTCAACAATGAGCTAATCAAAATATATCAATTCAAGTGCATCTAATGAGATTCATTATACTCCCTTTAGGTAATGATAAAAATTTTCACTTTAAGCTGAAATAAGTAGGTATAATGAGTTGCAAAAAAATGTTGAATTGGGCAAATAGTGTGTTAAACAACTCATTCTTTTTCAATAAAGCTCAAAATTGGATACTAGGGTTATACATGGTAAGCTTGAAAGGCTCAAACAATCCAAAGATCGTCTAGATCATATCCTAATCGAGTTCATGACTATAAAATTTCGCCTTGAAGTGTCATCATCAAATAAGTTCTAAGGTACTCTAAGATGCTCAAAAACAATTCATCAAGTTCACAAAGATTTTCACTACTGCAAGTGCAATTCACAAGATTGTGACTCAAATGTGCTCAATATATTCCTCATCTTTGGCACTCCTGCGCGGGCACTTTTCGCCCATCCTTCTTTAACAGGAATTGTGAAATTGGACCTCTCTTTAATTAAGAATGCAAAAACCCTAGATTGAGAAAGGGGTTAATAGTCTAAAGCGACGTCGTATACATCATTGTTTAGTTCTTTATTGGGCCAAAAATGTGGACAATATATTAGGACGGGAAATTTAAATAACTATGATATAATAGGGTCTTTACAATACTAATACCAGATTTTTAGGATTAATCAAATATAGTTTTAACAAAAAATATTTTCAAACTTTTGTTTTAGACAATGTTAGTTCCAAACTTTTGTTTTTAATCAAAAATATATTAAAGACACAAATTTAATCATTAGACTAGTTTTGTTAAAGAACAATTTTTGTGGGATTAGATTTGTTAAACAATTATGTGGGACTATTTTTATTAAAAAACATTTTTGTGTGAAATTACATTTAATTAGTTCTAAAAGTTTGGGATTAGTAATCGAAAAATAATATCCTATGATACATTTTTAAAAAAATGGGGTAATTAAGGGCCGGTACCTCTTGGTAAACAATAATTCATCATAGTCTGCTGAAAAACAACCATTCATCTAAGTCCATTATTGGTTGAAATGACATCGATAACCATATATGGTCCACGTGGTCCAACCAAATTTTAATTAATTACATTATTACCCCTTGGAAAATGTTTTAAGATCATAGATGCCATTATATACTATTCAGCATCTTCTTTCATCCTTTTATTTTCAAAACAGTAGCATTTTATGAAATGAAATCCTTCAGTTTCTGTCATCTTGAGAAGAATCCAAGAACATACTTTTGCAAACGACTCACAGTTCATATTTAGATCATTCTAATTACGATTCAAGACCCTATTTGAAGGATATGTTAAAATTCATAACAGGCTCATCATGCTTCCGTATAACAATAAAATTTTGATAAACTGATTTATATATTTTGACCAGACTACTGTCGGGTATCCCATCAGGTTTTACGATGGCTCCTCACCATCAACCACATGATCGCAATTGATGGTTCTGGGGCTTTCAACAATAGGCAGCACAGTCCTTCCTGCCTTAGGGTATAGAGTATAACCGGACATATTGAAAATTTAAAGAAAACTGGGAGATAAATGGGCAATAGCCTTTATTTTATTCTGGAAATATTTACAATATTTATTACATTAATACATCTCCTTCTAGGTAACTTACATCTCCTTCTAGGTAACTTGTTTAGCCTCTCATATAATGAGGCTTGACTCGAACACATTAACAAACTGAAAACAGAAATATTACAAAGATAGAAAATTTACCAAGTTATGGAAGTTGATAATTTTACAGCTTAGAGATTACAATATTATTAGTGAGAAAATAGAGGGGAATGGTTGATGTCCTCAGCTTCCTCAATGAATGGCTTTATATAGTCATGAATCCGGACTTCAAATGCGGATTCCAAATCGTGAATGATGTTTAGTGCGCCTGTGAGTGCGCCTTTAACTTTCTCATGGTCTGGCTCCCTTGTCTAAGTGCGCCATAACTTTCTCGTGAGTGCTGGTACCTTTTGTCCGTTTGTACCTAACCTTTATCGTGAGTACGACATTATTGTGTCTGAGTGCGTTTGAATAGTAACCGCACTAATTTTAATGGTTTATGCGTCTTATTTTGTCTATTACATTTTTGGTTTGTTGTTCCCGAGCTCTAGGAAAACGTGATCTCTTGTCAGCAGGTCCTGTCTTTCCTGCCTCTGCTCTGTTGGATTTGGATCAGAATCCTTTTGCTGAATTTTGGTTCTTTTGCTCCGGGCATGCTTGGCAGATCCAATCTTTCCATCTGTCAATATGTGCCATGTTGCAGAATTTTCGATAAGTTTTTTTACTTGCCAAAATCTTGTTTTCCCAAGGAATCCTCCTTTTGTTTCAAAGAGCTCTTCAACAAATCATGCGGTTGTTCCTGTAATGGAATTCAGCAAGAATATCTCATTGGTTGAATTCTGAAAGAACTTGAATGAGTATTTGACTTTGTCCATTTCAATTAGACAAACTCAAATCTCCATGCTCATTTGGTTGAAGCTCCATCTTCGGTGATTGCTCCAACTAGTACTGGTGCCTCCTCTGGTAACAATGTTTTGATATTTTTCAAAGCGTTTCTGTATGGCCATCTGAGCATGATGAAATGAAAAGCTTCCATGAAGCCATTTTTTTTGCTAGTTCAAGAGCCGCACTTATGAAATACAACTCCAAAATATCGCCTGTGGACAAATGTGGATTATTCGCCCAAGCCTTGTGAACTGCTTCTCTGATCCACTTGGATAGTTTTGAAATTTCAGAGAAAGCTAGTGCAATAGTATAAACTGAAGCAAGAGCTCCAAAATTATACCATTCATGTACATCGCTTGGATGGCTACCTTGTTTCATCCAAACTTGGCTACTTTCCAGAGAAATCAACAATTATTTTTTTCTGGGTTGATACCCGTCTGCTTATTAGTTTCTCCCAAGTGCGCTGATATTCCTGCATAGGGGAAGAAACTAAATCATCAATAGTTTGAACCTTAGAATTGTCGGTCATTGGCCTAAGGTTCAACTCTCCATCTTTTACCCCAGAGGTGCTGGGTTGACTTGAAGGTTCAAGCGGTTTCTCCTGACCTTCAACATTCGCTACAGCGTGTACATCCTCAATGAATGCATTATTTGCAGCACTTGTGACAGGTGTATGTGAATACCTTGCCTCGGATTAGATGAGTCACGTTCTCTAAATACTCCTTTTTATACCATTGGAGATGCGGCATGGAGGATAGGCCCCTTCAAGACCTCAAAAAATCGTTCTTGGCCCTGAAAAGCATGCTCGTATATGACCAGAAACTAATTCATGATCTGCTCATTGAAGCCGTCCAGTACCTCTGTATTGAGACAAAGAGCCCCAAAATCTCGATCAAGGATCTCCAGGTTCTCCCTGAGATGCCTCAGCCTCTTGAGGGTTTTGTCAGCAGTGTGTCCCTCCATCGCGTGTTAAGAAACCTGCAAGAACATTTTTATCAGATTTCACATTGACAATATCATAATCATAATATTGGCATTCAGTTTGCCATCTTAAAAGTCTAGCCTTTTCTGATTTAGATTCAATTATTTTTTAGAAAAGAATTGACACATGTATTATCAATTTGAAGGACAAATTTATTCGCAAGTAAGAACAATGGCCATTTTCTGAAAGCATTTTTTACTGCTAAAAATTCATTCTTGTTGATATGCCATCGGATAGCTTCGTTGTCTGAAAATAGACCACTAAAATATCTGGATGGCACTTCTCCATCTGGTGTGGCTTTCATGAGAATTGTTGCCCACCAATGATCACTGGCATATGTGTATAGTACAAGTTCATCATCTCGTTTGGAATTGCAAGCTTTTGTAGTTGCTTGCAAACCTCAGCTGTTTGACAGCTTGTCGATGATCTTCATTCCACTCAAACTTAATATCTTTTTTGAGTTATGGACTGAACACCTTCCTTTGCATCGCCAGATTGTTAAAGAACATTCCAGCAAAATTAACAACTCCAAGAAAACTCTGAAGCTGCATCAGATCTTGAGATCATTTGGATATCCTTGCACCTTCTCGACAATGTGTTTTTGAAGGATGATTCCAGATTCATCGATTTCAATCTCAATAAACTCGATCCGTCTTGTAACAATTACAGCTTTCCTTTCGTACAACACTAATCCTTCCTTGTAGCAAACATTTGAAAAGATTTCCAAATGTTTAAGATGTTCTTTCATGTTTATTGACGCGATGAGGATGTCGTCAATATACACGGACATGAAACTGAAATAATCCTTGAAAAGATTATCCATTTTCCTTTAATATATCTGGGGAGCATTTGTCAATCTCATTGGTATGACATTCCAGATATAGTGTCCTTGTGGTGTGGATAATGCTGTAAATATTTTGCGACTTGAAATTGAACTTAGAAAACACCTTGGCCTTTTTGATTCAATTAGCCAAATGTTCTCTGCTCGAGATATAGAATTAGTCGGATTCCAAAATCTCGTTGATCCCTTTGTAATTGATCATCGATCTTGGTTTTCCTTTCTTGATGTCTCCATGATTTCGAACAAGAAATCCCGGACTAGTGTATGGAGAAACACCTGCTGAGATTAACTTAAGGTCAAGATGTTCCATAAGTATCTTCTGCATATCCTTCCGATCTTCCTGGTTCATGGGGATGGTTTGTACCTCATGAACTCATTTTTTCCAGCTTTCACCTTCAAAGATACTTTAAGTTCGTTTCTGTCCACCATGCCAGAGGATCCTCATTGTAGTGCTTCTGAATCTTCATTTTCATTTCCTCTAGAGTAATCTGCTCTTCGATGGTAGCTTCATGCCTTTTTCAGTAACAGTAGGGTGTCTGGATTAAATTCTTCTTCATCTCCTCCCTTCTTCGTCATGTTCTTTGAATGACATAACATCCATACCATCAGAAGTCTTCTTTCACTTTTGACTGGTCCCTTGTGTCCTCAGTTGAAGAATCGCCAATTTTTTGCTGATCCTTCATTTTTGGGTGTCGAAGTTTCCCTCATCACCACGCTTGCTGCGAAAAATAATAGGAAATTTTCTGTGAAATGCCTCTGTTAGTCTATGGACAATGATCCTATGATCACAAAGGGTTGTGAAAAAAGCCTTTGTGTCGTTCTCCTGGGTGAATCACTTGAATGTTTGTAGGGAATTGTTCTCTAGCAACATACCAGCTATGTATCATGGAAACATATAGGTGGAGTCTTGATTTTGAACCAAGGGTACCGCCTACTCCTCCGATGATTATTTCAGTTGTGTGGACTCCTTCATTACGAATAAGAATCCACATGGAAAAGTCTCTTCCGGCAATGGGTGGTAATTTGTCGCCAACTTCGTTTGGGAAGATGTCCCGTTTGGCGGTACATATTCCAGCTCCTGAATCAATGTATGCTGCGAAATATTCTGCATGATATTTCTCGTATAACATTTTGACTGAGATGTATATTGAGAATGGACTGGTGGTCATCAGATTCTATATTTTTTTCCCGTCCATCATGAATTCCATTCCATCCGGTAATCTTTCCCGAGGTTTGTGTTCCTCGAGAAACTCAATCCCAAGAATAAGCTGTTATGGGATTCTTCCTACTGACCCGGCAATTGTTAGATCAATTTCACCAATTTTGAGGTTTTCTTGATATCTGCCAAATGTAGGTTATTGTAAATAATATAAGACATCACAAGGAAATATATTATCCTTTTGAGTGATATCAAAGATTATTTCAACATCTCGTCATCCTTCTGGGCACTTCCAGTGCTCCTGTTGTTTTGAATACATCAGAGATTTTCTGAATCCTGCTTGAGATGACTTTCTATTTTTTCCCTGGGATAGTTGCTGATTAACTTATCATGTTGGAAAGACATTCTTCTTGGCTCATCATAAGGCTCCTGCTTTTGTTCAAAACAGGCTGGTCCTGTATCCTCATGTCGATCTCTCCAAATGTCGGAGTATCAATAATATCCTGCAATACTGCTTTTGCAAAATCTTTGAAGATTATGGGCACTTCGATGAATTCCTTTCTCAAGAATACTTCTGAATGATGTGTATTCGAGAGCGCGTATGACATCTTGTAGGTAATCAAGTAAGGCCTATTCCCTTCTTTCATCAAATCGTTTTTTTTTTAAATCTTGATGAAGAGTAAGAACATTGTTGAAATCTCGATCTCCCAAATTGTATGTGATTCTTGGATAGATGTTGAAGGTCATCTTTCCTGCATACAAATTTCCTGCAACTGCTCCCAAACAAGAATCTTTTAGGTTTGGGATTCTCTTGTCAAAGATTGCCATGTTGAGTGGCGAATCAATTACTTCTATGAAAGTTGCCTTGCCCTAATGGCTTCGATATTAATCCATGAGAGTGTACTAGCAACTTCTCATTTCACCTTGTTCTTAATCTCCTGGATTTCTTTGTAGGAGATTAACTGCATCTCAATTTGGTTTCCCGTGAATTCTATCAAGATCGCAAATTCTCATGTTGTTACCTTATGGATAATTTGATGCTTCCTACTTCGAAAATCGATCATATCCATGGTATTTTCCATAGCTCCAATTGTCAATACATCATACATTTGAAGCCTTGGTTCCTCTTTCATGATTCTCATTAGAGTTTTATGAGAAACTGTTGTGTGAGAGAAGAATCCCGTTGTATCTTCTCTGATCATGTGTTGAAGGAAGTCTCATTCACTCTGATTTTGAACTGAATCCACTTCCATCTTCAAAATAGATTTCTTCTTCGTAGATGTCCCCTTGCTCCGCACATCCAACATTTACAATCTTTAATACTTTCATTCGCTCTAGTATGAGTTCGTCTGAAAATGTAAGGACCCCAAGCCCTTAACCCTTGATTAGTGTATTTATCATTATGTGTGGCACATGCTTTCAATAAAATCAATCGGGAAACACAGATGATACTTTACCATTGAATGGCAATTACAAAATTTCTTTAATATTCAACATTAAGATCATCTCTACCAACAAATAGACTCATAGATTCTGCCCATTTCCAACCCCATTACACCACTTTTTACATGGTGGACTTTTATAAAAATTTGGGCAGAGTCTCCCCATAAATAGAGCCATCCCGAAATAAAAACACATCACAATATATAATTCCCGGCCAGGGAAAACACATACTCAACAGAATACAGTAACGCTAAGTAAATTCCCAGCCAGGGAAGACACCACACATAAGACAACATAAATGGGTTTCAACACCCACATAATACACTCATGACTCTCATATCATTAGCAATTCTACCCTTAATTGCATGCAACATAGAATGAAAGAGAGAAAGGCTCATGCCTTTATATACAACCCATATACAAGCATAACCGTGCTCACATGCGAGCATCATAAATATGTATATAACCTTCGGGTGTATATAAGTACTCTATACGATACCGTGCTCCATCAAGCCCTGGTACCACGATCCTGGGAGTACATCCAATCAACAGCTCGAGCTCAGCTCCACAGCCATCGATGTACCTGTTCACCTGCCCCAACAGAGACAGCCCCCAATGGGGTGAGCATACCAATACACAAAATCCCATAATCACAATAATGAAATTCATAATTTACAACAAAAGTAAATACTAATGAATTTTAAATGATACTCCCTGGATGGCAACGTCCTCATCCGGGATTCCGTGTACTGTCCCTGTTCTCACAATCATCAAACTCATCAAATCTCAAAAATCAGTAAATCAACACATTGATTTAACTCATAGCATGCCTGATTCTCAAGTATCAATAATTAATGATTCCAAATTCATTATACATACAAATATAGATATCTCGATATCTAATACTGATTTTTCGACTTTGCTACCAATCACAGATAGCTCAAATGCCTAGCATTTATTTTACCAATTCTCCATTATACTTAGACATCTCACATGTCTTATAATGAATACATGATTCCACGATCATTCTCAGGCATCTCAAATGCCCTACAATAGTCATATAAACCCAGTACCCCATATCTCATGTAAGGTTATACTACTCTAGTATTACGCACACTTGTGGCAGCGATGTCAAGACTAGGTCGTTCCATAGTCATATCAACACATATATATAGCCATACCCACAACCATCTAATGCAATTAAAATACATTATGCATTTCACAAATGCTCTCATATAAAGTAATGCTCGTACGCCGCACGTACCTTAAATCTCCGAAGTCCGAGCCAAACCGTGATCGAGTTCCATGCCCCGAGGAACGATGTGCTAACACGATAAATAATTCACAATTATTTACGAACATGCAACCGATGCTCAAGCACACTCATAACCCTCAAAATATTGTCAACACACGACAATTAACCATTATCGAAAATTGCTCAAGAACTCCCCACAGATTTTCGAACCTTCACAACACAAATCGAACCCAAACTAAGCACCATAATACATCTAAAACATGAATTAATCGAGAAAGATAACTAATGAGGCACTTCGCTAACTCAAGTCACAAAGAAAGGCTACGGACAATGGTCCTAAAAAAGGAACCCAGCCCATGGATATACGACAAGAACTGATACGACTGAATATGCGTTAGAAAGGTCCCTCCCTCCCCTACGACACCGAACCGAAAAAAGGCGTGCAATAAAAGAAAAGTCAAGGCTATTAAAAAAGGTAGCAAATGGAAAGGAAAGGACCAACACATTTCTTCTGCAACAACCACAAATCAATAGCAAGAATCATCACCCCTTGCCAAAAACCCCCAAAATTCGAACATAAACCCCTCAAACATACTGGAAAAAATTCGAACCATAAGCCACAAATTTTCGAACCAAATCCTCACGCCCAACAGCAAGAAATTCGAACCATTAAGCAACAATTTTTTTGAACTACAAAGTAAGAAATTTTCGACCCAAAGCAAAGCACAAAAGCCCCAAAAACACCTGAATAAAAGCCCCAAAATCGTACCAAAAATCGAGCCCCAAATCGGACAAATTCCAGTTTCGAACCCTAGCGCTTTCTGCAGAAATCCGAACTCAAATCGCGACCAAACTTCGAATTGATGGTATGGAGAGGTGCGCCTGGAAGAGACGAAGCTACTGGTGGGTCGGACGCGCCGAACGGCGGCCGGACGGCGGCGGGCGCACGCTGGGAAGCGGCGGGGGTAAAAGGGGATCGGGAATGGCGCGCGCGAGGAGAGAGATGGAAGGTGGGGAAAATGGTTCAAATAATTAAACTCTCGGGTTCAACTGGTATTTATAGCAAAAATACCCCGAAATACTAATAGCCCCACAAATATATCATGATTCATTAAAAATCATCTGTTTTCAAAAATTCTCTCTCTAACTCAAAAACCCCCTACCGGTGCCCACACAAAGCACCCGAGGTTCCGAGTCACACTAAAAACCCAACTCATAGGTTTTCACCGAAATGAGAATACGATCTCAACCTCGGGATCCAACGATCCCAACTACTCAAATAGACGAGCCCGGAAGGCCCAACACCTCGATTAAACTCCAAATCGCCACGTAAAACAACTTTAGGGCTTATTAACACTACGGGATTAACATCTTTAATCCCTGGTCATCACAATATCCCCCACTAAAAGAATTCCGTCCTCAAAATTAACACCGGTGTATCACGTAACACCCAGGCTACACAACAACATGAAGCCATAACCTCGATTCTTGACCATATCAGAATCGTCTTAATAAACGCGAGGATACTTACCTCACATCAAACTCTGAAACAGAGCGACATACCAAAACCAACATATCACCCAAGAGGCAAAACGTACCTCGATGCGGTCCATCCCAAAAGTCAGTCCCTCATGACTGCAAAACAACCAATACTTACGACTGTAAATCGGATGGTCATCCTTAGTTCTAATACAACTAGTAAGAACGCATCCTGAATGACACCTCAACCGTGAGAACGTTGACCTCGTGTCAAACTCTTGGAGTGGAATAGACTTCCAACTCCATCATAACGTCAAAGAGCGTCAGCACAACTCAACGCTAACAATCCAAAAGCAGTTAGTCAACTGAAACAGCAAGGATTCGAATCGCTCCCGATTCTATCGTAGATATCATCCAATGATATCTTTATTATGACTCACGATGTCTAATACACATCATTACGAGGAAAACACTAGTACACCACGATGTACACATACCAAATCTGGTCTCCACTTTCAAACCTCCTCCATCAAATGAGCAGTCGCATCATTGCAACTCAACTTGGGCAACTCACGGCCACAGATTCACACAAAAGACATCTCACAAGATGTCCACCTTCGGATATTCCAAGGATCACATCCTGATCATAAATAAACCATCGAGACTCCACAGAGTTCAAATTCTGAAAGGACATGCAATAAACCCATTGCATCCTCAATGCTTGTGTCGACAGCGACACCCAATAAATCCGAATTCCTACCATCCCTTGATAATCCTAGGATTTAACAATCCAAACTTGGGAAGGCTATCGCATAACTCGAAGGAAAACACCAACAAGGGAACACCTCAACCCACACAAGATAATCCCTCCTCAAAGGGAGTCAACTAACTTCACGATTGTTTCTCATAATTTATCGTACCATGGAGATTCCCAATCTCAAGGTGTTCCATATCTCTCATCAGAGATTTAACCATCCAAAAATAGTATACTCTATGCTTGACAAAAAGGAAATCAATAACTGGCATCCGTATACTCACCGGTATACCTACCTAAGCACTGACATCACATGCATACTCAATGCACTTGGCTCGGGTATCTACAACGTACCTCTAAGCCCCAAACACAACTGTCAATTCTGAGTCATTCCCATCCAGTGGAGAATGATAATCGACGCTCAACAACACGGCGTGATTCCCAAAATCAACACCACACGTACCAACTTACCGAATCTTTCAAGGATTCCCAAATAGGTATAATACTACCTCCTTCCCCACAAGGAAAGTGCTATCGAACTCGAGATCCACTAGTCTCGAACCACCGTTCGGAAAAACTGGATACAATAACACCCATTGCATCCCAAGTACACGGATTCCCCAGATCGAGTCAATGACGACTTGATGACTCTCTTGTTGGTACTCCAACATTATGAGCTGTCCCAGACAAGTCCCTCAAAACAATAGATGTATAAACGTTCTCATGGGGTGTCACATGCCTCGAACATCATGCTACAAAGGGACAATCAAAATCCTGCCAAAAGTCTTCATCGTATCATCACACGATTCACCAAACTTGGTTCCAACGAGCAGTATCATGGCCCCAACAAGCACACTATATCATTCCCCCAATATCTGGCTAGCAGAGCGCTGTCTACATAGGCTCATATCAAGCCCACCAACAAACCATATGTTCCATCTCGGTATGCCATACCGTACAAACCGTTAGAGTAATGGGTCATCGCCCAACATATCTCTAAAAATACCAAGCACAATGGACAACCCGGTGTCCTTGCTCACTTATGATGCAATCATAATCCAATAAGATTTATCCCACACCCTCAGGGTGGGTGTAACCATGTCTACCTTACATCACAACACAAGCGAGTAGTTTCCTCAATAGCTACTCTTACCACCAATCAGGCCCTAGCCAAACCAACGAGCATACCCAAGGTATCATTGCTCGACAAACATTTACCTCTATAACATGATGTGGTACATTTACCGGTACAATAAATCCAATACTCCACCGAGCAAACCTGCTCGGCAAAAGGTCTCGTCAACTAGTGACCCAGACTCTACCATGTGCTCATCATCGGCACTCAAACCATACAACCTAATACATAACATAAATGTATTAATCATCAAAACGACGCTACACATCTACCATGTGCTCATCATCGGCACTCAAACCATACAACCTAATACATAACATAAATGTATTAATCATCAAAACGACGCTACACGTCTACATAGAACATCCACTATGTCATTGTCATCCCGTGACGGTACCTGTCAACATATGACTTTGAAATAATATTGTCGACTCGTGACAGTATATGTCGATACACGACGTCTATAATCTCATCGTCAAACACATGACAACATAAGTAAATTAACACATGATATCCACAATAGTGCTAAATAAACAGTAATATGCCATACCTCATTGCTAACAATATAGCGGCATACCTGTCTCCGTCATCCAACAGTGGTACGCAATCAGCACCCATCGCTCGTAGGTGGCGTAATCCAGCGTCATGTACATAGCGGCATAATCGTCGCTATAGAATCAGTGGTATAATCCCTCGTCATAGAGTCAGCGGCATAACACATCGCTATAGACATCTGGCGGCATGAACCATCGCCATAGATGTAGCGGAATGTACCATCGCTATGAACACCCGGCGGCATAAGTCATCGCCAATCAATATAGCGGAATGAGACATCGCTATCAATATCGATAATGTGGTTGTTCCGGTCTTGTTATAGCAGCGGAATTTAAGGACCCCTCGCTTCGACATATAGCGGCATCATATGATATCCCTCGCTTCGACAATGACAGCGGCATGTTACCTCGCTTATACATGACAGCGGCAAATATCATATTACCATCGCTTCATATGACAGCGGCAAGTACCTCCCTCGCTCGAATATAACAACTACCGGAACTTCCACTAGCTCCATGTACCTGCATCCAGGTTAATACCACAGTTCACAATATAATGATCGATATCACGTTCCAGTTATAACCACAATATTCCACATTAATCACTAGAATTGTGACTGTTCCGGTCCCAATACAACAGCGGAATTTTAGGACCCCTCGCTTCGACAATGACAGCGGCATGTTACCTCGCTTAGACATGACAACGGCAAGTACCTCCCTCGCTCGGAGATAAAGGCTACCGGAACATTCATCAATTCTACCACAATAATCAAGCACAACAGTTGATTCCATTATCACAATATATATCACTATCATTTCACATATACCATCACATGTAAGGGTTCACTACCCACGATATACATAATCAAAGGTGTAACACGTTTTACCGTCCGAAGCCCGTACGTCTCACCTTTCCTGATTTTCCTACAAAATTAGATCCCAACACATAATACATGAAGAGCCAGACATCACCATTAATGCCATCCCATCTCATGCTACACGATTCCTGCAATCACAATGATTAGCAACACCACTTTTCACATCATCAAAAGCACATAAACAACTAGTTGTGTCATACAACATTAATGCCATTATGCATAAGTATGTGCTATCAATAACTTCCTAAGCCCTTAACAGCCCCAAAGAGCAACCACTGCTCTGATACCACTAATGTAAGGACCCAAGCCCTTAACCCTTGATTAGTGTATTTATCATTATGTGTGGCACATGCTTTCAATAAATCAATCGGGAAACACAGATGATACTTTACCATTGAATGGCAATTACAAAATTTCTTTAATATTCAACATTAAGATCATCTCTACCAACAAATAGACTCATAGATTCTGCCCATTTCCAACCCCATTACACCACTTTTTACATGGTGGACTTTTATAAAAATTTGGGTAGAGTCTCCCCATAAATAGAGCCATCCCGAAATAAAAACACATCACAATATATAATTCCCGGCCAGGGAAAACACATACTCAACAGAATACAGTAACGCTAAGTAAATTCCCAGCCAGGGAAGACACCACACATAAGACAACATAAATGGGTTTCAACACCCACATAATACACTCATGACTCTCATATCATTAGCAATTCTACCCTTAATTGCATGCAACATAGAATGAAAGAGAGAAAGGCTCATGCCTTTATATACAACCCATATACAAGCATAACCGTGCTCACATGAGAGCATCATAAATATGTATATAACATTCGGGTGTATATAAGAACTCTATACGATACCGTGCTCCATCAAGCCCTGGTACCACGATCCTGGGAGTACATCCAATCAACAGCTCGAGCTCAGCTCCACAGCCATCGATGTACATGTTCACCTGCCCCAACAGAGACAGCCCCCAACGGGGTGAGCATACCAATACACAAAATCCCATAATCACAATAATGAAATTCATAATTTACAACAAAAGTAAATACTAATGAATTTTAAATGATACTCCCTGGATGGCAACGTCCTCATCCGAGATTCCGTGTACTGTCCCTGTTCTCACAATCATCAAACTCATCAAATCTCAAAAATCAGTAAATCAACACATTGATTTAACTCATAGCATGCCTGATTCTCAAGTATCAATAATTAATGATTCCAAATTCATTATACATACAAATATAGATATCTCGATATCTAATACTGATTTTTCGACTTTGCTACCAATCACAGATAGCTCAAATGCCTAGCATTTATTTTACCAATTCTCCATTATACTTAGACATCTCACATGTCTTATAATGAATACATGATTCCACGATCATTCTCAGGCATCTCAAATGCCCTACAATAGTCATATAAACCCAGTACCCCATATCTCATGTAAGGTTATACTACTCTAGTATTACGCACACTTGTGGCAGCGATGTCAAGACTAGGTCGTTCCATAGTCATATCAACACATATATATATAGCCATACCCACAACCATCTAATGCAATTAAAATACATTATGCATTTCACAAATGCTCTCATAGAAAGTAATGCTCGTACGTCGCACGTACCTTAAATCTCCGAAGTCCGACCCAAACCTTGCTTGAGTTCCATGCCCCGAGGAACGATGTGCTAACACGATAAATAATTCACAATTATTTATGAACATGCAACCCATGCTCAAGCACACTCATAACCCTCAAAATATTGTCAATACACGACAATTAACCATTATCGAAAATTGCTCAAGAACTCCCCACAGATTTTCGAACCTTCACAACACAAATCGAACCCAAACTAAGCACCATAATACATCTAAAACATGAATTAATCGATCAATAGCAAGAATCATCACCCCTTGCCAAAAACCTCCCAAAATTTGAACATAAACCCCACAAACATACTGGAAAAAATTCGAACCATAAGCCACAAATTTTCGAACCAAATCCTCATGCCCAACAGCAAGAAATTCGAACCATTAAGCAACAATTTTTTTGAACTACAAAGTAAGAAATTTTCGACCCAAATCAAAGCACAAAATGCCCCAAAAACACCTGAATAAAAGCCCCAAAATCGTACCAAAAATCGAGCCCCAAATCGGACAAATTCCAGTTTCAAACCCTAGCGCTTTCTGCAGAAATCCGAACTCAAATCGCGACCAAACTTCGAATTGATGGTATGGAGAGGTGCGCCTGGAAGAGACGAAGCTACCGGTGGGTCGGACGCACCGAACGGCGGCCGGACGGCGGCGGGCGCACGCCTGGAAGCGGCGGGGGTCAAAGGGGATCGGGAATGGCGCGCGCGAGGAGAGAGAGGGAAGGTGGGGAAAATGGTTCCAATAATTAAAATCTCGGGTTCAACTGGTATTTATAGCAAAAATACCCCGAAATACTAATAGCCCCACAAATACATCATGATTCATTAAAAATCATCTGTTTTCAAAAATTCTCTCTCTAACTCAAAAACCCCCTACCGGTGCCCACACAAAGCACCCGAGGTTCCGAGTCACACTAAAAACCCAACTCATAGGTTTTCACCGAAATGAGAATATGATCTCAACCTCGGGATCCAACGATCCCAACTACTCAAATAGACGAGCCCGGAAGGCCCAACACCTCGATTAAACTCCAAATCGCCACGTAAAACAACTTTAGGGGTTATTAACACTACGGGATTAACATCTTTAATCCCTGGTCATCACAGTTCTCTTTGTTGGTGCTCTGCTAGTACTTGCTTGATTAGAACCTGTTGACATGGTTCTGCTCCTTGTTGGTCCTGATCTTTGCCCTGATTTGTAACTTCGGGATTTCTACTTTGACCAGAACTTTCTAGGTTTCCATGAAGACCTGACTCTTCTCGCGCTACTTCCTCGGGCCTATGGATGATTCCTGTGCTTTTTTCACCTTCCGCCTTTGGGGGTAGCTTCCGACAACTGTAGGGATGTCATTTTAGACACAACAAAGAGGAACTATTTTGTTTATTCCTCTTAATCTCTTGTAATTCTTTTGGAGTGCTGCTTGATGGCACCACTCTACAAGTTTGACATTGAGAAATAACATTCTCCTAGCTACCATCTATGTTTCTTGCGGTATATACTCATGTATAATAAGCATTTCTCTCCATGGGCTTGGAATTTTGGCAAAGAATAGCTCCGATGCATCTTTGTCATCAATCTTCGCCTTCCATATGTACTATGTGAAGAGTTTGATGTACTCATCTACATGGAAAATGTCATATAGTTCAAGGCTGTAAAGAGCTTGTTTGTACTTTTTAGCCTTCTCTTGTTCCAAGTATCCCACTCCGATGAAAATGAGTTTGAATAGTTTTGTCATCCTGTCAACAATTGCTTTTAGTGACTCTCCGGATAAAGCTTCCTCTTTGATGTTTTGGGAAGTGAGTTCCCAAGCAATTTTAGCTTATCCTTCCAAGCTCATATTTAGAAGTAATATGAATCATTCTTTGTTGAGATCAAGCCTCACTGCTGTAATTCTCATGGCAGACTCCCTCTCATCGATCAGTATCTCTCAGTTTTTAAAATCCAAAATATACATATTGAGCATAAGACCATATGGATGTATCGGATCTAGCTGAGATTTCCCGTATGAGGTATATCTGGCCTTCGGGAATGGCTCCTTGTTCCAACAGGGGGATCTAATCCTCTCGTGGTGAAGTCTCCACTATGAGGCATGTGTTGATCTTCTGATGGTGGATTATGTGACCCAAAACTTTCAATCTCAGGTGATTCTTGTAGTGGAGGATTTTGAGCATTTTTGGTTGCCAGCTCTCTCGATCCATCAGCCTGGTTCATCTTTAGATTTATGAGATTATGTCCCGCAAATGACTCTACAAGATCATGTAGATCTTCTAGATTAATTCTTTCCATTACTTTCTGGGAAGTATTGACTCTCCTTGAATGATGGCAATCATCTTTTCAGTGTCTGTCATCGGTCGTTGGACCTCCTCGGTTTTCCCTTTTTGATGTAAAAAGGGGTTCTGCTCCATAGGATGGTAGTAACCACCCTTCTTTTCGTCTTCCTAAAGGACTTGGTCGTGACTCCAACTCCTTAACTAGGGTTTGAACATCTTGAAGGCTTTTAAGAATTTTCTCTTGATGTTTGACCACGATTTCCATCTTGGTCTGGATCTGATGGAGTTGCGATGGGACATGATATTGTTTATTCTCATAGCTCTGCACCGTCTTCTTGATCTCTCTAAGATTTTTGGACATCTTAGAAGTATCCAGCTCGATTTTCTGAAAGGTTGGTTCTCCCATCCTATCCATGTGGTCCGGATCCTGTTGGATTGTTCGGATCTGGAATCATATAATCGTGTTCATGATGGTCTTCCTCCTGAGCTTCGACTAACTCGAACTGAAGTTTGAGGTTCATCATGTAAATGTTCCTCTCTATCTCCTCTAGTTGTTGGTAATGGTTTATGCTAGCTTGGCTAGCATCGGCTCCAGTAGAGTTTTCCATTTGTGGTTGAAGCGTCGAGTTTTGGCCAGATGTGCCTGATTTAGTTCTTCTAATTTTGGAAGTACCAGATGTATGAGTAACATTTGATTCCATTTTTTCTCTGGAATTGTCTCCTCCATTTAGGATAATATTAATATTCAAAACGTTATCCTAAATGGAGGAGACAATTCAAGATCTAAAAATAAGGAGGCTATGATACCAATTTGTGCCAAGGATCTAAAAATAAGGGGGCTCGTAAAAGAAGGGGTTAAAATGCATCTTTTTTATAAATATAAGGATGTAATAGATAATATTACAATGAGCCTATTTGTTCTCAAAATAAAACTCTGGGGAATAGAATGCAACTTACCAAACCATTGAGGGGTATAAGAGTCAAAATTCAACCTTAAATTGATTTGAATTTTAAATTTGAACCTATTTGAATTAAAGAATTTACACATCAGATTTGTATGCACTATTTTTTTCCTCGGACCTATTTAAAAATTATTTTGGAAGTGATACCTCTATGTAATTAACCCTTAAAAATTACCCTATTAGAAATGGGGAAATTGCAAGGAAGTACCCTTTTGAGAAACATAATTCATTTAAGTATGGGGAAAAATAATAGTACAGAAAAATCCAAATTTGATAAACTACTCCGATAATATTTTTAAAAATAAATTATTAAAATGAAGAATTTAATTGTGCGTTTTAGTATTGGATATAAATCCCAGGTGTTGTTATACATTCAACATATCAGTACACCGTTGACACTCCGATGTACATAACTAGGCTGGAATACAACTATTAATATGTATTATTGTTCATTTCCGAAACAAATACTAAAACATGTAAAAACACGCACTGAAACCTGAACACTCTATTTTCTCTCTTCTTCCTGCGCTCGTGTCTGACCTCTGCCTGTAAATGGTGTGCGCACGCCGCCGTCCCGCCACCTCCTGACGAACCAGACCCACCACCGTGTAGCCAACTCACAGGCAGCCATTTTCATACCAGGAAATCGTCGTTCAACGTCATGCATTCGTTCGATTTTGTCCATGAAAGGTACGAGTTGCGATTTTAGGGCTGTTCTCGTTTTTGTTTGAATTCATCTTTGTCACCATTAATTAGTTTGAATTCAGTTGTCCGAAACCTCGTCCTCACCACGACCAATGTTTCCCCTCCGGTCGCCGCCCCTCCGCCATTGTGGATCACCGAAAATCGCACATGCATGTCACAGTTACTGTTCACGAACAGAGATGAAAGTGAGTTCGACTTTCCAGTTCTGATTTTTATGTGATTTTTACTATGTTTCAACTTATTTAAATCTAAAATGATGAAATAACAGATTTGAGAGTTAGTGGGTTAAATTTGTTGTATTGCATGTTGAGCTTGGTTTGATTTTCTTACTGTTAAATTCAAGAACATGCTGCCTGATAGTTATATAGTTCGAAATTCTGAGTTCTATGGTTGTTCTAGGATTATATTCCATTGACCTGAAGTTGTTTAATTGCTACATCGTCATGTCGATATTTTTCCACTATGTAGTAATGGATATTTAACGTAAAACTTACCTAAAGAAACATCTTAGTGATATGCTAGGAATATGAAGATCTGTCTTTTCTACAACTATAGATTTTATGTAAATTCCTGCAGGTTAGTTTCTAAAATGCTGAAATTGAGAATATAATCTAAAAACTTGTCTTTTACGTTGATGTATAAAGAGAATGAACTTAAGAGTTTACATACAGGCCAAATAATACTCTTGAGTTAAAATCATGCTAATAATATGAGTTAATTGATAACCAAATGATAAAAGAGAGAAAAGTTTGACTATGTTTGTAGTTGTTAATCGGTCTCTCGATCATGATTATGATCGGAGTTTAAAATATTCAAGTTAATAACAATCAAATTGAATTGTTAAGATCAACTAATGAAAAATAAATATCCGGACGATGAAATGAAAGGAATAAGGATTACTTGCACCTTATAAAAGAAAGCTAAAATATTCATCATTTTCTTATATTGTGAATTAAAGGAAATAAGTAGATGAATATAAATGATGGTGTTGTATGAATTTAATAGATTATCATACGGCATTGGAGTTCCACGAACTATGATGACGATATTCAACTTCTAGAACAATAAAGATTAGGTATGTTGCGAACGGTAACATATGACATGTATCTGTATTATTTGATACATGATTTGCTGAACTTACTTGAATTACGTGGAATTACATGGATATGTGATTCTAATTGAATTATGAGCTTTCAGCATTCATAATTGGCATATAGATGTACGAAAATAAATGTTTTGTTAACACACATCATTTTCGATAAACGTACATCGATATATGACATACACGTTGGACATATTGAGTTGCATCACATGAGATTATGATATTGCCTGATGCATTGACACGCATGGACATTGAGCACATCATGTTGATCCTACCGATTCTTTCATTGATACCCATATCTTTTCGTTGGTATCTGTGATGCGTGTCTGGGGATGATGGGCATGCCGATGGCTAGGCGGAGAGAGTGAGCTGAGAGATTCCATAGCGACGAGTGTGCCGACGTCGCACAGACACGAGGGATGATGGACCGCTGATGGCTCGACTGAGAGAGATGTCATAGCGACGAGCGAGTCGACGCCCTGCTCGAGCTTGATATTGATTGATGATATCTTTCTTTGGACTCCTATATTTTGGTATCTTGAGATATTTGATAGCTATTCCTTGGATTTCGAACTTGTGCTATCCCGAGATGATTTGTACCTTTCATGCATCGCATTACATTGCATTGCATTACATCATATATCACATTTTATAGATGCATGTTGTATTTACTTTATAGTTTCATATTGGGCTTTGGATCACCCCCAAGGGGGCTGTTGTTGTCTTTGTGTGTGGACAATGACAGGTATTACATGTGACCAGGATCCCAAAGAGGGAATGCTCGCTTGAAGTCTTACCTGAGGTTGTTTTCTTTTGTCTATCCTAGTCGTAGGATAGTTACGTATACCAGGGTGTGTTATGGATAGCATAATTATTTAAATTGAGTTTATTTCAGTTCAGTCTTGAGTATTTGTGAATTTTCGGTGTTTTATTTACTGCTGATGGTATTATATAGGTCCAACTTCAAATTTTCAAATCAATTGTGTGTTTTATTTTTGACTCTTTTACCCCTCAATGGTTTGGTAAGTTGCAATATACTCCCTAGACTTTTGTTTTGTTTACAAAGAATCCCATATATAATATTTAATTATCTTTTATATCCTTATGTTTATAGAAAAGTTGAATTTAACTTCGTCTCTTTACAAGTCCATTTGTGATCATTGGCACAAAATGATATCAGAGCCTAGGATTATTCTGGAAATATTATAGTAATATGTTGAATATTAATTTGTAACCTATACGGAGAAGACGATTCAAGAAAAAATTATGGATCCGAACATATGTTCGAGGTGCAACTCATACATGTGGTACTTCCAGAAATTGGAAGAACTAAAAAAATAATATATGGCCGAAGATAAACACTTCAACCAGAAATTGAATATTCTACTTGAAATTCCCTGCTAGCATATACCAGTATCAAGAACATGAGAAGGTAGCGAGGAACCTTTACAGGATGAACCTCAAGCTACAATTCGAGTTAACCGAGGCCCAGGAGAGAGAGCATCCTGAGCATAACAACATGATTCCAGATCCCAACCTCTTAATCGGATCCGGACCAGACGAATATGATGGGTTAACCAACCTTTCAAGAAATCGAGTCGGATACTTCTAAGATATCTCAAGATCTTAGAGAGATTCAGAAGACAGTGCAGCGATATGCATACTTGAAATACTATGTCCCTACACAGATCCATCAGATTCAAAGTCAGATGGAGATCATGATTAAACATCAGGAGGAAATTCCTGAAAACCTTCGAGATGTTCAAACCCGAGTTAAGGAGTTGGAGTCACGACCAAATTCTTCAGGAAGAAGGAAAGGAGGGTGGTTACCACCGTCCTATGGAACAGAACCCCTTTTACACCAAAAAGGGAAAGCGAAGGAGGTCCGAAGGCCTTTGACGGAGACTGGAAAAATGATTGCAGTACTACGAGGAGATCCAATACTTCCTACAAAGTAATGGAAAGAATCAATACTTCCTACAAAGTAATGGAAAGAATCAACATGGAAGATCTACGTGATCTTGCTGATTCGTTTGCGGGATTGAATCTCGTAGAATTTAAAACAAATCAAGTTGGCGGAGTTTCTCGACTTCCACCACAAGAGAGTTTCGGGTCGAACAATCAACCACCCGAAGGAGATCAAAGAATGCCCCCACCAAGATGATTTTACTGCTGGAGCAACTTTAGACCCCCCCAGTTGGAACAAGGAGTCATTCCCGCAGGCCAGACCTACACCAAACGCCCTACGGGAAATCTCAGTTAGATCCGATACATCCATATGGACTTATGCTCAACATGGATATCTTTGATTTTAAAAGTAGAGAAGTTCTTATTGATGAATGGGCTTCAACAATGAGAATAGTAGCAGGAACACTTGATCTCAACAAAAAAAGGATTCATATTACTCCTTAACATGAGTCTAGAATGATCAGCCAAAATTGTCTGGGAACTCGGAGACCCATGTACCAAGGAAGAAGTTTTAGCCGGAGAGTCCCTGAAAGAAATTGTGGACAAGATGGCAAAAATTTTTAAAATCTGCTTCATTGGAGTAGGTTACTTTGAAGGAATGGAGGAAGAGAAGACGAAAAAATATAGGCAATCTCTTTATTGCCTGGAACTACATGATATCTGTTATGTAGACGAGTACATCAAACTCTTCACAGAGTATAGATGGAAGGCAAAGATGACAGAAAAAGATGCAGCAGAACTGTTCTTTGCCAAAATATCGAGTCCACGGAGAGAAATATTTATCCATGAATATACACCACAAGCAATAGAGACGGTGTCCATGAGAAGGTCATTTCTTAAAATGAAGCTTGCGGAGTGGTGCTATTAAGCGAAACTCCAAAAGAATTACAAAAATCTTAGAGGAATCAACAAAACAACTCCTCTTTGCTGTACGGTGAATGATATCTCTACAATCATCGGAAACTACCCCCAGAGGCGAAAGATGAAAAAGTACAGAGCTCATCCATATTCCGAGGAAGTTGTTATAGGAAATATGTTTTCATGGAGGCCTAGAAAGTTCTGATCAAAACAGAAAGCCCGAAGCAGATCCGGGCAAAGATCGGGACCAACCAGGAGTAGAACCTCATCAACGGGTTCTAATCAAGCAAGTTCTAGCATAGCACCGATGAAGATAACTTTAAGATGCACACATACTCGTGTGAATGAGAGTTTTAAAGATTGTAACTGCTGAACGTGCGGATCAAGAGGACACATCTCTATAGACTGTCCAGAGAACCAAAATTACGGAGTGAAACAGTTCGAGCATACCAAGGAGTTCGAAGATGTTGTTTATTTCCAGGATTTGGTGCAGGTGTATCAACTTGAGGATATTCCCTCAGATGAAAGAATCTACGAAGAAGAGATCTATTCTGATTATGGAGGTGAATCCAGTCAAATTGAAGGAGAGTTCCTTCAACGCATGATCAGAGAAGAACCATTGGGTTTTTCTCCCAAACCACTGTTTCTCATAAGATCCTTATGAGGATCATGAAGGAAGAGCCAAAGCTTCAGATGTATGATGGATTTACGATTGGGGCAATGAAAAAAGCCATGGATATGATTGGTCTTTGAAGCAGGAAGCATTAGATTATCCATAGGGTGACAACAGGTGAATTTGCGTTCCCGATGGAATTCACGGGAAACCAAATTGAGATGCAGTTAATCCCATACACAAAATTTCAGGAGATTAAGAACAAGGTTAAAAGAGAAGTTGCTAACATGCTCTCATGGATTCATATTGGAGCCATTAGAGTTATAATCAAGGCAACTTTCAAGAAAGAAATTGATTCGCCCCTCAACCTGACGATCTTTGACAAAGAATCCCGAACCTCAAAGATTCTTATTTGGGAGCAGTTGCAGGAAATATGTATGCAACAAAGATGTCCTTTAACATCTATCCCGAGAATTGAATACAATTTAGGAGATCGAGATTTGAACAGGGTTATTAACCTTTATCAAAATTTTAAAAGAAGTGATTTGATGAAAGAAGGGAACATGCCTTACTCGATCACCTACAAGGTTGTCATTCGCCCTATCAAATACTCATCATTCATAGGTATTCTTGAGAAAGAAATTCATCGAAGTCCCCAGAATCTTTGGAGATTTCGCCAAAGTAGTATTGCCGGGCATTATTGATACTCCGACAATAGGAGAGATCAACATGAGGATACATGACCAGCCTGTTCTGAACAGAAGCTGAAGCCTTATGATTGAGCCAATAATGATGTCTTTCCAACAGGATACGTTAATCAGCAACTATCCCGGGGAAAAAACATAAGACAGTCTCGAGTAGGATTCAAAAGATCCCTGATGTCTTCAAACAACAGGTATTCTGAAGTGTCCAGAAGGATGGCGCGGAGTGCAGATAATTTTTGACATTACTGAAAAGAACAATATCTTCCCTTTGGATGTCTTATATTATCTACCACGACCTACGGTGGCAGGTATCAAGGAAACCTAAAAATTGGTGAAATTGATCTAACCATCGAAGGAACAACAAGCATGATCCCAGAAGAACTTATTCTTGACACTGAAGTTCTCGAGGAACATAAACATTAGAAAAGATTACAAGACGAAATGGAATTCACGGTGGACGGAAAGAGATACAGAATCAGATGAGCACCAGTACATTCTCCATATACATCTTCGTCGGGATGTTATATGAGAAGTATCGGGCAGAATATTTTGCAACATATAATGATCCAGGAGCTGGATATGTACTGCCACGTGAGATATCTTCCCCAAAGATGTTGGTGAAAAATTATCAGCCATTGTCGGAATAGACTTTTCCAAGCGGATCCTGATTCTTAATGAAGAAGTCTAGAGAGCGGAAATAATTATCGGAGGAGCAGGTGGTACCCCGTGGTACAAAGTCAAGACTCCACCTATTTATTTCCATGCTACATGAGCTGATATGCTGCTAGAAAACAATTTCATACAGACATTCAACCCGTTCACTCAGGAGAACGAGACAAGGAGGCTTATTTTCACCACAATATGTGATCATAAGATTATTGTGCAGCGACTACGGAAGGCGTTTCACAGAAAGTTCCCCATTAGTTTTCGCAGCAAGCGTGGTGATGAAGGAAAACTTTGACACCCAAAGATGAAGGATCGGCGGAAATTTGGTGAAGCAGTCTTTCAGTTTCGACAACAATGTCCTATAGAAAAGGATTCCCAAATTTTTGACTGGGTCTTTCAGAGAACATGATGAGGAAGAAGTTACTCCAAAAACCCTGTTGTTACTAAAAAAGCATTACAGGACAAGGTTCCACAACCTGGAGCTACCATCGAAGAGCAAATTACTCTAGAGGATGTGAAAAGAAAGATTCAGAGGAACTACAACGAGGATCCACTGGCATGGTGGAATAAGAATGAGTTCAAAGCTACTTTGAAGGTGAAAGCCGGAAAAGAAAATGAGTTTGTCAGATTCAGACCAATCCCCATGAATATCCTACCAGCTCAAATAAAAGGACCTTGAGTCCACACTTGTCAAAATTGTGATCTAAGTCCATCCAATAGCCCATGATTGGGCCCATATATGAATGTGTGCTGAGTAATGTCGAGGAAGGGAATGCATCATGGAGATTGTGTCATCTCTATGGGTGTGCAGTGCTTGAATCGAGGTATATCAAATCTATGATCTTGGTCTCGATTATCAAACTTGTTGATAACAAAAATTTCCCCTCCCATGACTAAAAAAAACAACTTGAGTTATTTGAATGAATTAATCAAGCTGAATTTCAAATTCATTCTAATTTAATTTACAAGGATTTCAAATATACAATAATAATAATCAATTATCGAATCAATTTCTTCACTTAAATCTCTCAATCCAAATGTAACATTAGGGTAAAACATAATACGAGAGAAGGATTTGGATACACTTTAACATAATCAAATCCAAATTTTAAAGTTTCGTTGAGTTTAAATAATCGAGAGAAGGATTCAATATGATCTTTCAAATCCTACAAAATTTGATCCATTTTCCCCTACCTGAATTATCTCGTGGATCTAGAGTTGTATCCAAATCATACATGCAACTTGTAAGTTGTAACAATATGTAAAGAGGTGATCAAAATGGTCCAAATTTGAAACCACTATTGCTAAGCATAACGAGTCATTAGCCACCAATTTATATTTTGTTTGGTTTCGAGATATTTTAGCCATATAGATAGAGATGGATGATGTACACTATTACCTCTATATGTGGTATGCTTGTTTCTAACCTCCAATTAAATACAAAATAATATTATTTTATTTAATATATATATATATATATATATATATATATATATATATATATATATATATATATATATATATAGTTTAGAACATGCGTGCAAGTCTAATACAACAAAATCTTTGAAGATGTTATAATTATTAGCTAAACTGTTTGTAATTTATTATTCATACTTTTTGCCGTGAATTTTTTTTCTAAAAAACCATCCATGAAGTTTGACAAAATTTGAAAATCTCATGTAATATTTGGATTTCGAAGAAAAATGGAAACAATGTATGCCTTCAAGGATGAAGCCATAATTCAAAATTACTTAGGCTGGCAGTTTGGTAGGGCTATAGAGTAGTCATCATTTAGACGTTTAGGCTAAAAAAATAGATTTTTTAGCCTAAACATCTAAATTTTAAATTTAAAATTTGCATGGGACTGAAGCTCACCCTAACCCATAGTATGGCTCCGTCCATGTGTGCCTCAATAATCAAAATAAAATATATTATCTTTTAATTCAAAATATTTGAGCTACACTCATTTAAATTCTTAGTTGAAATTTTATTTTTGTTTTTCTTACTAATTATTATTGATATTTATTTCCAATTAATTGTTTCATTATTGCATAGACCTCCATAATATAATATCTCAAATTATTATCCTAGTAATCAAGACAGTGATTTGAAACCATAAAGTCGTAGTTAATTACTATTTCATGAGGGTAAGTTAATTTGTATTATTACAATCTTAATAAAAAAATTAATGTGGATTCAAAATTGGAGTGGAAAAAGTCAGATGTATCCCCTTCAACTTTAATTTTCCACGTCTTTAATTTCTATAGTGGCTAATAATTCCCCAATTCTAGTCAATTTTTATCTTTGCCTTTTCCGATTCAACGACGGTCGAGTCGTTTTCATTTGTATAAAGAATAATGTGTTTAAAAAAAAATTCAAATTCTCTTTTTTAAACAAAGTTATGGGGTGTTTGTAATTGCTTATTCAAAATATTTTTATGTTGTTTTTGTTTAAAGTTGAAAAAAGTTGTTTTTAAACAAAAATATTGAGTGTTTGCTATTAAATAAAAAAAATAGATTAATAAATTTTAAATTATTACAAAATTACCACCACACAAGTAAAAGCAGTGAAAATCATCTCATGACATGCTTCTCTACTTCTGTTTTTACATGCTTATTTTTAGAAAAGCAATAGCAGAAGCAATGAATTAAAATACCTAAAATCTATTTTTTTATTTGAAAAGTAGATAATCAGTTTTGAAAATCAATCACAAATATCTCATAAATAAAGATGACAAAACAGATAGTTCATATGTAGGGGTAAGCAAAATTCAGTTAAACCGAATTAACCGGCCGAACCGAATTAATTCGAAAATCCAGTTTGGTTAATTTGGTTAACTCGGTTATGATTTTTTTAAAATCATTACTTCGGTTAATTCGATTCGGTTTCAGTTTTTCATTTTAAAATAGGTTAACTGAATTAACCGAATTTTTAATTTTTTTATATTTTAATATTTTAAAATCAATTTATGTTATTCTTTTATTTTTTAAAACAAATATTTTAAAAAAATGATGTTAATTCGGTTTTTAAAATTAAGTTTGATCGATAATCGAATAGACCAAATGCAAGCCCCTAATCTTATTTTACTACAATAATGTGCCATGCATGGGCCATTGTTGAGAAGCCTATTTTGGCACATGGGTAGTGGCGGTATGGCCATGTTGGTTCGTGCGAGTGACGTCTAAGCTTCTACTGTATAAAAAGAAATAAAAGAATAAGGGTTGTATCTGTATGACCCGCTACATTAGCTGGAGGCTCGTTTTGATGGGTCATGTATGCCATCTCTAAAAAAAACTACAACTCATACAAATATTATTTTATCTGGTGAAATATTATATTGAATGAAAAATAAACTAATGTACCTAGATTCAGAGGTATCAAGTATTATAAAGCTACTTGTACTATGACTTTGGAGACAAAAAAAAATAAATTATCTTCCTAATATTCGAAGAAATGAACACATGATTACTTAGTGATAGAGTGTTACCTCAGCTCGACCCATCTCGACTCTACCCGTATGTATGTAAATCATGGACATGACATAGCACTCAGTCAAAACAGGCAATCCACCGATCATTAACACCCCGAGGACATCGCGGATGTGCATTAGTGCTTGATGACAGTTACGGGAAGACAGACACACATCATGGACGGATCGTGGGCAAATCAAGTTAAGGCCGGACGACAATTGCATAAGATCATGTGCAGAGTGTGGGTACATCATTATCCGAAACTCACGGGATATTACTCTGGAAAATCCCACTACAACTATAAACATACCAGAAGAGGCATTATTCAATTTTGCTCCTAACAATATTCTACATACATAAATTAGGTTCTTAATATAATCATAAAATATAATGTGAAGAATTCATCAATCCTTATTTATTCTTGTTTCACGAGCACCGACTTCGTTGCCGAGGACCACCTCGACGCCTATCTAGACTTTGTGTTCTCTGCCTAGCTCATATCGGGATACACGGTTGCAGCTCACTACAATTATCCTTCAATAATATGATATCTATCAATTTACAGGAGCAATTTGAAATAATAAATAACATTCTATCACATATTAAAATATTAAGATAGCATAAATGAATTTGTAATAGAAAATTTAGGTGATATAAAAATCGAGTACGTATGTAAAATGATTGTTAATAAAATCTGTTTTACACTGATACCACCAAAAAATCTGACTATCTTCTGATAACAATAGAAAGTAAACAATACCTCCATGTGTCCTTAACGCAAATAGTAACTTCAATATCGCTTAGGATTCTCACCTGAAATCACGAAACAAACGTGAAAAGGGTCCGGAAGTTTTTCCGGTGTATCCCGTCCGACGCTCAAATCAGGCGAGAGGATGTGAGAAAATATATACTTGTAAAGTAATATGATTATGAATGTCCGAGCTGAAACCCCAAACCTGGTATTTATAGGCAGAGATCCAAGAGTTACCACGCAGCAAGGACTCCTTCCATGTTTATTCAAATCTTATCCAGATATGCTAAGATCTGGTGAATACAATCAAATCCCAGATATTGCTCCACGGATCTATGACTTGCCTAGTTTATGGGACTAAGTTTCCTTGTTGTGCCATGTATCAAGCAGGGAATGAGAAGAGCTCGGCCAATGAGCTCGGGTTCCGAAAGAGGTCGCCGAGAAGTTTGGCAGAGGGACAACAGGTAAGGCGAAACACGTCGGCCCAATAGGTCGGCCTTAGCAAAGAGCACGGGATAACAGGCGAGGTCTTTTGAAGAAGGTCAAGTAATACAAGAAGGAGTCAGGTCAGCTCATCAGGTGGTGTCTTCTTATTTAGGGGGTATCACAGTCCCTCCTCCCTGTCGGGCTGACGTTGTAGACCAGAAGTCGTATGTGCTAAGTTATCCTGATGAGCCACCTCTTCTGATATCCCTTAATTTAGGCTGGAAATAACGGCAAAATAATTTGAATTTTGAATTCCAAATTCCGCCCGTTGGGCTGTCTGTCCGATTCCCGAGGCCAATCCAGATCGTACAGCGCATCAGAGATCAACGGCCCTGATTCGGGGAGGTCCCCTTATATATATATTACGTCCGGTCCCTCATTGTCTACTTTTGCAACTTTTGAAACAGATCGGCTCCGACCTCTTTCGCATTATTATCCATTTTTCTCTTTCTGGAAGCTCATAGGTACGTTTATTCTTAGCTGTTTTGTTTAAGAATGTCTTCCTCCACTGATCAATTATTTCCTTCCCCTCTAACTGGCAAGGATCTTAGGGCAGTAGATCAGTACGGTTCATTTTATCCCGAAGGGATTGCCCTCCCTGAGGGAGTGGTTCGAGCTGAGGGAGTTGAACCAACTGAGGAAGTTGTGCGAACTGAGGATCCCCAGGAAGCTGGGACCTCGGCTTGCCACGACCTCCAGATTACTGAGGCCAGCCCTCATCTTATATTGGAGTCCCCTCCTGGTAACTATCCCTGGTATGAACTATATGTTCATGCTTTGGATGAGTCAAATGAGGCCCAAATACTCAAGCTCAGCCAAGCCCCTTCTGATTATGAATTGGTATTCCCCTCTCCCTCTCAACGGCCGCACCAACCTCCTGAGGGTTACTACACCTTTTACCGCGGGCAACTGGAGGGGGGTTTACGCTTTCCTCTTCCTGAGTTCTTTCAAGAGATCAACACCTTTTATCAAGAGATCTGATGATGGACCATGGTATGTGACCAGGCGACCTGGCTGTGCCTTTGTTTGGGGTACCCTAGTATGATCAAGGATTGGAAGAACGATTTCTTTTTTGTAAAACCTCCTCGGCCATGGGTCTAGTGTACTGATTGGCTAGATCATCTCCCGGTTCTCCCCTCTCCACCTAAAAATTTCAAAAAGAGCTCCATCTACTTAGATGTGATGAGAGCTATTGGGGGTCACTACTTCAATTCATCTAAGCCGTTGGTGGAGGAGCTCCTTTGTTTTGCTGGGTTGAGTCCGACCGATCTGACTTTGAGGGGGAGAACTGGTACTTGTTCTAGCAAGCTTTAATAGCTATTTTATTCTAAGTGTTTTTTGTTAGGTCTGGCTGATCTCTTTACTTGTTTATTCAGAGGACAGAATAATGAGCTCGTTAGTGTTGAAAACTATTCAGAAGAGAAATAAAAACAGGCCCACTCCCAAGCAGCCGAGGGAGTGACTATTGTGGACGGTGGGGCTGAGAGTCCTATTGATGAGGGAGCTCAACTCTCCAGGAAAAGACGGGCTGCACCAGGGGGATCTGCAGGGTCTGCGGCTGTAGAAGCCCAGTCTCTGAGGCAAGTTCGGGCCCGACCTAATCCGTCCGACCCTCCGGCGGCAGGTGAGAAAGGGGGTGAGCCAGCTCGGGTCAAGAGGCGTCGTGAGCGGGTGATGGAGGCCTACCGAGGAGGAGTTAGACTTGTTGGGGAGGGGCCGAGCACAGTTGCCTTAGCTGTGGCTCGTGACCTGGCTAATGCGGAGGATGCTCTCTACATGAACCAACTGAGCTGGGGTGACTTGATTACCCGGACTGGTAGCCGTCTTACCGAGGCCATGCTCTTGATGGGGGAGTTTACATCCAGTGCCTCTTTCATCTGAAGATAGTCTCTAAAAGACACCAAGGTCTTCGAGGCTATGCAATACTCACTGACTGAGGCCAAATCTTTGCATGAGAAGGAAGTCTCTGAGCTTAAAGCTCGGATTGATAAGAAGACCTTTGCTGAGCCCGAGGCCCGTTCCTTGATTGAGGCCCAGAAACGCCAGCATGATACTGACCTGCGGGAGCTACGTAATGAGCTAGTCTTGGCTAAAGGGTTAGCTAACTCTGCCGAGCAGGAGCTTGCTAAGGCTCAGAAGGAGGCAGTTGAGGAAAAACAAAAATCTGAAGAGTTGGTAGGGGAGAAGCTTCTTACTTTCATTGAGGCTGGTTTCCAAGGATGTCTAAGTCAGATCCAAGAGCGAGGTTGTCTTGTACCTGACGTCTCTCTGGACTTTTTGGATGTAGAGAAAGTAGCTGCCACTCTCCCCCCTGACCTTTAGATATGATTTTCCCCTTTTAGTTCGTATTCCGCTCTGTTTTTGTAATCACTTAGAATTGCTCTTTTTCTTTAATGTCAGTTCTGTTTCAACATCCTTGTCTTTTTTGTATGGCAAAGCTTAATCAGATAGGACCAAGCAGGAATTAGCTTGGCTTCGTTTAATAAATTATCACGTAATGACAAACATTAAACATGTAGGACCAAGCCTGATTTAGCTCGCCCACGTTTAATAAATTATCACGTAATGGCAAAGAGATAGGACCAAGCATGAATGAGCTTGGTTACGTTTAATAAATTACCATGTAATGGCAAAGTTTAAACAGGTAGGACCAAGCATGAATTAGCTCGGCCATGTTTAATAAATTACCAAGTAATGGCAAAGTTTAAACTGGTAGGACCAAGCCTGATTTAGCTCGGCCATGTTTAATAAATTACCACGTAATGGCAAAGTTTGAACTGGTAGGACCAAGCCTTATTTAGCTCGGCCATGTTTAATAAATTACCACGTAATGGTAAAGTTTAAACAGATAGGACCAATCATGAATTAGCTCGGCTTAGTTTAATAAATTACCACGTAATGGCAAACTTTAAACATGTAGGACCAAGCCTGATTTAGCTCGGCCACATTTAATAAATTACCACGTAATGGCAAAGTTTAAACATATAGGACCAAGCATTAATTAGCTCGGCTACGTTTAATAAATTACCACGCAATGGCAAAGTTTATGTGATATCCCCGAAATGTTTATGTGCATTTGAACATTAATTATGTTATGAAGATTATGGTATTAATTTATTGATGATGATTTATTAATATTGGGAAATGCTTAGTCATGTGGTGGTCATGGCATATTAATGCATTTCAGGGTGCATGTAATATATGTTGGGAATTTGGATTATGGTATGATTATTTGGGGTGGGTGTTGTTCGTTTGGTGAAGCATGTTTTAATTGGAATTTGAAGTATTTTATTGATTAAATACTATAAAATATCATGTGAGGATATTTTAATACATCATGCTAAATACCGGGACCAAAACATAACACGTCACATAACCCACACCCAACCACCCCCCTCAACCCATACCCAAGTCAGCAGATACAGCTGTCCATACCCCCACTTGCCCTCCCTGTCACTCAACCTCTACCACTCATTCTCAACCCAATCTTCACCCCCGTTTTCTTCCAGCATATGCTAAGCATATAGGAGGAGGAGATCTGCCATTTTATTGCTTGGAACCTTGCCAAAAATTGGAGCAAAAGAGGGTGAGGAACCATATCTTACTTTGGGTACATTTTGGTTAAGTTTGGGTTTGGTTATGATGATATGATGCATGCTAGCTTAGGTTTTGTTGAACCTTCGATTTAAGTACTTACATGGTGTTGTTATGAAGCCCAAGCATGTTTGTTTGAGCATGATTTATGTTTATAGTGGTATAATTGTTGGCTTGAAAGTAGGTGCTCGAAAATGTCATTGTTCGCGATTTGTAGGTATTGGCGATCGATCGGCGCGTCTTCCTGATCGATCGCGAGCACTAGGTGCGAGGCAGAACACTTCAGCGATCGATCGCGAGTTTGGCACGATCGATCGGCACAACATCAGCGATCGATCGCGGAAGGCAGAATTTTGAATGATGAGGCAGTAGCATCTCGCGATCGATCGGGGCATATTGGCGATCGATCGCGAGAAGCCAAAACATGTGTTTTTAATTATTTTTGTGGGATTTTTGGTATTGGGCTATTATTGGCATCTAATATTGTGTTGTACACTTGTGTAGAGCCATCACAGGTAGCCACACAACGCAGGGGATAGAGCCCTGCAACTGAAGATATTTTGGAAAGGTACGTAAGCAACGTACGGGCACCCGACGGTAACGTGTATTATATGTTTGTCGATTTGACATGCGATAAATGCAAGTTTGTGCATTATGAGTACGATACATGTTGTTATGCATTGTTGTTGCATATGTATGATGTGGAACATTGGGTGTGTATTCCACGAGTCACGGTTATCACAGTGATGATTTTAATGCTTAGCGCTATTATACCGCTAAAAATGTGGAGCAGGGGTGTAGGTCCGCTTGCACATGGAGGCGAGGTTTACCATACGAAGCGAGGATAGAAATACCGCTTGTATGAAGAAGCGAGGGAGGGGAGGACCACTTGTTCTAAAGTTATGAAGCGAGTGGCATTAAAATACACTGATGATAAACTGACTAAGGATTGAAGTAAAGATTTAAGAAGTGAAGTTATGTCATGACATTTATTCAAAGAAACCATAATATCATATATTGATTTGATTATGTGTGATGTCCAGATTTATTATAATCATTTGTTAGACTAAATATGATTTAGATTTTATTGATAATTAATTTTAGAATTAATTAATTAGAAGTGGAATTGACCAAGTGAAGGTCAACTGACAAGTTAATCGGATCATAAAATATTTTGAGATTGTAAAATATACTCCGATAATATTTTAGAGATAAATTAATTAAAATGAAACATTTATACACATACGACGTCATAAATGCATTAATGACGAGTTTAAGTGTTGGGGCCTTACATTAGTGATATCAGAGCAGTGGTTAGCTCTTTGGGACTGTTGAGGGCCTGAAACATAGGAATGGGTAGCACATATTTATGCATAGTAGTAGTTAGTGTTGCGTGACACGACTATTTTGCATATGTGTGTTTATGATATGTGGTCATAGTGGAACAATTATATGTCATGACATCTATGGAATCATAATATAACCTGTTGATTATGATTGTGAGTTGTGGCACAGGAACAACCAAATGGAGCATTTTGAAATGCATTTGAATACAGGAAGTACTTTGTACTCATAGTTTATGCATTTGCTCGTTATAATCATATTGTGGTGAATATGGATTATTATATGCTCATGATTTGTGATTGTTCCTGTAGGGATACTATGACACGAAGGGCTAAGGCCAGGGTTGAAAGACACGAAACGGTAACCTGCGTTTTATATACATCATGGATTATGCATTGTGGTTGCATGTGTACAATGGAGTGATGATTTTAATGCTTTGCCGCCAAATGTTGAAGCGAGGGGTGGGAGTACCGCGTGTCGCATTTGAACGAGGAGCATTAAAATACACTCATTGTGGTTATCTATGTGTTGGAGTGATAATTTTAATGCTTTGCCGCCAAATGTTGAAGCGAGGGGTGGGAGTACCGCATGTCGCATTTGAGCGAAGTGCATTAAAATACACTCATGATGATGTATATTGGATATAGTATATGCATTGTATTGCAGGTATGGATGGAATGCTTGGTGAATATCCCATGAGTCGTTGTTATGGATGAGTGATGATTTTAAATGCTTGCCGCTATTTGTTTGTTTTGTGCCGCTAAAATGTGAAGCGAGGGGTGGGAGCGTCACATGTCACATTGAAGCGTGGTTATCATATGAGGCGAGGAAAGAATATTTGCCGCTAAAATGTGAAGCGAGGGGTGGGAGCGCCGCATGTCCATTGAAGCGAGGTTATTCTATGCCGCCTATATTTGAAGCGAGGGGCATTAAAATACACTACCATAACAAGACTAGGGATCCGCTATATTGGTTGGCGATGGTTCATGCCGCCAGGTATATTGATAGCGATGTCTCATTCCGCTATATTGATTGGCGATGGTTCATGCCTCCAGATATATTGATAGCGATGTCTCATTCCGCTATATTGATTGGCGATGGTTCTTACCGCCGGATATATTGATAGCGATATCTCATTCCGCTATATTGATTGGCGATGGTTCATGCCGCCAGGTATATTGATAGTGATGTCTCATTCCGCTATGTTGATTGGCGATGGTTCTTGCCGCCAGATATATTGATAGCGATGTTTTATTCCGCTATATTGATTGGCGATGGTTCCTTCCACCGGATGTATTGATTGGCGATGATTATGCCGCCAGGTATATCGAGCATGGTTCATGCCGCTATATTATAGGCGATGGTTATTCCGCCAGGTACATGTATAGCGATGCCTCTTTCCGCTATGTCATTGGCGATGGCTCATGCCGCCAGACATGTGTTTAGCGACGATTATATATATAGCGACGTCTCATTCCGCTATTCTGTGGATGGTGAGTATATCAATTTGTGTATTGATATGAAATCATATTTTGTGGAATATTTATGTTGAGAGCATGGACAATTTAAAGGATCAAGTGTGGATCAACTGTGTACAGTAAGTGTTATTACATCTTGTTGTTTTAAGAATGTATATTCATTGTGATTATGGATATTATATGTATGCCATTAGTGGCGGTAAGTATTATGTACCGCCGTAGGGCGATGAAGATTGATGAATTGCTATTGTGTTAGCAATGAATATTTTTAGTACCGCTATTGTGATTAGCGATGAATGCTGTTGTATCGCAATTGTGTTAGCAATGAGTATTGATGATGGTTTGATTGCAGATGGCAATAGAAGTTGTGCTATGTACAGTTATGTTATTGCTCATTGGGTATATGTGATTTAGGCCCAAGAGGATATTGGATCGATCCAGGAGGATGAAGTATCGAGGTAAACCATTTCAGTTGGTTGAACATATTGATATATGTTGGTTCGAGCTATTTTGTTGATTATATTGATGTTGGAATCATGTACATGTAGAAAAGCTGATAATGGAATTGAAATGGAACCTAGATGTGTCATATTCATATGTTGTTGCGGTAATGAGGCAAGAAGGGGTGTAACCTCTGTGATAACACTCTCATATCTACGGTGTGTGGTGATGAGATAATGAAAATAGATGTTAATCATTTTGTGATGATAATTATTGTTGTGAAAGCATGCTATTTTGTATGTGGTAGGATTAATAATTGATTAATCACCTATTAAGTTGAATGGAATACAATCAGATAGACATGAGTTTAATGAGCGTGTCACGGGATGACATGAGTATGTCGCGGGATGACGCGTGATTACTACGAATGTCGTGTGTGGACATGTGATCATTGTGAACATTCATGATTAAGGAATTTTTATGTTTCGAGGATGAGTTAAAGATTGATATAAATTGCGTCATTGAAGCATGCAATTGATTCTTATGTTAAATTTCAATCACCCTATGTGGTAGTGTGCAGTAGCATGTTGTGTATAGAACTGCGAGAAACTTCTGATGCAGGGAATTAATGTTTGATGACAGAAACATTATGAATGTCAAAATGCGTAAATGACAAGGTACGTGTTATGTTACTAGTATTTGAGAAATACTAACGAGATTATTTTGTACTTGTCCTATGACAGATAATAGTTGGGTGAAGTAATGTGGAAATATTGATACTTAAGAGTATGTGAGTGCTGTGATTAACATGATATTATGGTGGCATTGTGTATTGTAGATGATTCCATCTACAAAGGTATGTCACAAACTATTTGATATTAATGTTGATGTCTTGTGTTAGATGAGTATAATCGAGACATGAAAATATTGGTGTTAAGCCATTTATCATGATTTGATGCTGAGGGTCTGTGGATGTTGGTGTGTATAATGTGTATATACGTATGTGAGAATGACTATGGGTTTTCTAGTCATTACCTTGCACCAGATAATAGCCAGGAGATGATATATGAAAGATTGATGCATAAAGGCTCAAGAGTAATGTTACTTCATACGGATGACGGTGATGATGTGCGGATAAGTTGCATACATTTGCAACGACACAGGTATGAAGTTAATTAAGATAAATGTTGATGTATTGTCATATATTCTTGAATATACATGAAAGCATGGATTGCATGATTTAACGAGATTATATGATGGGTACTGTGATGAAAGTATATGACGGGAAATAAGATTGTGCAATGGAATTGTGTCGATGGAAGTATACAGGTAGTGAGATATGACAAAGAAGTTTGACGGTTAAACACTTCTTGCGATCGTTGGTGCAATGGGGCACATGTGTGAGCCACGATGATTCCGATGACTGTCATCCTACAGATGGTAAAGTCACTATATCGAGCTATATGGGGTACGTAAATTTTACAGTTGGCTTTTATGATAAGCATGCGCTAAAATTTCGAGGACGAAATTTTATATGTTGGGGAGAATTGTGATGTCCAGATTTATTATAATCATTTGTTGGACTAAATATGATTTAGATTTTATTGATAATTAATTTTAGAATTAATTAATTAGAAGTGGAATTGACCAAGTGAAGGTCAACTGACAAGTTAATCGGATCATAAAATATTTTGAGATTGTAAAATATACTCCGATAATATTTTAGAGATAAATTAATTAAAATGAAGAATTTAAGTTTTGGGTTTTTGGAGTGTGTATAAATCCCAATCGTTGTCTATAAATAATATATCAGTGCACCGGCGACACTTCGATGTACAAAACCGGGCCAAGATACAAATATAATTATGTTATGTTGGGCATTTTCGGGACACACATTAAAACGTGTAAATACACGCACAAAAAACCCGATCCCCTTTCCTTCGCTGCTGCTCGACCCCGCGCCGTTCAGGCCGCGCGCACGCCGCCGTCCGACCTCCTTCCGGCGCGTCCGAACCGCCACCGTCTTCGTCTCTTCCAGACGCATCTTTCCATACCAACAACATGAAGTTTCGTCGCAGATTTCGTTCGGATCTTGCCAGGAAGCGCCGCGAATCGGATTTCCGAATTCGTCCGATTTTGGGACGATTTTCTTCCAATTTTTTTTGTGGGTAATTCTCCTCATCCTTCAACCGTTTTCCCCTGAAATCCCTCGATTTTTTATGGAACTTTGGTTCGATTTTGCTAGCATTTTGGAAGGGTTTGCTAGTGTGTGTTCGTGTGTGTGCAGCAGTGTGTGTGCGTGAGTGTGTTTCTGCGTGTGTGTGTGTCCAGCATGTGATTGTGTGTGAAAATGGTGTGTATGTATGTATTCCTTCATGTATTGAAGTATTGTGATTGGGAATGGGATAGCATGAGGAATGTTTTGATTGTTGAAAGTTGATTGGGGCTCACTTTATTGAATGGTTAATTGTTGAAAATAAATTGTGGAATATGTCTTGGCTTAGTATTATTATTGGTTAAAAGATGAAGATTAAAATCATGCATGGAATGTGTTTGTTAATAGGCTTAAATGAGATTCAAGTCTGGGTCTAAGTCTTGTTAGTGGGGTGAAATGACTAACTTTTATGGCTTGTGGCCATTGTGATATTTGGTGGATGTTGGGTTATGGTATGAGATGTGTTCAATTGGAAGCATGTGTGGTGTGTAAATAAATGAGTTAGATGCATGCTAGTATGTATTATAACATGGAAAATAGTTATGGTGATATTTATGCTCAAAAGGATAGCATAGCATGTATTAATGATTTATGTCACTTTATTGAGTTTCAGATTTTAATAATTCTAAATCAAGAATTTTGGAATCCAATGCATCTTTAAATTGTTAAAGTTGAATTTAATCAAGAAATGACTTTATGTTGGGATTAAGGGGATTAGATTTAAAATGGTAGAATCTTGTATCTACATGGATCCCTTCTTTCGTGTCTTGGTTTGAATCACCTCGGTGTGGGTTTGAATGTTTGGAGCATGTTAATTGGCTTAATTGGATTGTTTTAGTTAGACACTAGTTGGATATTATTATGCATACACCCTTGCACTTCCTTTCCCTCTGTTGAACTTGTGTGTCTAGTGAACTGCTATGTGAGTTGGGCGTGATCTTGCACGTATGGGTGTGTGTATCCTGCATCATGTGTGTGATGTAGAGGATGGTGGGAGAAAATGGGGTTTTGCATCACCATTGAAATATCATGATTCATGTGAGGATGTCTGTATCAAAGTATTGATTATGATTTGATTCATAATATTGAGTTATTGATTTGTGATATGGAAATGAAAGTAAGAACTATTGATGGATATTCATCGTTTGGATTATGAGCTAATATTGAATTGATATTCGATATAGACTCTACAGGAGACTTCGGACGTTGATGATAGCTTGTTCATGTTGTCTACTATAAGGTACGTGGTGACGTACGAGCAGGTATATCTAGTATCTATACATTCATGTATACATGCAATTTTGAATATGATGATTCAGGTAAGTGTTTGACTTTAATAATTGAGTTTCATATACGAGTTATGGGGGACACGTAGTGGTACGTGATCCGATTTCACTTGTTGAGTAGTGATGCCGTGGGCATGAGCGATATGAGAAAGTATCGAGAATGAGATAGTGGGATAACCAGGTTTACATTGGGATAACCAGGTTTACATTGGGATAACCAGGTTTGCATTGATGTTGAACTATTTATGTTTGGGCATAAATAATATATTGTCATTGTATTGAATTCATAAGCGTTGTTGAGTATCACATTTTCAGTGATAATACTAAACGTGACATTATGAAGGTGCGTGAGTTTGAAACAGGAACAGTGTGTGGAAGCTATACAAATTCGGAATTGTACAGGGAGTATATTTTATGAGTTTTGAACAATCTAAATTATTGCATTATGATTTTGTATATCGAATCGTGATTGAGTTTGAGTTGGAGTATGCTCACCCTGTGTGGGGGCTGTTTCTGTTGAAACAGGTACAACAGGTACGATGCTACCTTGGAGTGCTAGGCTCGAACCTTGTTGGATGATGCTTCCAGGAGCGTAGCATGAGATTGAGCCGATATACGAGGTTGAGCTGTTAGTATATATACTAATTATGCATCCGGATGAGTATCCGCTATTCGTTGCTCTTCTGTGAGCACTTGTATCTGTATATGGACTGTATAAGGGTGTTGAAACCCACTTTTGTTGTCTTATTAGTGTGGTGCTTTCCCTGGCTGGGAATTTACTTAGTGTTTCTGTATTCTGTTTAGTATTGTGTTGTCCATGGTCGGGAGTTATGTTATGTGATGTGTTTTTATTTCCGGATAGCTCAGTTTATGGGGAGACTCTGCCCAAATTTTTATAAAAACCCACAATGTAAAGGTGGTGTAATGGGGATGGTAATGGGTGAAATCCTTGAGTCTATTTGTTGGTCGAGATGACCATATAATGTTGAACATTGGTTATGTCATGAGATTATGGGAAACATGTAATAATTCTTTTTAAAGAATGAAAAGAAAATGAAAAATTTATACACATACGACGTCATAAATGCATTAATGACGAGTTTAAGTGTTGGGGCCTTACATTATGAGTTATGGTACAGGGACAACCAAAATGGGCGTTTTAAATGCATTGGAAATTCAGGAAGTATCCTATGCCTATGATTTATGCATTTATGCTTTACATTTATATTATGATTGATATGAACTATGATGTGCTCATGTGTTGGGGGTTGTCTTTGTAGGTGCTTTTACCATGGAGAACCAGGGTCGGGGTTGATACGCTGAGTTGTAAGGAGTGCTACAGGATTAGCAGAACAAAATTCCTTTTGTATAGCTTCTACAAAGTGTAGAGTAAAGCTATAGTTTAGTAACCTTTTGTTAGGAATATGTATAATTCATTTTTGAACTTTTGGCACTGTAATCTCTTAAGCTCAGGATTATCAACACGACCTAATACTCTGATTTATAAATGATTAGTTCTCTTAATTGCACCTTAGAATCTTGTTTAGATAACGAGGTCTTACATTTAGTGGTATCAGAGCAGTGGTTAGATAACCAGGGAACGAGTAAAGGGTAGCCTTTAGAAACAAGTTGGCTAGGTATTCATTGGTGGGCATGTTTATGCATATGGTGCATGTTTTTGTATAAGTTGTTATACTAACATGCTTTCGAACATGATTACTCTTGTTATCTAACGGCTTATATTATGAACTGCTTTTGGTATTGTTGTTAACCTTTATGTTACAGCATGGCGGCTATTAATCCGGAGAACCTCAATGAAGAGGTAGGAGATGTGGGCAGTATAAATGCTAGTATTGCTCAGGCGAATCCTCTACCGCCACCTGCTGTAGGCGTAGAGCCTAGTGCACAGATATTGCTACCAGGGGAACTCAGTCTGACTCAGTTTTTGAGCTACCATCCGCCGCTCTTTGAGGGAAATGAGTCCGGGGAAGCAGCTGAGGAGTGGTTGGAAAGACTGGAGCAGATATTTATATCAGCACCCTGTGCACGGACTGTCTCGCTGAGGTTGGCAGAGTTTCAGTTGGCGAAGAAATCTTCTATGTAGTGGAAGACAACATTTATGGAGCTGAGGGCTCAGGGTATGATGGTAGATTGGACTGTGTTCAGGACCCGGTTCCTTAATCGGTATTTATCCGCCGCTGCCAGACAAGTAAAAGAAGATGAGTTCACCAACCTGAAGCAGGGCAGCATGACTGTATCAGATTATGCCATGCAGTATTCTTCACTGTTGAGGTATGTACCTCATATCGCTGTGAACGGTCATGCCAAGATGAGGAATTTTCTGAAGGGACTGAGGCCAGAGTTATTTGATCGGGTTATTTCTAACAACCCCAGCTCATTCGATGATGCCCTAACTAGGGCAGAGCTGGCAGAGATTGGGGTTAGCGTGTACAAGGAAGTTGTACCCCCTTTCGTACCACCACAGAGACTGGTTGTTGACAGCCTGAGGCCACGAGGAGACCAGTTTAAGCCTCGTGGGGCTTCCTCATTTCCTAGATTTGGTGGGAAGAAATTTCAGAATCAGAAACAAGGCAATCGGGGACCTGCGCAAGGAAGTAAAACAGGAGGGAACAAGTGTGACAAATGTGGAGGATTTCATTTGACACGTGACTGTCAAGGCTGTTATGTTTGTGGCAGGGTGGGACACCTGGCTCGGGTTTGCCCCAATCGGGGAGGTCAGGCAGACTCTGGGCCAAATAGGCCAAGATTTGACGCCAAGACGGCACCACAGAGACAACAGTTTGCACCTCGACCACAGGGAGGTCAGGCGGCAGGACCGCCGCAGGGTCAAGTATATGCATTGACGCGTGAGCAGGCAGAGGTAGCCCCAGAGGAGGTGATTGCTGGTACGTGCTACTTACTTACGTACCCTACATTTATTTTGGTAGATACAGGTGCTTCTCATTCTTTCATATCTTCTACTTTTGTGGAGAAACACCATCTGTGCTCGTCTCTGTTGCCCACGCCTCTTATGGTCTCGACACCCACGGGAAAGCATGTGATTGCGGATCGACTATTATCTGATTGCCTCATTTATTTTGAGGGCAATGATCTGAGGGCTGATCTGATTTAGTTGGATATGACAGATTTTGACTGTATTGTCGGTATTGATGTGTTGAGCAGATATCAGGCCGTGGTTGATTGCCGACAGAGGATTGATGACTTATTTGATCAGCTTCAGGGCACGGAGCTTTACTCAAAGATTGACTTGAGGTCAGGCTATCACCAGATACGAGTTAGAGCTGATGACATACAAAAGACAGCTTTTCGGACTCGGTATGGGCACTACGAGTTCTTAGTGATGCCGTTCGGGGTGACGAATTCCCCGGCTATCTCTATGAGCCTGATGAACAGAGTATTTCAGAAATATCTTGATCAGTTCGTCATCGTGTTTATTGACGACATTCTTGTCTACTCGAGAAGTAGGGAGGAGCATGACAATCACTTGAGGACGGTGCTACAGATCCTGAGGGATCATCAGTTGTACGCCAAGCTCAGCAAGTGTGAGTTCTGGCTGAGCAGTGTAGCGTTCTTGGGTCATATTATCTCTCGAGAGGGGATATCAGTAGATCCCAGGAAGATAGAGGCAGTTATGGACTGGTCTGCGCCGACTTCAGTCACTGAGATCCGAAGTTTTCTTGGTTTGGCTGGGTATTATCGACGCTTTGTCGAAGGATTTTCAAAGATTGCCAAGCCACTGACACTGCTGACTCAGAAGGGAGTCCCATTCTGTTGGTCGGAAGCTTGTGAGCAGAGTTTCCAGGAATTGAACACAAATTAATTACAGCGCCAGTATTGGTGATTCCTAGGGAAAACAAGGGGTTCGCTCTCTATACTGACGCATCGCTTCAGGGCCTAGGATGCGTACCAATGCAGGATAAGCACGTTGTGGCTTACGCTTCAAGACAATTGAAGCCACACGAGACGAGGTACCCGGTCCATGATTTGGAGCTAGCAGCTATAGTGTTTGCCTTGAAGATATGGCGACACTATTTATACGGTACCTCATTCACCATCTTCACTGATCACAAGATCCTGAAGTTCTTGTTTACGCAGGCCGAGCTGAATATGAGAAAGAGGAGATGGATGGACCTACTGAAGGATTATGATTGTGAAATCGAGTACCGTCTGGGTAGAGCAAATTTGACAGCCGACGCTTTGAGTCGGAAAGTGAAGAACACGGCAGAGGATGTCATGTGTTTGTCAGCTATGATGGCTTCCTACTGCTAGTTGGGATTTGATTATGATGTGTCTGCTTCACCGGTACAGGTATTGACTTTATTAGCTAAGCCAGACATTTATGAACACATCCGGAAGGCTCAGGGGGCAGACGAAGAGGTCCAGAGATGGTTGTCATTGGTTCGTGTCGTCGAAGTTCAGGACGGCTGAGGATGGTTCCTTGAGACTGGGTGACAGATGGGTGGTCCCGAATGCGCCAGAGTTGCGTCGGGGAATATTGCAGCGGGCTCATTGCAGCAGGATGAGTATCCACTCGGGCGGGAAGAAAATGTACAAAGATTTATGTGGCCAGTTTTGGTGGAGACGAATGAAACAAGATGTCACCACATTCGTCAAGAGATGTCTGATTTGTCAGCAAGTGAAGGCTGAGATGCAGAGGCCTGGTGGTGAGCTTAGAAGTTTGGAGATACCATAATGGAAGTGGGAGCACGTATCCATGGACTTCGTGACCCACTTACCGAGGACTGTTTCGGGTTTTGATGCTATCTGAGTAGTCGTGGACAGACTGACTAAAGTGGCTCACTTCATCCCATACAGTATGACCTTCACGTACTTGAGGATGGCTCAGTTATATGTCAGAGATGTAGTGAGACTGTATGGGATCCCTGTTTCGATTGTGTGTGATCGAGATCCGCGGTTTACATCTCACTTTTGGGAAGGTCTTCAGTCAGCTCTGGGTACAGAATTGAGGTTGAGCACAGCATACCATCCCCAAACGGACGGACAGACCGAGCGTACCATACAGACGCTCGAAAATATGTTACGGGCTTGTGTGTTGGAGTTCGATACTTCGTGGCAGGACTCAGTGGCCTTGGTAGAATTTTCTTATAACAATAGCTACCAGGCAAGCATACAAATGGCTCTTTTTGAGGCCCTCTATGGTAGACGTTGTAGGTCACCTTTATATTGGGATGATGTGGACCGTAAACCGGTCGGAGGCCAGAATTGGTCAAGAAATGGAAGAAAAGGTAAAGGTGATCAGAAGAAAGATGAAAGCAGCTCAGGACAGGCAGACAGCGTATGCTAATCAACGGCGTCGGCCGTTAGAGTTTCAGTTGGGCGACAGGGTCTTTTTGAAGATCTCACCTTTCAGAGGTGTAGTACGTTTTAGGATGCGGGGGAAGTTATCCCCGATATATGTTGGGCCGTACGAAATCTTACAGCGTATTGGTCCTCTGGCATACCGATTGGCTTTACCACCCTCTCTGTCCGGCATACACGATGTGTTTCATGTGTCTATGCTGCGGAAATACGAGCCAGACCCTTCACATGTGTTGCAGCCCTCCGAAGTACAGTTAGAGTCTGATGTTTCCTATGTGGAGGGCCTGTCAGGATTCTGGATCGGGTAGATCGCAGACTACAAAATAAAGTTATACCTATGATCAAAGTTCAGTGGGATCGTAGGGGTGTCGAGGAGGCCACGTGGGAGACGGAGCGACACATGGTGCAGCACTATCCAGAACTGTTTTCCGGTATGTGATTTATGTTTTATTTTGTTTTGGGTAAGTGCATGCTGATTTCGAGGACGAAATCTTATAAGTAGGGGAGTATTGTGATATCCCCGAAATGTTTATGTGCATTTGAACATTAATTATGTTATGAAGATTATGGTATTAATTTATTGATGATGATTTATTAATATTGGGAAATGCTTAGTCATGTGGTGGCCATGGCCTATTAATGCATTTCAGGGTGCATGTAATATATGTTGGGAATTTGGGTTATGGTATGATTATTTGGGGTGGGTGTTGTTCGTTTTGGTGAAGCATGTTTTAATTGGAATTTGAAGTATTTTATTGATTAAATAATATAAAATATAATGTGAGGATATTTTAATACATCATGCTAAATACCGGGATCAAAACATAACACATCACATAACCCACCACCCCCCTCAACCCATACCCAAGTCAGCAGATATAGCTGCCCATACCCCCACTTGCCCTCCCTATCACTCAACCTCTACCACTCATTCTCAACCCAATCTTCACCCCCATTTTCATCCAGCATCTGCTAAGCATATAGGAGGAGGAGACTTGCCATTTTATTGCTTGGAACCTTGGCAAAAATTGGAGCAAAAGAGGGTGAGGAACCATATCTTACTTTGGGTAAATTTTGGTTAAGTTTGGGTTTGGTTATGATGATATGATGCATGCTAGCTTAGGTTTTGTTGAACCTTCGATTTAAGTACTTACACGGTGTTGTTATGAAGCCCCAAGCATGTTTGTTTGAGCATGATTTATGTTTATAGTGGTATAATTGTTGGCTTGAAAGTAGGTGCTCGAAAATGTCATTGTTCGCGATTTGCAGGTATTGGCGATCGATCGGCGCGTCTTCCCGATCGATCGCGAGCACTAGGTGCGAGGCAGAACACTTCAGCAATCGATCGCGAGTTTGGCGTGATCGATCGGCGAAGCCGCGATCGATCGGCACAACATCAGCGATCGATCACGGAAGGCAGAATTTTGAATGATGAGGCAGTAGCATCTCGCGATCGATCGGGGCATATTGGCGATCGATCGCGAGAAGCCAAAACATGTGTTTTTAATTATTTTTGTGGGATTTTTGGTATTGGGCTATTATTGGCATCTAATATTGTGTTGTACACTTGTGTAGAGCCATCACAGGTAGCCACACAACGCAGGGGATAGAGCCCTGCAACTGAAGATATTTTGGAAAGGTACGTAAGCGACGTACGGGCACCCGACGGTAACGTGTATTATATGTTTGTCGATTTGACATGCGATAAATGCAAGTTTGTGCATTATGAGTATGATACATGTTGTTATGCATTGTTGTTGCATATGTATGATGTGAAACATTGGGTGTGTATTCCACGAGTCACGGTTATCACAGTGATGATTTTAATGCTTACCGCTATTATACCGCTAAAAATGTGGAGCGGGGGGTGTAGGTCCGCTTGCACATGGAGGCGAGGTTTACCATACGAAGCGAGGATAGAAATACCGCTTGTATGAAGAAGCGAGGGATGGGAGGACCGCTTGTTCTAAAGTTATGAAGCGAGGGGCATTAAAATACACTGATGATAAACTGACTAGGGATTGAAGTAAAGATTTAAGAAGTGAAGTTATGTCATGACATTTATTCAAAGAAACCATAATATCATATATTGATTTGATTATGAGTTATGGTACAGGGACAACCAAAATGGGCGTTTTAAATGCATTGGAAATTCAGGAAGTATCCTATGCCTATGATTTATGCATTTATGCTTTACATTCATATTATGATTGATATGAACTATGATGTGCTCATGTGTTGGGGGTTGTCTTTGTAGGTGCTTTTACCATGGAGAACCAGGGTCGGGGTTGATACGCTGAGCTGTAAGGAGTGCTACAGGATTAGCAGAACAGAAATTCCTTTTGTATAGCTTCTACAAAGTGTAGAGTAAAGCTATAGTTTAGTAACCTTTTGTTAGGAATATGTATAATTCCTTTTTGAACTTTTGGCACTGTAATCTCTTAAGCTCAGGATTATCAACACGGCCTAATACTCTGATTTATAAATGATTAGTTCTCTTAATTGCACCTTCGAATCTTGTTTAGATAACGGGGTCTTAAGTTTAAACGGGTAGGACCAAGCATGAAATAGCTCGGCCATGTTTAATAAATTACCAAGTAATGGCAAAGTTTAAACTGGTAGGACCAAGGCTGATTTAGCTCGGCCATGTTTAATAAATTACCACGTAATGCAAAAGTTTAAACACATAGGACCAAGCCCGAATTATCTCGGCTACGTTTAATAAATTACCACGTAATGACAAAGTTTAAATAGGTAGGACCAAGCATGAATTAGTTCGGCCATGTTTAATAAATTACCACGTTCATTAAACAGGTAGGACCAAACATGAATTAGCTCGGCCATGTTTAATAAATTACCACATAATGACAAAGACCAAGCATGAATTAGCTCGGCCATGTTTAATAAATTACCACGTAATGACAAAGTTTAAACAGGTCGGACCAAGTATGAATTAGCTCGGCCATGTTTAATAAATTACCACGTATTGGCAAAGTTTAAACAGATAGGACCAAGCATGAATTAGCTCGGCTACGTTTAATAATTACCACGTAATGGCAAAGTTTAAATAGGTAGGACCAAGCATGAATTAGCTCGGCCACGTTCGGGTGAAAGCCTTGAGCCTGGCGTAACCAGGGCTGAGATGAGCTCGTCGTTAACGTGCTCCTGAGGTAGGGTGAAAACCCTTGCTCGTGGCGTAACCAGGGCTGAGGTGAGCTCGTCGTAAACGTGCTCCTGAGTTAGGGTGAAAACCCTTGCTCCTGACGTAACCAGGGCTTAGGTGAGCTCGTCGTAAACGTACTGCTGAGGTAGGGTGAAAACTCTTGCTCCTGGCGTAACTAGGGCTGAGGTGAGCTCGTCGTAAACGTGCTCCTGAGGTAGGGTGAAAACCCTTGCTCCTGGCGTAACCAGGGCTGAGGTGAGCTCGTCGTAAATGTGCTCCTGAGGTAGGGTGAAAACCCTTGCTCCTATTTAGACCATAACTTGTAGGAAAAAATTCTAAAACATGTATTGCAATAATGAAAGAGTATCATCCCAAAAAAAACAATCTTTCCAAAAACTAAAAGAGCTGAACTAAGAATAATATTTTGGAGGTGATATGTGTTCCAGTGTCTCTTCAATGTCATCCCATCAGGGCCTTCTAGGTAATAAGCTCCTGAACTTAGCTTTTCAACAATCTTAAAGGGACCCTCCCACTTGGGGTCTAGCTTGTTCACTTGAACCTCTTGCACCTTTCTTAGTACGAGATCGCCGACCTGTAAAGTTTTCTGAATAACTCGTCGGTTATACATCCGCGCAATACGATTACGATAGGCTTCCATTCTTATGGCAACAGTTTCCCTTCTTTCTTCAATTAAATCAAGGTCAGCAGCTCTTCTCTCACTGTTTTGTTCATCATAGAAATGTACTCTTGATGATTCTGCTCCAATTTCAACTGGGAGTGCCGCTTCATTTCCATAGACCATACTGAATGGTGTTTCACCTGTTCCCGTCATTGGTGTAGTTCGATAGGACCATAGGACACTGGGTAGTTATTCCACCCTATTTCCTTTTGCTTTCCCCAACCTAACTTTATTGCTTTGCACCAGAGACCTTTTGGTGACCTCTACCTGACCATTGCTTTGAGGATACGCAACAGAAGTATAGCCTGATGGATTTTTAACTCTTCACTCCATGCCCTGAGCAGAGCTCCCTGGAATTGCCTTCCGTTATCAGAGATGATTTTCCTCCGGACACCATATCGGCAGACGATGTTTTTCCAAATGAAGTTGAAGACCTCTTTCTCAGTGATTCTGGCTAACGGTTCAGCTTCAACCCACTTCGAGAAATAATCAATAGCCACAATTAAAAATCTCTTCTGAGCTTTACCTGTTGGAAAGGGTCCTACTATAACAATGCCCCCACTGGTCAAACGGGCATACTGCCACAATTACTTTCATCATCATAGCTGGATGATGCTGAAGTTTAGAGTGTCTCTGACAACTATCACATGATATAACCATAGTAGTAGAGTCCTTCTGAATTGTAGGCCAGAAATATCCAGCAAGGAGCACCTTCTTTGCCAGGAAATATGCTCCTAGATGACTTCCACAGCATCCCTCGTGGATTTTTCTCAATACATAATCTGATTCTTTCGGACCCAGACAACGCAGAAGGGGTTGAGCAAAAGACCTCTTGTACAAGATTCCTTCAATGAGTATGAATCTCTGACTCCTCTGCTTGAGTCTATAGGCCTTTTTGGGATCACTCGGGTGCTTAGCATTGGTAAGATAGTCTAGGAGATATGTTCTCCAATCATTTTCTTCAAGAGATTCAGATGGATCATCCTGACTAGGAGTTAATTCAACTTGAAACACCACGTCTCTATTTTGCCAAGTGCGGAGAGTAGTAGCCATTCTTGCCAAGTTGTCGGCCTTTCTATTCTCTTCTCCTGGGATCTGTTTGAATATTACTTCTAGAAATCCCTCCTTGATTTTTTCTATGGTACTTGCATATTGTATCAACTTCTCATTCTTAACCTCATAGACCCCATTCATCTGTTGGGCTACTAGCTGAGAATCAGAGAAGACATGTATGTGCTTAGCTCCAACATTCCGAGCAGCCCTCAATCCGGTTAATATTGCCTCATACTCTGCTTCATTGTTGGAGGCCCGAAAGTCCAATCGTACTGCCAACTGGACCTCATCTCCCGTGGGAGAGATCAGCAGAACCCTAATTCCGCTTCCCTCGTTACAAGAGGAACCATCAACAAATGCTTTCCATAACTCTTCTTTCTCGGGATGCATAGTTTCCGCAATGAAATCTGCTAAAGCCTGAGCTTTGATAGCCGTGCGAGGCTCGTATTGTATATCATACTATCCTAGCTCAGTTGTCCATTTGACTAGTCGTCTAGAGACATCTGCACGACTAAGTATTTTTCCCAGGGAGCTGTTTGTTAACACTGTTATAGGATGCGACAAGAAATAAGGCCTGAGTCGCCTAGCTATCATGATCAGCATTAGGGCCAACTCTTCGATCTCTGAATACCTCAGCTCAGCACCTTTTAAGGCATAAGATAAGTAATAGGTAGGTTGCTGATCTGATTCCATCTCTTTTACTAGAACCGAGTTGATTGTGTTGGGTTTTGGAAACCCGAACAATCTTGGTTTTGATGTTAACAAAACTTGTTATTGTGTTGCTAACATATTTCATCAAGTGTGCAGTTCATAGATCATAACTTAGAAGCTTGATGAATTACAAAGAATTTCAAGCTGGACCAAGACTGAAATCCTGGCAGAGCGGATTGTTTCGATCATATCTAATAGTTCGGATATCGAAATGGCGTGCTTCCAAAGAGATTGAACAGCCAACTTAAAATACGAAAAGTCATATTTCACAACAGATCGGCTAGTTCAAATGTTTTATCAAGGAGAAAAGACGCCTGCAAGATCGAGCTGAACCGCGAAGAAACGGCAAGCTGTTTCAGCGAGCAACAGTCAGTCTGGTGGCCATAAATCTCAGCTCGCTTATCGGAACGGAACGATTCAGTATGGTATGGAAAGCTAAGACAAATATCTACAAGTCATCGTTGGAAGTAAAAGACTGAATATGACGTTAATATGCCCAAAAAGCTTCTGCAAGTCACGCCATGTGACGCCTGTAAGATCGAGCTGTTACAGCAAAGTCCCTGTCAGTCTGGTGGGCATAACTCTTAGCTCGCTTATCGGAACGGAACAATTCAGTATGGGTTGGAAATCTAAGACAAAGATCTACAAGTCCTCTTTGGAAGTAAAAGACTGAATCGGAAGTTAAGATGGCCAAAAAGCTTCTGCAAGTCACGCCATGTGCTGCTGCATCCAGCAAACAGACAGTAGGAGCATCGCCTCGTATTTCGAGCATAACTCTCTCATACAAACTCTAAATCGAGCGATTATTGATTCCGTGGAAATCTAAGAGAAAGGGCTACAACTTTTATGTGGATCACTTTGCCCAGAAATCAAAGAATGAAGAGTTACAAGCAACAGATCTAAGAGCAAGTTTATCAATCTGTTTTTGTATCAAGCTGATTGTCCAGACTGATCCGGACCAGACTGATTTGCCCTTGCAGATCTGGACCAGACTGATCTGCCCGTGCTGATCTGCCAGACTGATCTACCAAGCTGATCCGGCCAATCCGGTCCGAAATACAAAGAGCCCAGAAACCAGAATATGATCGTTGCAAGCTCGGGAATGGTGCAGAACCTTTTCCAACGGGCATATTCTTGTGTCTAACGTATATATCATTACTTGGGGCTATATATACATGATTTGGAAGCTCAATAACAGCTGATTGAAGATCAATCCAAGCCTTCCAAAGCAAACCCACTTGGGATTCAATTGAGGAACTTAAAAGACAAAAGCTGCTAAATGAAGAGCACTCCTCAAACCTTTGGCACCTCTTACCTTGCTATATCAGATCTAGTTAGAGATCATTTGTGCCATATATATTCACTCTATTCATTGTATATGAGAGCTTAATAGAAGAGTGAATATCATTGTAACGGTTGATGATTTATCACAACCGATGAGAGGTCTTTGTATGTGAGACATTAAAGAACATACATAGTTGAGTTGCTAGGAGTTCTAGTTGGATGGGGAATTCCCTACTGGATCGGGTTTGTACAACGGGATTGTATAAATCAAAGTCTTCTAGTGGAATCCTTTCATGAGGTGGAATAAGGGGAGACGTAGAAGGATTACACCACCTTCGAACTTCCATAAACAAATGCTTGTTTATTTACTTTAATTGCATATCTTTAAAATGTCTTTCAAATAGTTAATCGGTTTAGAGCGGGTTATGTCGAGTGCCTTCCGCTCGATTTTGTAATCGAACTCGATATAATCTCTCGGTGCATTAATCCAAGAAGACGAGCAATTGAAGCTCAAGTTGGTTGAACTTGGGTGTGGAATGGCAACCCACCGCCGGAATCGATCCTGACAAGTGGTATCAGAGCGGGTTATTCTTGGAAAGCATTTGAACCGACTTTTGTTGCGGATTTCTTTTAAATCATTGTCAAAATTTTCTCATGAGCATGAAATATTTTCATAGTATATTTTTTCAAATTTGGTGTATGAAAATTTTTAGCATAAAAATCAATTTCATTGCATTCATTTCGCCGAAAATAATTTTAAAATCTATTTTAAAGGTTTAATTTTCGTTCAAACTGTTCTAAACTCATTTTAAGTTTAAAATTTTTATTTTGAGATTTTATCCAACACTTTTCGAAGCATTATTAGTTTTCTGGCAGCTTGCAGCGACTTTGGGAGAATTGGCATAACTTCTTGCTCGGATGTCCAAACGACGAACCGTTTTTTGCGTTGCAAACTAGACTCATAGAGGATCTCAACGGTATAGGTCTTGCAGCCTAATTCTTCACGAGAAGATACAGTTTATTCTGTAAAGTTGGACTAAGTGTGCTGCCACCGCGGAAAGATGAAATGGACATTGTTGAGTTTTGTCAAGAAATTCAAATTTGTTGCCAAGTATGCTTCATCTATCATCAAAAAAGGTTATTTTTATTCAAAAATTTATGTGCATTGCATTTTTTTTAATTTGTTTTAGCCTACCCCATTTGCCCCTCACTTGCTCAAATTTTCAAACGTTTTAAAATTAAGGGGGAGAGTTTAATCTCAATCCTTGAGGGGGAGTAAATTTATTTGTCTTCCTTTTTGATTCACACAAAAAGGGGGAGAAATATGTTGTTTAAAAAATATGATTTTTTTTCTTATTATGCAACATTGTGCTTTAATGTTCATATTTTTATTCAAGTTTTGTGATCATCAAAAAGGGGGAGATTGTTGGGTTTTGGAAACCCGAATAATCTTGGTTTTGATGTTAACAAAACTTTTTATTGTGTTGCTAACATATTTCATCAAGTGTGCAGTTCATAGATCATAACTTAGAAGCTTGATGAATTACAAAGAATTTCAAGCTCGACCAAGACTGAAATCCTGGCAGAGCGGATTGTTTCAATCATATCTAATAGCTCGGATATCGAAATGGCGTGCTTCCAAAGAGATTGAACAGCCAACTTAAAATACGAAAAGTCATATTTCACAATATATCGGCTAGTTCAAATGTTATCAAGGAGAAAAGACGCCTGCAAGATCGAGCTGAACCGCGAAGAAACGGCAAGCTGTTTCAGCAAGCAACTGTCAGTCTGGTGCCCATAACTCTCAGCTCGCTTATCAGAACGGAACGATTCAGTATGGGTTGGAAAGCTACGACAAATATCTATAAGTCATCTTTGAAAGTGAAAGACTGAATCGGACGTTAAGATGCCCAAAAAGCTTCTGCAAGTCACGCCATGTGACGCCTGTAAGATCGAGCTGTTACAGAAAAGTCCCTGTCAGTCTGGTGGGCATAACTCTTAGCTCGCTTATCGGAACGGAACAATTCAGTATGGGTTAGAAAGCTAAGACAAATATCTACAAGTCATCATTGGAAATAAAAGACTGAATCGGACGGTAAGATGGTCAAAAGGCTTCTGCAAGTCACGACATGTGCTGCTGCATCCAGCAAACAGACAGCAAGAGCATTGCCTTGTATTTCGAGCATAACTCTCTCATACAAACTCGAAATCGAGCGATTCTTGATTCCGTGGAAATCTAAGAGAAAGGGCTACAATTTCATGTGGATCACTTTGCCCATAAATCAAAGAATGAAGAGTTACAAGCAACAGATCGAAGAGAAAGTTTATCAATCTGTTTTTGTATCAAGCTGATTGTCCAGACTGATCCGGACCAGACTGATCTGCCCTTGCTGATCTGGACCTGACTGATCTGCCCGTGCTGATCTGCCAGACTGATCTACCAAGCTGATCCGGCCAATCCGGTCCGAAATACAAAGAGCCCAGAAACCAGATTATGACCGTTGCAAGCTCGGGAATGGTGCAGAACCTTTTCCAACGGGCATATTCTTGTGTCTAACGTATATATCATTACTTGGGGCTATATATACATGATTTGGAAGCTCAATACAAGATGATTGAAGATCAATCCAAGCCTTCCAAAGCAAACCCACTTGGGATTCAATTGAGGAACTTAAAAGACAAAAGCTGCTAAATGAAGAGCACTCATCAAACCTTTGGCACCTCTTACCTTGCTATATCAGATCTAGTTAGAGATCATTTGTGCCATATATATTCACTCTATTCATTGTATATGAGAACTTAATAGAAGAGTGAATATCATTGTAACGGTTGATGATTTATCACAACTGATGAGAGGTCTTTGTATGTGAGACATTAAAGAACATACATAGTTGAGTTGCTAGGAGTTCTAGTTGGATGGGGCATTTCCAACTGGATCGGGTTTGTACAGCGGGATTGTATAAATCAAAGTCTTCTAGTGGAATCCTTCCATGAGGTGGAAGAAGGGGAGACGTAGAAGGATTACACCACCTTCGAACTTCCATAAACAAATGCTTGTTTATTTACTTTAATTGCATATCTTTAAAATGTCTTTCAAATAGTTAATCGGTTTAGAGCGGGTTATGTCGAGTGCCTTCCGCTCGATTTTGTAATCGAACTCGATATAATCTCTCGGTGCATTAATCCAAGAACACGAGCAATTGAAGCTCAAGTTGGTTGAACTCGGGTGTGGAATGGCAACCCACCACCGGAATCGATCCTGACAGATTGCTTCCTCAGTTGCTGATAAGTAGATAAATAATCGCTCCGCCAGCAGAGGCTTAGCTAGTATAGGGAGTTCAGCTAGGTATTTTTTTAATTCTTCGAATGCTTCCCCGCGTTTTTCATGCCATTCAAACTTATCAGCTTTCCGGAGTATCTTGAAAAATGGGAGACTTCTATGAGCTGATCTAGAGATAAACCGTGACAAAGCAACGATTTTTCCTGTGAGGCGTTGTACCTCTTGAAGATTCTTCGGATGAGACATCTCACAGTTAGCTTTCACCTTTTCTGGATTAGCTTCCTCTCTGTGTCACCATGTAGCCCATAAACTTTCCACTTTTTACCCCAAACACACATTTCTGGAGATTTAACTTTATCCCATAAGACCTGAGAGTGGAGAAAGTCTCCGTCAAATCGGTTATTAGATCTGTGCCAATTTTTTATTTTACCAGAATGTCGTCTATATATACTTCCACATTTCGGCTCAGCTGTTCTGAAAACACATTGTCCGTCAACCGCTGGTAAGTAGCCCCTGCATTCTTGAGCCCGAAGGGCATAACAACATAGCAGAAGGTCCCGTCTGAGGTGACAAAACTCACCTTATCTTGATCTTCCTTAGCCAAAGGAATTCAATGATATCCTTGATAGGCATCCATTAAACACAAGTACTGGTGTCCTGTAGTGGAGTCGACCAACTGATCAATCCTTGGCAATGGTAACAATCCTTTGGGCATGCCTTATTAAGATCTCGGAAGTCTATGCACATTCTCCACTTTCCTGAGCACTTGGGTACCAAAACCACGTTTGAGAGCCATGTTGGAAATTGAATTTCTCGAATATGACCTGCCCGAAGGAGTTCTTCCACTTGTTCTCTTATTACTTTATTATTTTCATGTCCAAAGTGCCTGAAGGAGTTCTTCCACTTGTTCTCTTATTACTTTATCCTTATTATTTCTTCTGTTTTACAGGTTGGGCTCCTGAAAGTACATTCAAACGATGTTCTAGGACGTCGGGGCTGATTCCCCTCATATCACAAGCCCTCCAAGCAAAGATATCCTCATTCTTGCTCAGACATGAGATGATATCTGCTCTTATATTTGTTTCCAAGTCCCTGGCTACTTTCACTTTCTGATCAGTGGTGCCGAGCTCAACTATTTCTGGCTCTTCATCTAAGCTGTTTGGGACACCCCTGTCAATAGGAATACTATACCTAGTTCTTTCAATACAACCGGCCTCTCGACGAGCTCGTTTTCTATCTTATTTACCTCATCTACATAACATCGGCGGAATGTTTTCCGATCACTACAAAGAACCCCGACCTCTCTACCCACTGGAAATTTTAGTTTCTGATGGTATGTAGAAGATACTTCTTTGAAGTCCTTCATAGCAGGTCGGCCTAAGATTGCATTATATGAGGTGCCTCAACCACAGTGAAGTTAACCATTTTTGTTATGCGTGACATCCCATGACCAAGAGATAAGGGCAGGGTGATCTGTCCAAGAGGTTGAATTGCATGCCCCGTGAACCCGTACAAAGGAGTTGTAATATGTTCAAACTTTGACCCTTCTATCTGCATATTTTCTAAAGTGTCTTTGAACAAAACATTAACTGAGCTCCCGGTATCAAAAAAGATCATTGATACGTCATAGTTTGTTATAGTTACAGTGACCACTAGAGCATCATTGTGCGGTGTTGCAACTCCTCCCAGATCATCAGGCCCAAATCTTATGATAGGCTCATCTCTTGAAATTACCTCTTCCGATACTTCGAAACTTTTCAATCTTCTACCATGACTTTTCTGAGCTCTGCTCGAGTCTCCATCAGTGGGTCCCCCCGAGATCATATTGATAGTTCCTCGGGTGGGATTGTTCTCCACCTGTTCGACCCTTCTTCTTTGATTATTTATTTCTCTAGGAGGAATATCCCTCTCACGGGATCTAGTTCGGCCATCACGTGGTGTTTTTTCTCTTCTGTTACCTTGGTATCAGCTTCTACCATGATTTTTGTGATAAGGTTCCTGAGTTCTTGTTAGGAGAGTTTTTTATTTCAGAATCTCTTTTAGTGATTCTTTCTACCTCATCTTCAAGCTTCTGACACTCATTAGTTATATGACCGTACTCTCTATGGAATCCACAGTACTTATCAGATGGAGGCAGTCGAGGACCCTTGTCCGAATTCCTTGGTCTTTCCAGTTTCTTTCTATTATCACATATTTCCATAGCTCTTTCCAAGCTCATGGACAGAGGTGTACGCGAAGCAAATTGGCTTCTAGGTCGACTACTGTCGTCGGTCCTATCAGTCGGCCTTTTCTTGCTTACCTCTAACTTCTCTTTCTTCTCTGATGGCCGTAGATCAGTCATTCTCTGTCTCTGAGCATCTTCGAGATTGATGTACTTTTCAGCTCGCCCTAGAAGTTCGTCATAACTGCGAGGGGGTTTCTTTACCAATTATTTAAAAAACTCCCATGCCTTAAGCCCTTGTGTGAAGGCATTAATAAGAACATCTACCGTTGCAGTGGGGACCTCCAAGGCCGCCCCATTGAAGCGTTGTACGAACTCCCTCAAGGATTCCTGCTCATTCTGCTTGGTAGTGAACAGACTCAAAGAAGCTTTTTGATACCTCTTGCTACTGGCGAATTGGTTTAGAAAAGCTGAACTGAATTCCTCAAAGCAATGTATAGTGTTTGGCTTAAGTAGATTAAACCATTGTTGTGCTGATCTAACAAGGGTGGTAAGAAAAACACGGCATTTGATCCCATCGGAATACCTATGCAACAGGGCATCATTCTCAAATCTTCCAAGGTGTTCTTCTGGGTCTGTGCTTCCGTCATTTTCTCCTACCGCAGGTTGTCTGAAATTTGGCGGGAGCTCCTCTCTTAAAATAGCTTGGAGAAAGAACTTTCTCTCCTAGCCATTGGAGGTCAGCCACCTAGATGTTGACTCAATCGCCTTATCTCTCCCCATACAGCTTCCATTGGATCTATCAGTGGAGGCTCTACCCGTGTATCTGCATCAGCACTTGCTGCCCTATTATTTTCAGGGGCCTGCTCTGGTTGAACAGGCGGTGGTGCCTGATAGGTTTGTGGAGGGGGTGGAACTTGGTTAAGTTCCGGAGGTAATGGAACATGGTTATCTTCCGGAGCTGGTGGAACTTGGAGTTGGAAAAAAGTATTTCGCATGGCTCGATTGATGAACTGTGCCAGTTGCTCCATAGTCAGATCTACCACGTTCCTAACAGGAGGAGGTGGTTGATCTTCATGCTGTGGAGGGATATCATGATTTTTCCATGCTTTCTCTTCTTCCAAGATTCCTCCTGATTCCACGCCCTCCCACAGACGGCGCCAATTGATATCACCAAAAAATGTGACTACCTTCTGATAACAATAGGAAGTGAACAATACCTCCATGTGTCCTTCACGCAAATAATAACGTCAATATCGCTTATGATCCTCACCTGAAATCACGAAACAAACGTGAAAAGGGGGCCGAAAGTTTTTCCGGCGTATCCCCCCCGACGCTCAAGTCAGGCGAGAGGATGTGAGAAAATATATACTTGTAAATTAATATGATTATGAATGTCCGAGTTGATACCCCAAACCTGATTTTTATAGGCAGAGATCCAAGAGTTACCACGCAGCAAGGACTCCTTCCATGTTATCCAAATCTTATCCAGATATGCTAAGATCTGGTGAATACAATCAAATCACAGATATTTCTCCATGGATCTAGGACTTGCCTAGTTTAGGGGACTACGTTTCCTTGTTGTGTCGCGTATCAAGCAGGGAATGAGAAGAGCTGGGCCAATGAGCTATGGTTCCAAAAGAGGTCGGCGAGAAGTTTGGCAGAGGGACAATAGGTAAGGCGAAGCACGTCGGCCCAACAGGTCGGCCTTAACAAAGAGCGCGGGATAACATGCGAGGTCTTTTGAAGAAGGTCAAGTAATACAAGACGGAATCGGGTCGACTCATCAGATGGTGTCTTCTTATTTAGGGGTATCATACACAATCTCACACTTGTACGAACATCACTCATGAGCCTAAGCCATGATGAGTTGTATAAGAGTCAATCTTGGCATATTATTACTGGCGTGAAAAATGTGGATATATATAAGCTTTATCGACTCTGGTCTCGGAATGTTTGAGCTAATTATTTCATAAAAAAGAGTATAAACATGTAATCATTGCTGGCAAAACTTGCTATCAGTATGATTTGCACGAGCTATAATCTTATAAACTGGAGGGTTGACGTAATTTTTAACAATGTAAAGGCAGGGGCGATATTTTTTTTTACCTAAAAAATGTTTTTTTTTAAGTATATTTCACTCATAAAATTATATTTTGGCCCCTCTAAAATATGTTTTGCCTTCCATTATTTATGATACTATTGTTTGCCTCCTAAACAAAAAATTCTAAATTCTCCCCTTATTCACCTTTCAATTATGTTAATCTTTTAAAAGGCATAGAAGATTTTCTCTTGAAATATTTCTCATAAATTCAAGCTTTTCGAGCCACGATTTTCTAAGATGAAATTTGATTTCTTAAGCTAGATAAAGTGACTAACGAAAAATACTTGTATGGACCTGATTTGAACATCAGTTATGAGCAAAGTTAATGTGATTGGTTGTTAATTTAGCTTTTTTTAATTTAAATGATGTTGTTTTAATAGTGAATTGATATATAAGTTATCCCAAATCGAATGCATAAAAGTATGTTCGTTAAGCGGGTAGAATAGTAATTTAGTCAACGTTAGTTGTTTTGTCACGAAACCTAACCTCCATTTTTTTTGTACATGATTTTTAAAGATTTTGGGCTCGACTCGAACCCGAGTAGTTTCAAATGAGTTGTGGATTTAGCCGGTGGCTCAACTGACCTCCAAGTTTAGTCTAATCAGACGGCATTGGAATCGACCATCATCGCATATGTCATCATATACCCATCCAAACATTAAAAATATATACATACATAGCTACATGCCAATGTGTGACACAGACATACCAAACACACTCAATTCAAATTTCATTTTTTTCTCCTTGATTTTATTATAGTGGTCCCATATGCCTTTTTAAAAGAAAAATCAAACACTTTTCCAAATTTAATTTTCTATAAATTCACCCATTGCCAACTCCATTTCTCCCTTCAAAACAATTACATTTTTCTTCTTCTTCTAATTCTAATTAGATTAACATCAAATGGGTGAGGTAATTCTTTTATTCATGTCCTAATTCTTCTCTTAATTGCAATTCAACTCATTAATTGTATGTTTCTTTTGATCAAATCTTGATTTGTTTAAGCTGAAATTATGTTTTTTTTTGTTCTATCAGAAAGATGACAAAAATAGTGACGGTGAGAAGGCCATCGCGGTGGCGGCTGACGGTGGAGGAAAGAAAGAGGAGGGGCCAATCACGGTGGTGCTGAAACTGGACTTGCATTGCGAAGGCTGTGCCAAGAAAGTTAGACGCTCTGTTAACCATTTCGAAGGTAGTTGAAATTAAAATATCGATTTAATTGTTTGATTTCTTGATTTGGTCGCTACGTATGACTTTCCGGAGCCCCCAAGAAACACCCCTTTTGAAATAAATAAATTTATACCGATGCTAACGGTCAAATTTAATTTTTCCCCTGTCAAAATTTACCATGATATTTTTTTTTTTCACTGTGAGGTCAATTCCAATGTTTTAGGTGTTGGGCAAGACTTAATACTTGATTTATCTGTGTGAAATTAATTTTTATATCATAGTGATTCAATTACCACTATACTGTTTCGTCCGTCAATTCCTAGTCATGTCTTTATTAATGCCAATGTTAGGTGCTTGTCTTTGCTTCTGTTTTCTGTTTTAGGTCGTTTTGGCATGTATTGGATGATGGTGGTTGGGTACTCGTTGTATTGGTTTGTTTTAGTAATATACTATATGTTTATATTAAAAAAAAGTTGATTAGTTTGTGTTATATAAGCAGTGATATGTGGTAATAAATGAATTATAATGATACTAATGTTAAATGGTCTTTAACGATTTTATCAATAGAAAACGAAACAATTGATATCGGTATCATGATCATGTGCTCGTCTCTAATGGTTATAACGTACGGTGAATTTACTATAGACCCACAGTTTGAATAATACCGAATTTCACATATCTAGTTTAAACAATAAGATTTACTATGTATTTTTATATCAAGTCATAGGAGATATAATTTAATTTTTCATATATCTATTCACAAACTAGATGGGATGATATTGTAATGCAAATGTTAAAAGTTATAATAAATATTATTTCCTATAACTTATCCAATGATGTCTCGATAGTATTATTAAAATAAATGACAACACCCTTCATTATTTTCCCAAAAAATATAATAAAATGTACAAGATATAATAGGGAATTAATTTTTTTTTTTTTTGGGTGAGAAGGTGTGGAGAAAGTAAAGGCGGATTGTGATGCCAACAAATTGATGGTCACCGGAAATGTCGACCCTTCAGTGGCTTCGAGAGAGAGTTGAAGCTAAAACCAAAAAGAAAGTGGAGCTCATCTCCCCTCAGCCCAAGAAGGACGGCGGGGACAAGCCGCCGTCGGTGGAGGAGGCGAAAAGAAGTCCGATGGGAAACCTACAGACAATAAAACCGAAGAAAAAAAGGCTGAAGATAAGAAACCCAAAGAGGTACTATAATTTATACAGTTATATTTTATTGTATTGGTTTCATTTGAATAAAATATTTTTTTATTTTTTATTTTTATTTTTTTGTGGCTTCAGCCTGTTGTGAGCACTGTGGTGATGAAACTCAATTTGCATTGCGACGGGTGCGCAAGTAAAATAAAGAGGGATCATATTAAAGCACATTGATGGTGAGTTGGACCACTTATATCATAGCAATTTAATTTAGCATTGTGTAGAATATTTAATTGTATTTATGTAATAAAAAATGTGATCAGGTCCTATTTAAATTCATGGTGCTAAGTGAATCCACATGTATTTTTCGAAATCAAATTATTAATTTTTGACAATATTCGGAAAAAAAACTATTATACTTAAAACTAAATGTAGATGGGTGTAATATCCTTGTTGTAAAATTTGGAAGTTTAAAATAATTTATAAATGATTATAATGGACTCATATAGCAAGTTGGGTAACCATTTTCGTAGGGCGAGAATGTATGCGAAGTAGTTGCTACATAAACTCATATGAAATCGCACTTGGCATGGGTTTGGGCCTGATGCGTGACAGTAGGAATCTCAATTGGGTGGGGTTGGCTCGAGCTTGACTTTAACCTGATAAAATCCAATTAAACCTAATATAATTGTAAGTAGGAGTTTGGATTTCATTCATATTTTCATTCTGATAAACACAATAAAAATAAGAACTTTTCTATCAATCTATCAATCAATAGCTTTTAACCTAATATATTATGCATTGTTTTATAGGTGTGAAGTCAGTAACAACGGATTCAGCCAAGGATTTGGTCACGGTAATAGGAACAATGGACCCAAAAGAAGTCGCAACTTATTTACAAGAAAAACTAAAAAGGGCCATTGAAATTCTTCCACCACCCAAGAAAGACGGCGCCGCAGACAAGAAGGGAAAAGAAGGCGGCGGTGGAGACAAGAAGGAGAAAGAATCTGGCGGAGGCCAGAAAAACGAGAAAAAAGAAGGCGGGGACGAGAAGAAAGAAGCCGGGTCGAAAGGTGGCGCCTCCGCCCCCGGTGGCGAGGAAAAAAAGGTTGAAGTCAACAAAATGGAGTTTCAAGGGTACAATCCACAAACATTTTATGCAATGCCTCCGATGTACAACCAGAATTATGGCTACCAAGATCATTATGGTGCCCCGATGTACCATCATCAAGGTTATCCAAATACGGGTCACATGGTCCAATATAGTAATGGACCTCCGCCGCCGCCGCCGACGTATATTAACATAAACGATCAAATGTTTAGCGACGAAAACCCTAATGGATGTTTTGTTATGTAAAAACGAGGATGAATAATGGTCTTATTTCGGGGGAGGGTTCTAATTATTAATTGTAATTAAAAATGAGCTACATAAAGAGAGTGAACCGAGTAATAGAGTGCGGTTGGCCGGTTTTTTTGTTTAGTTTTATGAGTATGACTTGTACGCCTACGGTTGTATTTTTTTGTTGCTAGTGTCTGAAATATATTAAATTAATTTAAATTTTGATTTGTTTATTAACTTGAATATAGTAAATTGTTTTTTTAATCTTATCTTAAGAATTTTGTCTTTTTAGGATGAAGTGGATTGTACATAATATTTTTTGTTTTTTTTGTAGGGAGAGGGGCTAATGGTTTTCGCAAGTTATGTGACTGGAACACGAGTTTTTTCTAAAGAAAAGAAGAGTGAGTTTTTATCAAACGAATTATGCACGAAGCTCGATCGTACATAATACTTGACTTGTTAAAAAATGATGTTTAAAAAATTTAAAATATATTTGATGCAAAAATGATTGATTAGCTACGTCACATCTTTAAGATATACGTACGGGGCCCGGTGGTTAGGTCACCACTCACAATTTTCCCTTTTTTAAATAAGTAAAAAAAAAAGAGAGAGAGAGGCGCACTATATTCATGAATTTAGAATTTTTGTTTAGAAAAAAATATAATTGACATAAAATTTAGAGGGTGAAATTTTTTTTGGAAGGATAAAATATGTTTGTAGGAGAGCAAATTACTACTTTTGAAGGGTAAAATATAGTTTACACAAATTAGGGTAATAAAAAAAGCGTGGAGGGCCCACATAACATAGGTTCGGTCCTGCCTAGATTCACCTTTTTCATGATATTTAAGGTGAATTGGATTTTTTTGTAGTAGCATATAAATTTAATTTTGTAGATCATTGAAAATTTTGATAATAATATAATTTGAGTTTCGTTCTATTATAGGCACAATTGTGAAGCTCAATGTCTGGTTTCTTTTTTTAGGGTGTGTTAAATATTTTTTTGTACACTGAAAGACTCGACTCGAGTCTCTTCAAAGTGAAGGAGAACTCTTACCAACTGAACTATGTCTAGTAACTGGCTTTTCTATATAAAAATTTTGTCACTTAAAAATTGCATCATTCTACTTTTGTTTATTTAGTTTTTCTCGTCTAAATAAAAATCCTACTATTTTATCCTATCAATACAAAAAGCTAGATTCGTCCTGAAACTAATACATTAAGAAAAACATGATCTTGATTTGAAATGTAAAGCGTTATATTATTAAAAGAAATGTTGTCTACGAACATTTTTCTAACTCACGCGTGCATGCAATAGTGACGTATAGTTTGCATATATGACATGCTATTAATTTTCAAATGGTGAGACTGAGAGGGCATAATACATGCAGCTTTGGTTGGATAAACTTATAGTCATAGTAATTGATTTATTAATTATGTATAGTAAAATAAGATTTGGAAGTTAAATGGCGTTTCTAACATAGGAGCGAATCTAGCATTTTTATCGAGGGAAATAAAAAATTAATGACATAAAAGATTTGAACAAGAATAATCTTTCAAGGGGAAAAATTATAATATGATATATATAATAATAATAATAATAAAATTATTATATTATAATAAAAAATTGATGGGTCAGTTGCCCCCTTCATATAATGTAAATTCGACTCTGTCAACCAAATTAATAATTTCTGTTGTTTTCTGAATTTATGCATATAATTAATAATATCATATATAATGACTTTTAAGAAACTCTAGTAGCTATTGGTAAAGAAAACCCTTGATCTCTCTAAAGAGAGTTAAGTATTGACGTCTCTTAACATTAATTAAGGGTTGACAACAAATCTTCGGTTTAGTGGTTGTCATCACTCCTAATATAATAAGTCTTGGTTTAGTAGTTGTCATCACTCCTAATGTAATAGGTCTCGGTTCGAGTCATACCATCTTCCCTAATTTTTTTTTAAAAAGAAAACATTAACTAAGGGTAGTGTATATGATGTGATCCCAAATTCTTTATGTTCGGTAGAAATAAGTGTAATAAAAAATTTGCGAGAGACACCACAATTTTTTACGTGGAAAACCCTACAAAATGAAGGAAAAAACCACAGGACCTTGTCCAGTACACATTTTTCACTATAAACGTTGATTTGTTACATGACTCAGACACAATATTTGGACAATGAATTTAAACAAGACTCAAGAACAAAAAGACCGAACATACAATATCTTATGGTCTCTTCAGAGTCTTTTCTTGCACAAAAAGTCCAACCCCTTGTAATGTCACCGTACACTTGTATTTATAGTGTTGAATCTTTTAGTTAATGGGCGTCAAATTTGGGCGTCATCAACGCACGTCCGTTCGCACCCATTTATTGTCAGTTATGCCCGGATTTTCTACTATAGTTTGATCAATAAGTCGAGCAGGTATCGATCTCCTCGGGTGACGTGTGTCTGAGGTTCTATAACATCATAATTCGAGTATAATTGTTGAATATTAGTTTAAGTTCATGATTGATTTAAGTTGGTTAAGAGCCATATATGGCGGGGCCTATCATAAAGACAGTTAATATCTGCCAAAAATGTATGCATCAAAAGTTAAGACAAAAGTGATGACGCATGGGATCATCTAATCACTAAAATATTTGTATGCTTGGGGTTGGATCGATTGATCTAAAATTATTAGTATATTAGTTTATATATTTTTTTATTTGAAAAATTAATATTTTAATATTGAATTGATTTATAAGTAAGGTCAAATCATCAGATACATACAAATATTTCTCACATAATTATGTCCCATTAAAGGTCTGATTGTGACGTTTTCAAGATTTTTCCAAAGCACCTGAATTTCTTTAGGTCAAAAATTCTATTTTCATGTAAAATATGAACACTGTGAAAAATTTATGTATGAAATCTTATATGCCGTTTTAGTATCAGATATAGTCATAAAGAAATTATTTTTTAATAAAATTATTCTCACATAAATGATTTATCAAATATTATCCGACATAATCAAAATTGTCCCAAATTTTGTTAAAATGTTTATATACCACTTTGTGCGGGACTATATTCAATGAAAAAACATTTATGTTATACTATTTTTGTTTAAAAACAATTAATTTGAGACTATTTGATTAGCCTTAAAAATGTGAGACTGTTATCGCAAATGTCTTTATTGTACGAGATCACTTTGTAATTTCCTCTAATTTGAAATAACACATGGATTTTCATGCAATTTACCAGAAAAAATATATGTCAGTTAAATGATTTTACACCATAATTTGTATCGCTAGATCGATCTGTCACCAAAACTCTTCGCATATCTCATTTTCTCGACTAACTTGCAATTGATAGAAAAATTGAATGAGTCCATTCAATTCTATAATTAATGCATATTGAAAAGGTCCAATTAATGCCTTCTGATTAATTATTTGTTTGAATCTACTGAGTGCAAGCTGACCAGAATATTTCATTTTCACCATAATCAATTTTTGCAATCATATATTATTATTTTATATAATGATTTTTTTCTATGACTAAAGCAAAGAAATAAGATTCAACATATGGCATCATGGTTACCAATTCATCAAGCATTATTAATTAGTTCTAATGACTTAATACCTAATTATATCTATATATATATATATATATATATATATATAATTTTCTTTTTTTTTTTCCTTTTATAAGTCGATATAGAGAGTTTCAAAGCATCTTTTGTACGAAATTCTTGTGATCTATAGTGGTACTTCGAAATTTTAATATTGAGATGGTGTATAAATTGGACCCGAACCGACTGCAGACAAGTATTTATTTCCAATATAAGTACATACAGACAAAAGAAAATAATTTAGGGGAATGGTATGCATCATCATCATCCATATATATGTGTAGTTGACAGATAAATTTCACCAGATTTGACATAATTTCTCTCCTCCCACTGCGCGTGACTCAGCAAATCACCATTGTGACACCACTATCACACCTTCTTGATTAATGACATGAAACCCCTTGTGAGTAATTTCAGAGTTTCATCTTTTAACCCTAACTCATTTAAAATACTGATGTGGTCCAATATTTTTATTTTTGGTAAAGTGAGTATAATAGAAAATAAATAGGAGACAATACAATTTTTACGTTGAAAATCCTGCAAAATGAAGGGAAAAACTACGGGAGCTGGTCCAGTATAAACTTTTCATAATGACCAAGATGAATACAATCTTTCAACACAATATTTCAAAAAGGAAAACAATCAGATTGCCATTTTTTTGGTTGAGGTAGAATCCAAACATAGTAACATTTATGCTCTTCTCGGTGCTTTTACTTGAGCAATCTCAACCTCTTTCAGCGTAACCCCATACTGGAATTTATAGTACCAACTTCAGCAGTTAATGAGCGTGAAATTCCGAGCACGGTATGCCCTTGGTCGTGGTGTGATTGGCTCCAGATGTGTCCGATAAATCCTCGCATTATCAATGCATCATCATCCATCTCTGTTGACTGGTAGTTATGTTCGGGTCTTTCGCTATTGTTGGAGTAGATCTAAGAAATAGCCAAGTTAGTGATGGAGGCGATTCACATATAATAGTAGGGAAATGCTTGTAGGAATCTAATTTGTGCAATACTTATACACCAACTTAATATTTAAACATAAAAGCTTTTAAATTATATATATATATATAAACTAGCATACTAATAATTTTAGTATCGATTATATTGGGTTGATCCATAAGTAGGGATCAAACCAGGTCCATACAAATATTTTTAGTCAAAGTATATCAACTTTTACAAAATGTAATTTCGGGCAAAAATAGATGTTCATTTTAAGTTATTCAAAAAAATTGTATAAAAACATAATAAACACAAGTATAAAGTACTTTCTTTCCCTTTTTTCTTGCTTAGGTTTAACATTTTCAACATAAATAAATGTTGCACATATTATATGCAAGTGTATGGACCTTTTTTCAGCGGACGATTGGCACGTATAGCATTACTTTAGACTTTGGCTATCAATTTATTTAGTTTATGGATCCCAAGTATGAAATGGAATTGGGTTTAAGGAATCTCCTAGAATTATTAATTATTATCAACAAAAAAAATTCTAAGATAAGCGTTTTGGGTACACGAATAGACGTGACGGGGTCCATTCAGTGTTGGCGCTGAGTCGGATTTTTATTGTTACTCTAATCGTGGCACTTTTCTTGTGCTGCTTTTTGGGTGATTTGAAATATATATATATATATATATATATATATATATATATATATATATATATATAGAAGTTAGGAACTGTATATAATAGCAGATACATAACTTAGCTTCTTATATAATGGTATCACAAAGCCTCATATTAAGCGATGACTGCATATAAAGGACTACACAATGTGGATGTTAATGTGCCAGTTTGTTATGCTTTAAACGACAAATGATTAGCGTATCGAAGAATTACTTGGTACACCATGCCCAACATTCCCGCCCCAAGGAATCGCTTCCTAGGGGCGGGAATGTTCGGCATGGTGTACCCAGTAATTCCTTATACAGTGGCAGCGCAAAGTGATAGTAGAGACACAACTTTATTTCTTATACAGTGGCAGCGCAAAGTGACATACTAAACGACCGTGGACATGAGGGGCTGTACCACGTGGGTGCCAAGTTGTCAGATTTATTATGCCTTAGACGACAGATAAGTGCAACTTTGTCTATGAGTAAGGATGAGTATGCCACACCCAACAATATATATGACTAGTTACTCAACTCCCTATGTCGTTGATTTAGTTATTGCTACCCTTAAAGATAATATATTTAACCACCAAGATTACACGATATAATGTAATCATATACACGTGTCAGAGATTATATATATATTGTAGTATGAGTTCTCTCTCAAAGTGTATCTCAGTAATTTAGTAACAAATAACAATGGCTTCATAGTTTTATGTCGAGGTGAAATTTGTAAGCTCAGTCCTTAAGACAATATTGCCCCGCCTTGGTGCTAACGGTTGCTATGACAATTAAATTAATGCGTGTATGCAATTGAGTGCTTTGACGAACTATTATGGCATCTGGAGAGATAGTTTGCGGCTTTGAATCTTCCGTAGTAGTATTCAATCGGATTTACTTGACTTAATAGTGAACTTATAGTCTTGAACTATTTAGTCGTTGGTGTAAACCAAGAAAATTGAACACCACACCATAATAATTCTAACATTCGTATTGGTTTCTTACGTGTGTCCATTTCGGCCTTGGACCACACTTGGTTTCATAAGTGCTTTTCATCTTTGAAGCTGCCACACTTCGCACTCACGTAGGCGATCTCCTAGAAGAGTATCCCGCTATTCCAGCATATTCTTATATGTCTTATGAATCATTAAAGGCCTTTTGCCTATCCTCGTATCATTTTGCAGGCTACACCCCTTATCATAGGAATGTGTTGAAGATTGATCTCCAGGTGTTTATACAATCTCATAATTTAGTTGTCCCTTTTGAACCTAGATCTTGGGATCTCCAGTCAACAAGGTTGGGTATCCACTATGAGATTTTGATTATAGGGTTTTAACAACATCCCCCTCGATAAACTTCCACATGATCTATCGGTTAACCATTCCATATGCGGATCAGCGGTTTCACATAATCACTCATGATTATGTCACTAGAGATCATTTTGTCATATAGCATTGAGCGCAACACTTTTTAGTTGCATGCACATGATTTTTCTCTAACAACTTATAAAGTCACTCGGCCGAAGAAGCTTTCTATGTTTTACTTAGAGAATTTTCCACAACAGTATATCTTCAATTTTGGTAATCACATTACCTCATTAGCATAATTTATCCTTGTAAGATATTTCCATCATCGAATTTTAGGCGTGTTAACGCGTTATTTCTTACAAAATTCGAGACCATAGGAAATACTCAACTTTAATTCACAATTCATATTTAAGCGCATAGATTCTTAAAAATTACAAGTTCAAGATTTTATTTCTTGTAAACTTCAAATTTAAGAGCAAAGCTTAGAATTTGACACTTGAATTAATCCTTGAGATTTCATTATTCAAATGTCTTGGAAACTTTTAATTCCAAGCATTGTTCTTGATGCATACACGTCAAAATGTCTTGTCAACATTTTTACTTGTTACTTGATGATTTCTAAATTGCTTCTCTAATGAGCATATCATCAATACAAAAGCATACATATGCTTAGGTGTGTACACATTTGTCGCACTCGTTAATCTATTTGACATCATTATTTGTCAAATTCTTCATGCCACTTATTTGGCGTTTGTTATGACTTCACTTTAGCATTTCATATTTCTAGTTTAGCCAAGCACCCACACATTTCAAATATTATAGGAAACTCTCTTTTCCTTCAATCACAAGGTTTTTCGTCCTTGCCTAAATATGGTACTTAGTAAATGATTGACTCATAGAATTGCAACCCCCCACAACTTTGGGATAATCACGAATTGCACTGGCGTTCAAACTATCGTGTTAGTTCTAAGTGTTATCATCTTACAAATCCAAATTCAAGTTTTTATTTCTTGAAAATTTTGGATTTAAGCGTACTTGCTTACAAAAGTTGAAACTTGGATAATATTATCAAACTCGGTTCACAATTTGTAATTTAAGCACATTAACTTAGAAAACTTGAATTCAAGGTTTTAAATCTTGCAAATTCATGTTATAAGTGTACTAGCTTAGAAATTCAAAATGAATCAATTTAAGATATTACAACACCTAGTCAAAATTTGTGACTTTGATTTATCACTTGTGTTTTAAGCGTACAAAGCTTAGAAACTCGAATTCAAGATTTTATAGTCTTGCAGATTCAAGCTTAAGCGTAAAATTCTTAGACAACACAAGTATAATCTATTCACAATTTTTCATAGCAAACCTCATTTGCTAAATTTGATTGCAATTTCATTCTTGAAGTGTTTAAACACTTCATTGACCTCCTTTTTCCTTCATAACAAAAGGTCACATCAACATCATGTGCAAATATTGATAAAGTAACAAATCACTTTTCTCACATCTCTAGTTTACACAATCTTTCCATCACAAACATCATTGTGAGTTAACTCTAGAGACATTACGATTCTTCTAACAAATGAATGACGATTTTGTTTACTTAGTGCCCATACAAGCAATAAATTTAACATTACAATTTGTGTTGTGAACTATGGTTTAAATGATCCTAACAACCATGCCACAAACCATAAGATTCAATACAAGAAATAATAACATAAATTTTATTACTTTCAACAAATATCGTCATTACATTTATTTAGATCACTCCATTCTCGAAGTTTACAGCTTTCAAAGATACACAATCTAATTAAGCGGTAAGCGCTAGATCATCCAAATCATTCGAGAGACGTTCTTCTTCGGTCATATTTACTTGATCCATAGCCTTCCCACAATCGTCTTTATTGCGACAATCTTTCGCCATGTGATTTGGTTTTCCACATTTGTAGCACTTGCCTTTGAACTTCTTCGCCTTTCCAGATTTGGAGGTCATGCCGTCAAACTTGCGCTTTGTTCCGGCGTGTTTTTCCACTAAGTTTACTCGTGCTTCATGTTGGTGCCAATTTTCCTTCCTTTCAGAAATTCTGTTGTCCTCCTCGATTCGTAGTCGAACCACAAGATCTTCAAGACTGATCTCCTTTCGTTTGTGTTTCAGATAGTTCTTGAAGTCCTTCCACATAGGATGCAATTTTTCAATCATAGCAGCGACTTGGAATGAATCACTTAGACTCATTCCCTTCGCATGAATGTCATGCAAAATCACTTGTAGATCTTGCACTTGCGCCATCACAGACTTGGTATCTACCATCTTGAAATCCAGGAACTGTCCAACTATGAATTTTTTCATGCCGGCATCCTCGGATCTATATTTTTCTCCAATGATTGCCACAATTTCTTGGCCGTCTTCACTAGACAATACACATTGTATAATGTGTTGTCCAGTCCGTTGAGAATATAATTCTTGCATAGGAATCACTTTATTTCCACGCATCAACCGCAGCCCTCTTTTGGTTGTCGGTTCATCCTCCATAATAGTAGGAGCATCCTCATTGAGAAACCTTGTCAACCCCAAGGTAAACATCTTTTGTTGCCATCGCTTGAAATCGTTCCCATTGAATTTTTCAGGTCTTTCACCATGATGAACTGGAGTCGTTGTTGCACTCGATGAAGCTATTTGTTTCCAAAATATTGTCTTAAGATTTGTAGTATGAGTTTTCTCTCAAAGTGTATCTTAGGAATTTAGTAACAAATAACAATGACTTCAAATTTTTATGTCGAGGCGAGATTTGTAATCTCCGTCCTTAACACAATATTGCCCCGCCTTGGTGCTAACGGTTTGCTATGGCAATTTGTCTCCCAAGATACAATGACTATGACTTGTGATATGAGCACTGCAAATCACAAGTCCTTAAACCACAAAGGTTCAAAGCACTCAAAAGAAGAAACTTGATGAACAAACAAAATGCTCTCAATTTAATCTTTTTGTATGATGTTGATTTTGAAAATCTGTATATATCAAGTTAGGGATATGTTATATATATAGTGAACCAAAAAATAAGTCCAAATGGACACCTTTTGGAGGCACTATATCGCGAAAAATTATACCCGAACGTGAATGATCACACCAATTCACGCAATAGAAACAGGGCTTGATTGATCGAGCTCTTGTAGCAAATGAAGAGAAAGTTTCGGACGAGCTCGGTCGATCGAGCCCTATGCTCGATCGATCGAGCTCATATTTTTTTTCTTTCTTTCTTTCATTTAATTAATTTCATTTTCCAACATATATGACTAATTACTCAACTCTCTTGTTCTTGTTTTGATTCAACCAGAGAATTACTTATTAATTTGTTCGTTGCTGATGGGACGGTTTAAGAGATAATTTGTTTATAACCTTCTCTCGTGTTTTTTGTTTATGACCTTTGCATTTGTAGCCGAAAAAAAGCGTATGAGTATCACGTGTAGCACAATGTTAAAAAAAGTAGAGGAAATTACACATAGGTACCACTTTTCAAAATATGTTTCAACTAAATCTAGCAAAATATTTACTTTTCAACTAAATATACCTTTTAAAAAACTTATTTCACATAAGTCAAATTTATTAAATCCTAATCTAATTGGTCAATTTTCATTACTAAATTACCCCTGTTGCAAGAAATATACCATCATAACAATTCACATAATTTATTTTTCCTCACATAACGGTTATCGTTTTCCCCAAAAAAATTCATCTAATTCATTGGGCAGCTGATTTCGATCGTGTTTTTATTCGTTTACTGATTTTAGATTGTTCGGTCTGTTATATATTCAATTAACTGTAATTTGATCAAATTTTCCTGAGATTTTTATCGTTAACTCTGATGGATAACGAAATCATGATTCTTTTGAAATTTAGAGAGGAAACATTGGTTTTGAATGTTAATTCCAGTTTCAAATTCAGTGATTTAATAGGTTGTGCATCTGCTAAGTGGGACGATTTCAATGACGATGAATTTTGTTTCAAATACTCAATCGATGGGCACCCTAATTGTTGTTTGAGTAATGTGATTGATATGAGAAATATGTTTTTGTTGTGTAAGATGATCAATCTTTGTTTGTTGACAGTGCATGTTGTTGATTGTAATGCTTCATTGTTGAGGTCTGTTGATGAAGGTGGCGGTAGTTTACCGATTGTGTCTAGAGGTGCATGTGACATACATGCACCGCTAGACACAATTGCATGTGATATAAACTTTTTGACAGAGTCAAGCGGAATACGCAATATACATGCACCTCTAGAGTCTATTTCTACACGTGATTTACATGCATCAATAGACTCAGGTGGTGCACATATATCGACAAAACAAATTTGTAGTTCACCATCACCTTTATGATTTGATTTAGAATATCGAAGATGCAACATTAAAGGCAAAGAGAACTTGTTGTTATGTTCTGGATGGTCATCAATTATTAGTAGGGTGGGTCAAGTATTTAGAGGTGGTGTTGAAGAGTTTCGAAGTGAGTTGAGTAAATATTCTATGGAGGTTGGTTTTGATTACAACTATGTGAAAAATAATAAAGATAGAGTAGTTGTTGAATGTGCTAGGAAGCATGTTGATGTGTGTGGTTGGTTTGTGAGTGCCAACATTTCACGTGTAAATGATTCTTTTACATAAAGAAATTGAACAACATTCACACTTGTGGTCTACGAGTCATGAAAGACAAATAAAAAAGGATTGTTTCACATTTAATATCAGAAATTATTTGCGAACGAGTCAGTTCCAATCCAAACTTGTATGCTAGGTCTGTAATGGAGTTAATGAAAAAAGATTATGGGTTGGATATAACGTACATTAAGGCATGGAGAAGTGTGGAGAAGGCTAGGTCTACTTTTGGAAATTATGATGAGTCTTTCAAGGAGTTGAAGTGGTACATCGATGCGGTGAAGACGACTAATGTTGGGAGTTTTGTAGAGCTTGAAGTTGATGATTGTACCCGATTCATCCGTTTGATTGTGTCGTTTCGTGCTTGTATGGATGGTTTTAAATTTTGTCGCCCTATGTTATTTCTTGATGGAACTTTTTTGAAATCCAGTTTCAAGGGCATACTTCTGTCTGCTACGAAGGATGGGAATCAAGGTAAGATGCAACAATATTATAATGTAATTGAGATATTACATTCACCGCAGTCTGTCGGTGCATGTATATTATATGCACCGATAGACTTGCACGTATATAACATGTTGCAGGATATATAAACTAATCGGCTCGAATGCGGTGCATGTAATATACATGCACCGCTAGTCTATCGGTGCATGTATATTACATGCACCGATAGAATTTGGCGTCTCTAACATTTAGTACTATATATGCATGTAACTGAGAGTCGGTGCATGTATATTACATGCACCGATAGAACCTGACGTCTCTAACATGTACCACTAAAGGTTATATAAGTGCATCATATAACATAAATTGTATTTTGCTTTATATTTTTTGATTATTTTATTGTAGGGTTGTTCCCCTTGGCTTTTGCTGTTGTGGACTCAGACAACTTTGATAATTGGTGTTGGTTTCTATCTTGCTTGAGCCAGATTGTAGATAATTGTGGAGATATTGTTTATATATCTGATCGGAATGTTGGTTTGATGGAGGATTTACTTGTTGTGTTTGGACCTTCTCCAAAACACTTTTTTGTCGTTATCATTTGAAATGCAACCTCCGGGACAGATATGCTGACAAACAATTTTCGAACCAGTTCCGGGAAAGGATGTGTTACTTGTTGGATGAGTGTGCATATTCACCGACGGTGGCTTTTCACAGAGAAGCTTGTTATTTTGAAACGAGAAGGTGGTTCAATTGTAGAAGGGTTTTTACAGGGTCTGTCTTTGGAGAAATGGACAAATGCTTACTCATGCGGCATGCGATATGGAGAGATGTATTTAAATGCAGCAAAGTCTTTAAATTCTTGGATATTAGAGGCAAGGGGTCTGCCTATTACTCACATGGTGGATTGTACCCGGGTTAAGCTGATAGCTGGTTTTATGATAGGAGATCAATGGATGCACGATGGAGTGGGGTTCTGTGTGCGAAGATGGAAAAGAAATGGTCTTTTTACGAAAATCAAAGTCGTGCATGGAATGTGAATATGTCTTCTGACTGTTGTTTCGAGGTGTTTTCATATCCTTCAGTTACTGTGCGCCTTGATATTTGTACGTGTACTTGCAATCAGTGGCAGCTTGATGGATTCTGTTAGGATCAAATATAAGTGTTTAGAGGGGGGGGGGGTGAATAAATGTAAGGACCCCCGTGCCCTTAACCCGTTATTAGTGTATTAATCCAAGCATTTAGTGCATATAATTATACATGTAGGGGAAAAACAACTTGTCTTCATAGCAGTTCATGCCAATAATAAAATTCTTTACAAGATTTCATATAATGTCTAATTTTCCCCAACCAAGTCAACATACATATCATGCGCCATTATAATACATTAACATGTTCTCAGTTCATTTAGCAATTCAATAAATAATTGCATGCAACTCGTAAATGAAGAGAGAAAGGCACTTGCCTTTTTATACATATCATATACACATAATAGTGCTCACATGCGAGCATCAAATAAATATGTGTGTATCAAATGTATAAAATACGGTGCTCGATACCATCACTGGTACTTCGATCCTGGAAGCACCTCCAATCCATAGCTCCAGCTCAACTCCAAAGCCATCGATGTACCTAATCACCTGCCCCAACAGAGACAGCCCCCACACGGGGTGAGCATACCAATACCCCAAATCCAATAAGCACAATATTACAAATCATAATTTACACAAGTAAATGCTATGAATATTAAAAGATACTCCCTGGATGACATCGTCCTCATCCGGGATCCCCTGTACTGTTCCTGTTCTAAAAAATAACTGAAACCATCAAATCCCAAATGCCAGTTAATCGTTACATTGATTAACAAATCCGTTTGCCACGTACCAATATCATAATCAATAATATCAAATCATTAACAATGATTAAAGATATTCCATATATCTCACTTATGGTTCCATAATTCTATTTCATCGCTCGCTCTACAGTAGCGGCGTCGTAATCGATGTTCGCTCAAAGGCGACAACATCCCGGTCGTTGCTCGAGCGGCACCATATAATTCCCAATGTCTATCCATTTATTGCAATATAATGTACCATACATTCAACAGTTGCAATTATATAAAAGTGCTATGCTCGTACGTTATACGTACCTTAATTCCGTAGTTCAACTCCAATCTTGCCTTGGTCCTGTGACCGATGAATTATGTGCTAAACACGATTAATAATCCACAATTAAATTCAAGTATGTAACCACGTGTCCAAGCACGTTCACCAACCCCAATTATATCGCCATCAATGACGATTAACCATTTTAAAAGACCCTGGACGAAGCATGCATCGAAAACTCAACGCGAAATTATACCCCAAAAACAGACACTGGCGATCGATCGCTTCATCCCAGGCGATCGATCGCCTCGCAAAAATGGCAGGGCGATCCATCGCTCCTTTCCAAGCGATCGGTTACCTCTCAGTGTTTTTGGCTATTGCCTCATGGCGATTGATCGCTTCCTTTGAAGCGGTCGATCGCCTCACTGTTCATCTTCCTTAAAATTTCACCAACGTCGTGGCGATCGATTGCCCCGCCCTAGGGATCGATCGCCTCGACCTATATCAGCCAAAAATGGCGTTTTTCTTGCAAAACTTTTCCCCAACAACAATCCTCACACCCCATACAACATAAATCCTTAACAAGGGGCTATAAATCAACCCCAAAACACAACAACCCAAAAATCTTTAAAAACCAATTTCTTAAACCCAACTCAAATCCTTCCCAAACACCACAATACCATAATCAAATCGAAGACAAATACGAGGGGATGGATAATACCTTATTATCTTCGAGAATTTCGGCTCCCAAGTCGAGCTTCCACCGATTTTTGCTCAAGGGAGAAAAGGGAAGGGAAAGGGTTTGGGGAAGGGGGAGCGCTGGTGAGAGTGAGAGAAATGAGATCCAAAATGATCGAACATCGAGTCAACTTGGTATATATAGTACCAAAACTCCAAAATACCAATACCTCCACAAATACATCACGATTCATTACAAATCATCTGTTTTCAATAATTATCTCTCCAACTCAAATTTCATTACCAGCCCCAGTACAAAGTACTCCGGACCCCATATCCCACCAAAAACCAAATTCCAAGGTTATCACCACGATGAGAATACAATCTAATTCCTTGGATCCAACGACTCCAAAAACCGGATTTAAAATTCCCGGGAGTCCCAGAACCGCAATTAATTCATAATTGCCACAATTAAAAATCTGTTAAGGATTATTACCACACCGGGATTAGCACCCTTAATCCCCGGGCATCACAATTATCCCCCACTAAAAAAATTCATCCTCGAAATTTGCACGGTTTACTCCATGTATTGCCGAGATTACAAAATCCAAATGGATTCACATCGTCGAATCATGAACATGTCATGAACGACACACCAACCGCGAGGATACCGACCTCGCACCAAAACCTGGAATGGGATAATCTCCCAAACCATGACAACCACAACAGAACGTCAGCACACCCCAATGCTAACCATCTCAAAAGCAGTCAGCCCAACCCTAACTGCAAATCAACGAATCATTCGTGATTCCAAAATAGATATCACCTCGATGATATCTCCATGACATAGCCAACGATGTTAAACATACATCGTTACCAAAGTGACCACAAGTACACAACAGTGTACCTAAACTACATCCCACTTCTACTTTCCAAATCCATCTCCATCAAACGAGTAGTTGCACCACATTGTAACACGAATTGGGCAACAACACGGCCACAGATCAACACAAAACGCATCTCCAAAGATGTCTACATCCGGGTGTTCCAAGAATCATATCTTGGTCCAAACACCCCATCGAGACTCCACAAGGTCTCAAGTTCTCGAAAGGACTTGCAAGAAAATCAATTGCATTCTCGCCACACGTGTCAACCACGACACTTAACAAATCTGAATCCTGGCCATCCATCGTTTATCCTAGGATTCAACAATCCTAAAACAAGGAGGCTATCGAATTATCTAGAAATGAATTTCCACGACCCCAAGGTACTACAATTCCTCCTCGGAGGAAGTCAACCAAATCTCACGATCATTCTTCAGAAAAATCGTGCCATCGAGATTACGAATCTCAAGGTGATACAATCTCTCACCAGAGATTCATTCATCCAAGCACACTAACCCGATGCTCGATGAGGACCAAATAAATGTTGGCATTTGTATACATACACTGGTATACATGCCTAAGTGCCAACACAATATGATTACTCAATGCAATAGACTCGGGTATCTCCAATCATACCCAAAGTACCAAAACCAACTGTCAATCCCCAGCTATTCTCACCTCGCGGAGAATAATGATTGACAGACCAACGGCCAATGGTGTGATTCCAACATCGACACCACACAAACCGACTCATTGAACCTCCCAAAGATTTCAAATCGGTAGGTATATCAATGATGCTTTCCTCATAAGGAAAATGTCATGAATCCATGACCCTCCAACCTCGAACCATCGTTCGGAAAACTGGATATATTTATACCAAAACATATCTCGGAACCAAAAATACGCAAATGGTTCAGAATAGTGCATCAAAGCGACTATTACCAAATCGAAACCCGTTTACGCAATGTATACTCATCCTAATGATGCTCTGTACTAATGCCATAGTACTCCACAATCTCGCGCATTTCCACAGAGACGTCTCCTCGAACGTCTCACCGAAAGGTAAGAAATCCATTACTCGGTCTAACACCAGTAATGCTCACCATGGCTGATTTACAATCAACCCACGACCGATACCAGCTGTCTCCATGACAGTACAATCCAAATCTCTCCAAGAGATAAAATCAATATAGTAGTGTTACCCCACTAGCTATATCCCACAATTCCAATTGTGACTCCCGTTGCATTTCATATGCAAAGATGCTCAACCAGAGCTAACAACGACTTGTCGATACTCATGTTGGTATTCCCAAAAAAATTGAGTTGTCCCAATACTAGTCCCTCAAACATTTGACGTATAAACGTCCGTGAGGTACTTCCTTCCTCAAGTTTCAAAGTGACAACAAGAGTCCACTAAACACCCTCATCGTATCGCCATACGATTCCCCAAAATCGAATCCAACAAGCAGTATAATGGCTACAACAAGCACACTATATCACTGCAACAATACTTGGCTAGCAAATCGCTGCCTCCATAGGCTTATACCAAGCTTACCAACGTATCATATGTTCCACTCGGTATACCATACCGTAATATCCATCTAGAGTAGTGGGTCATCACCCAATATTTCATTTATTTCTTCTTTTCCCCCTTTTTAGCCTCAACAAACTCCTGAAGGAAATCTTCGATCTGCGTAAGTTGAGCACAGATAGCATCCAGGCGATGATCTTGGGTAAGAAGGGATTTGGCAACTGTGGTTTTTACTTCTGAAGCTAGCTCAATCTGTTCTTTTCTCAGGCTGGTCTTATAAGATGCTTGTTGAGAGAACAAATCGTTCAGACCATGCTGTATACTATTGATGCTCTTCAACATCTTTTCCTTGAAAGAATCAAAGTTCATAGTGGTAGTCCGCTGGCTGTAAAATATTACTATGTTAAAGATTGATAGTGTTTTGAGTCAGATCATGGGATAACATCAGATCGATAGAGATCGGTCTGATAGGCAGTACCGATTTGTATCTTACTGACAATTGTATTATCGATCTGTGCTATCACTAAATCTTTAAGAACGAAGTTAAGCACTCGGCAAATATATTAAGATAGATCTATTAAACGAATAATTTGACGAAAATAATTAAACTTAGTCTCTGGGAGTGGTTTAGTGAAGATGTCTGCAACTTGCTGGTCTGTTGAGATATACTCGACCCGAATCACCTTTTTGACAACATGATCTCGAATAAAATGATGTCTGATATCAATATGTTTTGTTCGAGAGTGCAAGACTGGATTATATGTGATAACAATTGCACTTGTGTTGTCGCAAAAGATTGGTGAATCAACAGCTTGAATGCCATAGTCTCTGAGCTGATGTTGAACCCAGAGCATTTGAGCGCAACAGCTTCCGGCGGCGAGATATTCTGCCTCAGCTGTGGATGTGGCAATCGATGTTTGCTTCTTGCTAAACCATGAGATCAATCTTTCACCTAAGAATTGACAAGTTCCACTGGTACTTTTGCGATCGATCTTACATCCTGCATAGTCAGCGTCTGAATATCCAATTAAATTGAAATTTGAATCTTTGGGATACCAGAGACCAACATTCTGATAGCCTTTTAAGTATTTTAGAATACGTTTGGCGGCAATGAAGTGGGATTGTTTAGGGTCAGATTGAAATCTAGCACACATACAAACAGAAAACATAATATCAGGCCGACTCGCTGTAAGATATAACAGTGATCTGATTAAACCTCGATATATTGTTACCTCAACTGATGACACCCCTTCGTCTTTATCTAACTTGATTGATGGACTCATCAGAGTTTAAGCAGTTGATCAAGTCTCCATACCAAACCGTTTGAGTAGCTCCTTGGTGTACTTGGTTTGATTAATGAAGATTCCATTATTGAGATGTTCGAAGGCAATTCCTTCTACGTCTCCCCTTCTTCCAATTAAGGAAGGATTCACTAGAAGACTTTGAGTAATACAATCCCGTTGTACAACCCCGATTCAGCTGGATTTAACCCACCACCAGACTGAAACTCCCAGTCTCTCAATCTGTTCAGACATAATCCGTCTGGCAGTTATAATGAACTCACTCTTCTATATTAGAACAAATACAATTGATAGAGAGAATTACGCTGAACACAAATGATCCTTAAACAATCAAATAAAACAATAAGACGTGCTATCAAATTTGAGCAGATCGACAAGATGAAGTATTTCGATGATAATGTTTTGCTCGAATGAATGCTCAATAACTGATTGATTGTTGATCTTGTATGCGTGTTGTATCTCTTGTGTCGTGAGCATCATATCTTGAGCAATTAAGTTGCACCTTTATATAGGCATTTCTGCCAACAACAATATTTCCTTTTGCGTGCAACTCTTTACTTTAGTCAACCTCTGAACAAACTGCAGTCTTCTATTTTAGACTCTTTCCCTTCTGGTCTGTTCTTTCGGCGCTTGTCAGATAAGATCTGCTTTGTCCATTTACCATTTAAGGTAACTTCAGTCTTTGGTATATTTCAGCATTAAATGCAACATTAAATGCTTCAATAAGTAGCCGTTGATTATTCGGACTGATGAACAAAGTTTGCTAACTTAGTCTGAAATGATCATTCTGAAATAAGCTCTGATCTAATCTGCATTTCTGGTCTGTACCGATCTGGTTGACATCGACCTGGTCTATTTTGTCATCTTTAAAATCCAGAACCAACCGATTCCCATGTCCTCATGCGATTGCTGTATTTAGGAGGAACAAGATGGCCATAGATGAAGTTGTTGATGTATATTTCCATATTCGTACCTATACGAGTTGCTATGAAGGAGTTATAATTCCGATTACAGGACGTTTAAGTGATGATTTTGCTCAGATTGTCACGGATTTGAATATTTTACCACCACAAATGAAAAGGCAACCGGGTCGTCCAAAGAAGAGGAGAATTAGATCCAAAGTTGAAAACATTCGACATTTGCGTTGTAGTCGGTGTAAAAAATATGGACATAATAGGAAGACTTGTAAGTAACATATTTGATGTTTTTTGTAAGTTTATGTTGAACAAATTTTAATTACAGAAAATATTTGTTTGATTTGTTATTGGTTATTTGAATAACAAAATGATACAAATACATGCACCATTTCTGTCTATAGTTGCATGTAATTTACGTGCACCTATAGATTTAAGTTTCACAGATAGGTTCATGTCATATACATGCACCAATAGATTCCAGTTGAATGGATAAATGAAAATGTGTATTCTATCGGTGCATGTGAATGTCTTCTTTACCATCTCTTATTCCAAAGAGTATACGCACGTCATTTGTCCTGATTTTCATTGTATATACTCCGAATGTGAAATCTTGAGATTTTCTGTTGAAGCAGCCAATGATGTCTTTTACTAATATGTCACGCTTTTTGCAATGATCGAGGACAATTATGTTGGAAAAAATGGAGCTCAGTAAAGGCCAGAACGGTGTCTTCATTAGCGCTCTGATGTGAACTTGACTGAGTTCAAGTGCCTTTACCTCTGTTATAACTGCATGCAGGTTGGCCCAATATGTGGTTTGTTTATTCCATTTCTTTGTAATTTCTTCTAAGCTTGGTGATGATGGAGGTGTAACTGAGAGAAAATTTTATGTTAGTTAAAAACTAAAACAATGAATTTAATAAATTGAGTCTATCGGTGCATGTAGATAGTCTGTCGGTGCATGTTAATGCGGTGTTAATACATGTAATTAACATGCACCATCTGAGTGAGGATACTTTAGCATAAGGAGTGAGTAGACCGAAAACAAATACAAATTGTCTCAATTTGTTCATGCACCGATAGATTCAGGTTGTACATGTTGGATAAATACAACTGTGTTTTTTATCGGTGCATGTAAATATATGCACCGATAAAAAAAATAAAATGTGAATTAATGCTTGTGTATTTACAGGCATCGTTAGTACATATCAAGTAAAATCATTATAAAAGATATATTCAAGCATCACATGTTGGATAAATGCAATTATTGAACTATCGGTCCATGTATATCACATGCACCGATAGAAACAAATGTCAATTATTTACATGTTGGATAAATGCAACTGTTTTACATCGGTGCATGTATTATACACATGCACCAATAGAAACCAACTGTGAATTAATGCTTGTGTATTTACATGTATCGTTAGTACAAATCAAGTAAAATCATTATAAAAAATTTATACAAGCATCATATGTCGATAAATGCAACTAATGGTCTACCTGTGCATGTGAAATCACATGCGCCGATAGAAAAAAAAATGTGAATTTGTGCATGTGTATTTACATGCACCGATAGATTCAAGTAGTTTATGTGGATAAATGCAATTGTTTTCTATCGGTGCGTGTATTATACACATGCACCAATAGAAACCAACTGTGACTCAATGCTTGTGTATTTACATGCATCGTTAGTACATATCAAGTATGTACACATAGGTAACACTTTAGCATAAAAAAACTAAAAACATGTTCCATTGGTCTCAATTTGTTCATGCAGTGTTAATATAACAGACTAAGATTTTAAAAAGTTGGTGCATGTGATATAAATGCACCATCAGTCTATCGATGCATGTTAAATACATGCATCGATAGACTCATGTTACTTTAGAATAAAAAACTAAAAACATTTCTTAATGCGGTGTTAATAAGTATTCAATAGTACTCATGCATTATTGACACAAGCACTTACAGTAACACACAAATAGTTTAATATGTGAAAACCCTAGATTAATGATTACCAGATTTTGGGGCACATTTTTTCTTTCCCTTGTTGTTTGTTGGTTAGGCGCGATGATTTGAACAAGAAACAACAGAAGCGATGAAAATGAGCATAAAGCTTTTGACGATGCATGTAAAGGAAGAAGACGATGGTAATTTAGTAATTTACGCTCAATCGGACTTAAATGAAAGGCAAATAATTTGATGGACTGTGCCGAAAAATCTTTTATATTTTGATACCAGCACGAAATTTTCCCAAAAAAATATTAACACAGAGCCCAATGTAATGGGATAATGCTAAAAAAATGGAAATTTCATTTTTTAACGGAAACAATTATATTAAGTAACAACAATTACAAAGAGGTTTCAACCAAATGGCATACATCAAATATGCCTTCCATGATATGCTAGTATAGAGAAGCAGGACAATCCTATGTTACGTGGCAGAGGAAGCTATTAAAAATTATATATTATCTTTAAAAAAAATTTGAAAAATTATTTTTACCCTCCAAAAAATTGCATTTGCCCCTTCGCGCTAAAATTTGTTTTGCCCTCTATTTTTTTATGTCATTAGTATTTGCCCCCAAACAAAATTCTAAAATATGTCTTTTATCTGTAGAATTAACACATCAATCTACATTGATGGCAATCCTCCCTTCGAGCTTCATAAAATACTTGAAGAAGGTTGCGATAATAATCAGGGTTAAATTAAGAATTTGATAGAGGAGGATAAAAATTAAACAAAAGGTTCATGATAAACATACGAGTGTAAAGATTATAAGTAAAAACCATTAGGTAAATAAGTACAATGCGATTATTTCAAGAAATTGACTTGCTTGATTTCCAGAAATAATTTATTGAATTCAATTGTAATAATACAATTTTTACAATACTTGGTTCATTGATATTCAAGGAAAAGACTTGCTCATTTTCAAGAACAACGAGAGCATGTTCTATACATATTTAAGAGACCTATTTTTTTTGGGAGAGAGTTATAAGAGTGAAGATGTGGCAATAGATTACTTTATGGTGAATAGATTACTTTATGGTGATATGATTGTGGCCGTAGATTACTTTATGGTGATATGATTTTGACAATTTTATGATATTTATATTTGTTGATCGATGAATTGTAAATCAATACACTACTAAGTGTTATACCGGATTTGAAGGAAAAAAATAGTAAATTTATATTGTTTGATGCTGAGAATCATTTGTTTTACAAACAATAAAAATTTGTTGTGGGTGTTAATCCATTTTTTTTAGAAAAAGTATTATATTAAACTAATTTTGTCTTAAACTTAGCGACAAAATATATAATTTTTTTTAAAACTAATTTTGTTTTAACTTTAAGTAACAAAATATATAATAAAATCTTTTTTTTTTAAAGGAGTAACACAAAGCATATGATAACAAACACCCTTGTTCCCACCGAGAATTGAACACTCGTTTGCAAAATTGAAAGTCTTATGCCCTAACCACGGGCATTGTTTGCTTAATTATTTGTAACAAAATAATTAATAACAAATTTTTTTGAGGGGAGGCAGCTGCCCCCCTCAAGCCCATATAGATTCGCCCTGATTATAATCTATATTAAATTAATATTTATGATAAATTAGAAATAGTGATATTATAATATATCCATTTTACATGGGCCTAAACCATGCTCGGCAGCCTGTTATCTTGAGTAGAAGTGTGCAATCGGTTAAAACAGAACCGATCGAACCGAATTTTCGAAAAATCGAACCGACAGAATTTTTTCTCGTCTAACCGAACCGACCGAAATTTACTTTTAAAATCGAAACGACCGAACCGATTAAAAATCGATTATTTCTGTCGGTAACCGAATTAACCAATATTTTTTTTCCAAATTAATTCGATTTCCGACCGAAATAACCGATTTGTAATCGGTTCGGTCGGTTCGGTTTTAAGAGTAAAATTCGGTCGGTTCGGTTAGACGAAAAAAAATTCGATCGGTTCGATTTTTCGAAAATTCGGTTCGGTCGGTTCGGTTTTAACCGATTGCACACCCCTACCCCTAATCTTGAGTCCATTCTTTGGCGAATCCAAAAAGTCAAATTGACATCATTGATGTCTCTAAAAAGGCTCTACAAAAGCCGTAAAAGTTTACTGCGTTTTGTTTTCACATCAAAAACGTAGTCGAATACGCTTTCTATCATTAAAAATTGTTTTTTAATGTTAAATGTTTTTAAAATGTTTGAATTATTAAAACATTGTGCTTTACAAAAAATAATATGAAATATTACATGACGGCTATGAAAGAAGAAGATTCCTCGTCCTTCGATTGACTTAAGAGCCTTCTTTTTATGTGATACCTGTGGTCTAAAATATCTTGCAACAAGAATAACAATGATTTTAAAGTTTATGTCGATGCGAGATTTGTAATATCAATCCTTAAGATAATATTGTCCCATCTTGGTGCTAACGGTTTGCTTTGACAATTTGTCTCCCAAGATACTGTTAGCACAGTCATTTGCGCACGGCGACGGAAATGTTCAGGACCAGGCTGAAATCATGTGAACACTGCCACATTGCTTCTCTTTGTGAGCATGATTTTATCCGGCGATCAAGTGGCAAAGAGAAGGCGGTGGCGCACGAGGCGTCTGCGTAACTCTAAGCCCATAAACCCAATTTTCGATTTTGAGGAAGATGATGAATAGTTTCGGGTTCCAGGTTTGAGCTTTTCTTTTTCGGTTGGGCCCAGACTTTAAACAATAAAAAAAATGCTTGCCCAAAATCGGAAAGCCCAATCCGATTAATATAACTAAAAATAAATTGGTATTACTTGGCCCAATTTCGAATTGGCCCATTTGCTTTTGAAAAATTCAATTTAATTTTGGATCCAAATTGTTTCGATTCATAAATTATTTTTGGTCATATTAGGTGTTATATTATTTTGAAACAACAAATCATAAATTCAATTTATTAAAAATATGATTTTTGATTTATTAAGTGTAAAATGAAGATTTTATAAATTAGTTGAAAATTTAATTAATTGGAAATTAAATGAAAATGTTTGATTAAGTTTGTTAATTTTATTTTTGATTAATATTATAGTTTGTAGGTAAAATAGTGATTTTACCAAATAAATTGATACTTTAATCAATTAGAAATTAAATGAACTCATTTAGTTTGTTAATTTTATTTTTGATTAGTATGATGGAAAAGTAAAATGGTGATTTTACCAATTAATTAAAAATTAAATTAAATTATTTAATTTAATTTTTTAATTTTATTTTCAATTAATAATATGATTAGTGGGAAACGATAGAATAAATTAATTATTGTGATATAATTACACGTGATGTGATTAATACAATTACATATGATGTACTTGTTTAGTTTAATGTTTAATTACATATGATGTGAGTGCATGATGGATGATTACAGGTCTTGACCAATGTGTTTAGGTGAATGTTTAGGTTTTTGTTGTTTTATTATAATTGTGATTTTTGGTTATCATATGGTCGTCCCCTGTTGGGATGTACTATTAAACCAAATTGGGGTTATAAACTACGGTAGAGCGGTTTGTATATTTCAGTTAAAAGACCTAAAGTAGCAAACGGGCATGCGAGCTTGCTCTCTCTATTTTCTGATGTATCACATTCTGGCTACGATGCACAAAACTGACACGACACGACAAGGATTTTCAAAATTTTCAGGTATATATATATATTATAAATACTAGAAATTCACATTTTTTAAATTCTAAAACCAAGTAAAATTAACAAAAATATTCTTACAAAAATATTCTTACCAAATTCAAGAAACATATAAATAAATGCATATCACTAGAATCATTATAATATCACTCATACTAACATCAAATACATATTACTTTAATTAATATAAAATTTAACAAACACTTCCAAATAAAATATAACACAAACTATTCTTACCAAATTCAAAATTAATATATATATATATATATATATATATAAATGTATGTCACTGAAATCATTATAGTATCACTCATACTAATAACAAATGTATATTACTTCGATTAAATAGAGCTTAAGTAATACCTCTAAATTTCATTTTAGGCCCAAAACTTTTAAATTGTACAATTATCACCCTAAAATGTCCTTTCTGTGTTGGACAGGACTCAGACACACCCATCAGCCTGTCCGACACTGGTGCCCGATTTTGATGGGAGTGTACGACACGGGTGTCCGATTTTATTTTATTAATAATTATAATTGACACGTCACATGGCATGTCTTACTCGTGTCCGATGAGTGTCCGAAAAGTGTCCGACACTGCACCGAATTATTTTTAGGAATGTACGTGCATCATAGCACCACGGATTCGTATCTATATTCTCTTGTTTACACGGTTTAAATGTAAAATCATTAGAATTAGTGGGAGATCGAGATTGAAGATGGAGCACCAAGAATCAAGACATGTATAATGGAAGCAAAATAGAATTGCATTGCATACCTGCATCACCTTAGACAGACATGTGATCCATGTTTTGGCTCGCGTGGATCATTTATGAAAAAGGCGTAATTATCCATGGTTTTTTTATTATGCATATGATGTATGATAAATGTTTGTTTGTCTGTTTTATTAGTACAACGTTGCATGAATAAAATATAGTTGCATGAATCCGGCAAATAAACAAGCATGCACTTGATGAGATTTTAAAATAAAGTTAAATCCCTCTTTTGAATATGATTCAAAAAATTTAATATCTAATTGTGAATGAGAGCACAAAGGGGTTTGATGCTTCATGTCTTCCATCAACAGTTAAGCCATGAGACGCTACTCATGTCACAATGTCTTATATCACCCTCGTGGGGGGCATCTGGTGTGGGAAAGCCGTGTGTTTAACTGTCACTTAATTATATGTGCCGTTCTGTTAACCTTTAAGATTGCTCACCCTCGCGGGTTTTTATTGGCGTACATTGTCATCCGTGGGATGGGGTTAGTTTGACGTAAGAAGGCATAATCGGCTTGCCTCCGTAGGGTTATGTCAATCGCGAGACGGATATATTGGGGTTGCATATGATGCAATTGTGAGCTACCTTTAGTTTCATGAGGTCGGTTGGACCCTCACCCGGGGCTATCATGAGCTAGTTGGACTCCAAGCCCACTAAAAAAATATGATTTTCCGTTCATTTGTCATGAGGGTGACTGATTCGAAAAAATTTAGGTGGGAGCATTCAATAACTAAAGTCCATAGTTTTTGAATTAATTAATAAACAAACGGTTTGCTTATATTTTCTGTTTATTCTCAATATTGTGATTGCCGAGAATCCGATTACATCAAGTCTCGATACAAAACAAATTAACCGGACTAAATTATTCTGATTGGCTATTAATTTTTAAGATAGTGTTTGCTTCTGAAAGTTGCTTTATATCCTTGCTGGGAAGTCTCTTGTTGAAGTGCCTCCCGGGTCGTCTAATGAAGAGATCACCTCACTTGAGAAGTGATTGTATGATGATCTCGAGACTATGTGTTATATGATTGCATTAATGTCAAATGAGTTTCGACATAGATATGATAAATTTGCTCATACTGTTGATATTTTCCAACACCTGCAAATTTTGTTTGGTGAACGAGCCCGATTACTGAGATCCGCGACCTCAAAATAGCTATTTTCGCCTCGCAAGCAAGATAGGGCATCGGTCCATGAGCATTGGTAGCGCTTATCGTGTACGCCCAAATCACCCCACTCAATCCTCAAGATTGATAACAAAAATGTAGTAGTGTGAGTAGGGATCGATCACATGAGGAGGTGTGAGTTCTTGTGTTAATGAAAATCAAAAGCAAAACAATTAAAATAAAAGATGGGGTTGTGAGTGAATTATACTAATTAAATTAAAAACAAAGATTAACTAATGAAAGCAATTCTTGGTATCGGTCGACTCTATCTTGGATATTATCATCTAATTCATCGATCCACAAAAGACTCAATTTTACTTGAATATTCATCAATTGTAAATCTAATTCCTCCCTCAACTTCATAGTCAATTAGTCCAAGCGTCCTAATTTAACTTTCATCAATCAATCAATCAATCTCTATATGCATATTCAAGATTAAAATCATGACACCATTCAAAACTAGTGAGCGATGAATCTAAATCATATAAACACAAGCGGTTCATATAAATGTAGTCAATTGTTTTCCCTAAGAATTTAATAACTCCAACAGTAGGCAACTATCAATCTTAGTTGCTTCGTAAATTTGATTAATCAAACAATTATCAAATTTAGCATTATATTACATGCAAGTTATTAGGTTGTCAATCCAATAAACAAACACAAATCATATCAACAAAATCAGAAAAACCCTTGATACTCAACAAAATTGATAATTAAAGCGTATAAATCTCCCCAAGATAAATAAATCCAAGGATTAGTCTTCCTCAACCAAGAATTAAAACTAGTTACACATAATTAAAGCAAAACGAAAAATAAAACCAAAGGAAAGAAAACTAATCCGATCTCCGCTCGTCGAGTCGTCAATCCAGCTTTCGCTTCGATCTTCGTAGCGTTCTTCAACAAAATTGAAAAGAAAAATATAAAACTAGTCTAAAACTATTCTACCTACTCTACCTAGATGATTTTATGTCTAATATTTCGAGTATATTATATAGGGAGGCTAGGAGGTGGGATAAAATCCAAGTTGGAAGGAAAGAAATCATGTTTCCACATTTTTCAAAACACCGGGCGATCGATTGAGATAAAGGGGCCGATCGATCGAGCATTCCAGTAGAATTTTGTGACTTTTTCAGCCTTGCTCGATCGATCGGCAATGCTACTCGATCGATCGGCAGAACCAGAATGTTTTTTGCTCACTTTTAAGCTTTTGGCGACCGACTTGCATTAGTCATAACTTCTTAATACGATCTCAAAATTCGACGAATCAGCTGTCCACGTGAAGATAACTGAAAGTTCTACAATTTTTCTATGGACCACATTTCCAAAACTTGGCTTGAACATATATAAATTTGAGGAGAAACGAACGACATGTGTCTTGGATTCCGATTTTTCCTCTTTTCTTCAACTTTATTCATTCTTTCATCATTTTAGTTCGATTTCTTCACCTTTTCCTGCATATTACCAAATGTATGATTAGGAACTATAAACATCAAGGTAACAATTAAATCATTCCCAATCATTGACAATTAAGCGCATAAAACGTGTCTATTTCTAGACACATCAAGCATGACGCATGAATAATATCTATTATTGAGACATTGGGAAATATAGATGTGACAATACCTCATTAATTGGCCGCAGATTTGATCTTATTGTCAATATATTGAAAACTCGTGAATCCTTGATTCAAAAGGGGGGAAACATGTTCTTCTTGGGGAAATGGTTCCCGACCTCAAAAGACGAAAGTGGATTTAGTAGCAACTAAAAAAGGGAATCAACTATGTTTTCACTACTAGTCATTGCGCAAAATTGCAAGGAATACCTAGACTAGAAGCGTTCTGAAAAGGATGTGTTTTATCTTAAAATTAATGTTTCTTTTGGTTCTACTTCTTTGGTATATGATACTAATTGTACTCACATCTTTGCAAAGAGTTGCATATGTTGCAAAGAGTAGAGATCCCTGGGAAGGTAACACCTACTTGAGGCTAAGTATTGTAGTAAGAGTTGGTGCAAAGGATGTTTGAAACGTTTATTAAATATAAAACCTTGAACTGGTTAGCAACTGGTTTAAACAATTGTTTATTTGTTTCATATTCAATGAGAACATTATTTCTATTTTGATAAAGAATAATATTCTTTTAAGTTTGCGAATGTGATTTGCAGTATTTTAAAGAATGAATGTTTATTGAATCTGGTAAACTTATGAACAATTAGTATGATTATATTCAAAACATATAAAAAGAATGATAAGTTATACTCCACCATTGAATTCGATTCATATGGACGTCTGTGGAGCACTAAATGTTAGTGCAACAGGATGTTGAGTTATCTTAAAGAGAATGTGATTCTAAACCAGTAACTCTATAAAGTTATATATTTGTTGAACATAATTCATACCAATGCGGTGACCAATACTCCATATACGATATGGACTGAAAAATAATCCAAATATATATTTGAGATTGTTCTGCTTATGTGAAGCATCCAGTGGCAGATGAGTTGGATAGTTTATCCATCTTACGCTATTTTGTGGAAATTTATAATATCAATTGGAGACAAAAGTGTTTTTGTTCACGATTGTCATCTTTCTAGGGAAAACGTTTCGATTAGATTTAGAATGACGAGATAATATAACTTGAAAGGGTTCAAGAACCACAAATCACTGGAAACGTGAAAACAGTGAAACTAATTGAGCCAATCATAATCTTTAAAATACACACACCAAGGAGATCTGAAAGTGTTTCAGGAACTCTTGATAAATTGAATTTATTCCTAGAAAGTAGTCAAAATGATTTTGACCATGGATGTGATCCTAGGACTTTCAAGGAGACGATGTTGGACATCGATTCGGAACATTGTCAAGATGCCATAAGATTCGAAATGGACTCCATGTACTCTAATAAGGTATGGACTTTAGTAGATCCTCTTGAGGGAATTGTTCTCATCGGTTGCGAATGGATTTATAAGCAAAAGCTTGGAATGAATGGGAAGGTAGTGACCTTCAAAGCTAGAGTGGTGAGAAAAGGTTATTCTCATAAGCAAAGAGTTGTCTGTGAGAAACTTTTCATCATTTGTGATTCTAAAGTCTATTCGGATTTTTTAGCTATATCTGCATACTATGAATATGAGATATGACAGATGAATGTGAAGACAACATTTCTCAATGGTGACATTGGGGTAGAAATGTAGCTGCCAAAAGTGTTCACAACTTTCGGGAGTGAGCAAAATGTTTGCAAATTCCAGATGTCCATTTATAGGCCTAAGAAGGTGTCCCGAAGTTAGAACTTCCGTTTTGCTAACATTATCAAAGTGTTTGGTTTTGTTAAATATCCAGAAGTATAATGTGTGTACAAAAGGGTTAGTGGGAGCGCGGTTATATTTGTAGTGCTTTAAGTCGATCATATTCTACTCATGGTGAATGATATTGGATTAATCGATTAAAGCATGGTTATCTACTAACTTCTCCATGAAAGATTTGAGAGAAGCATCTTATATGCTTGACATAAAGATCTATAGGGATGGATCTATGAGGATGGTTGAGCTCTCTCAATCTATGTAGATAAACTCTGTGTTAAAGTTTTAGCATGGAATAGCCGAAAAGAGGTAACCTCCCAATATGTCATAGTGTTCATCTCTCGAGGTCGATATGCATTACTATTGATGAGGAAAGAGAAACGATGGCATTGGCAACTTATGTTTCGACTGTCAGTAGCGTAATGTATGCTATGGTTTGTACTCTGCCTGATGTAAAGTATGCTCTTAGTGTAATGAGCAGTCATCAGACAGATCCCGATGAAGGTGACTGGAAAATTATGAAAATAATTCTCAAGTACTTATGAAGAACTTTTGATATGTTCATGGTTTTTGGATATGTAAATGGAGAAATAAAAGTTGAAATCTAAGTTGATGTTGTTTTTCAGTCGGATGTAGATGACTCCTAGTTGATGTTCAGATTTGTATTTAAGCTTAATGGTGGTGATGCCTCTTGGAAAAGTTCCGGTCAAGATATCACAAGGGACTCCACCAGTGAAGCTGGATATATTGCAGCATACGATGCAACAAAGAGGCAATTTGGATATGGAATTTCATCCAAGAGTTGGATGTAACTTCTAATACGTTTGACACAGTCCCTGTGTACTGTGACAATAGTTGAGCTACTACGAATAGCCAATATCTCATCAGAATCCAAACATATATTGAGAAAATCTAATGAGAAAGATGGTAGATGCGGCATCATTATCGAGAGAGTTGCTTCACCAGAAAATATAGCAGATTCACTGACAAAGCCTCTACGATGATCTATCAGACATCTTGGGAAGATGGTCTTGAGAACACATGAGTAGTTTTCTTTGGGGAATGTGAAAGATATTGTTGTCATAAGTGATTTAAGTAAATCAATAGTTGATTGATTGTACTTGTAATCTTATTATGACAAAATATTAATATATATGACACTTCTTCATCTGTTTACCCATGCATATTGATGCATTTATGAAGTCCTTGAGATTGTTATAGTCTATATAATGTGGTTATGCATATCATTGTGACCATGAAATACATTCTCGACTGCGATTTCTAAATGCTCCTGGTCAATGAGCCTTCGAGAATGGGATATCGATATATGCTCGTTAAATATTGGTATTCATGATGTGTCTAGTGTAGTGCGCCGCATTTCATCGGCGGTGGCTTGGAGAAGTCAGAACACATGAATAGGTGCTCATTAGGAATGAGTTCACTGAACGACCCTACTCGAAATTCTATAAGTGATTACCATTTGTCGAGTATAGAATTCCTAGTCATAGTTGTGCACCATTGCTTCTCATGACCCGATTCGTCATTGAGGTCTTGACAGATAGCTGTGTACTTTGATTTAATGACTGATCACATGCGGGTCATAAAGTTGTTATTTTGGGTATTCAGTGATGCTGTCAGAGACATATGATTGTCGTTGGGATTCCCCCAGTGGTCTTGATTAACCATGATGTCCTATGTGTTTTTCTGTATATGATTCGAGGAATCTCTAGCCAGAGTGAGTAGTGCTTGTGAAAAAGGGTTTTTCATATACGCACACAGTGAATCATATAACATGAAACAAATACATAGTTATTACAACCATAAGGGGCCTCGACCAACCAATGCCAAAGATTAATCGGTACAAATCGAGTGAAAGGAATGTACTGCACGGTAACAATGACTGACAGGTTCTCGTATGTTGCTAGTCATTTGTATCTAGGTCTTCGCGAAGCGCAGATGCTAGGCGAGCGCCCACAATCAGCAGGTTGTTGCTGAAATAATATTTTGGTCATTGTCTATAAAAGGTGTTTTATTGACAATGGGGTATTCAAGGTAAGCCCAGAGAAGTTGTTTGACTTCTCAAATCACAAAGGTTGTGATCCTACTGCTATGATACCCTCGAGCCTCGCTGGGTCACAATCTACCGGCCACCGATCTATCGATGAGAATTGAAACTTAAATGTTAAGTGCTCATATTGAGTATTTGGAAGAGGTGAATTTAATTTTTGAAAGCTCCTCACTTTAGTGGAGTTTCTATATTTGAAAATGATTCATTTATAGAAAGTTTTAAAATTAAAGCGTTGATATATTTATGTCTCATAATTATGTACTTGGTAGTACATCAAGTTGTTCAATTAGATTGAGCTACTTCGATTATGAGTTTGTAGTTTTGTGTTGGCTTTTTGGCAAGTGGGAGATTGTTAGCATCAATGCTCAGCAAGCCAAACATTGGCCCGATGGGCTTTATGAACCATAACCCATTTAGCTGAATATTACAACTATATATATGACTCATCTCTAGGGTTAGATAAGTGAACCTATTATTCCAATCCCACATTATCTCATAGAAAAGCCGGCATCACACTAGCACTGGTGCAGGGTTGTAGATTTGGTCAGGTTGATTGGATTTGAGGGATCACCGCTTTCAGATCTACATAGAAGAATAGTAATGTCTTTTCATGCATTTATTTTTGATATTTTCATGTTAATATATGAATCTAGCGTGATCGTCCGTCCCCGGGTCAGATCTGTTTATGTTTATTTTTCCGTTGCGTTTGAATCTGACGCCGGAGGACGGAAACTCAACAGATACAACGACTATGACTTGTGATAGGAGCACTCCAAATCACAAGTTTTCAAACCACAAAGGTTTTAAAGCACTCAAATTTGAACAGGAAGTTGGATGAACAAGATGCACAAAATTTTCTCTTGGAAATGGTGTGATTTTCGAAAAGTTGATGTTCAAAATGTCTAGGAGTAGTTCATTGTATATTAGACCAAATAATGCCACCTAGGGACACCAATTGGGGGTAACAATTCAGGAAAAATGCATCAATACATGAAGGGATGCACCCAACCCGCAAATCTGAACAGGGCGCGATCGATCGATCGCGCCCTTTACGTTTCGCTCGATTGATCGTGCATGGAGTGACGATCGATCGCGCCTGACAGATTTTTGGCACCTTGTTTTTCTCCAAATGCGCGATCGATCGGCCCAACATATGGATTGATCCTGCCCTCGAGTACACTTCGTTTGGTCCTCGATGCTTAATTTCTAATTCATTAAGCATTTTTTTCCTACGATGCCCCACATGAATTAAATTAATGCATGATGCAATTGAGTGCCTTCAACGAATTATTATGGCATCTGGAGAGATATCTTGCAGCTTTGAATATTTCGTAGTAGTATTCAATCGGATTTACTTGACTTAATAGTGAACTTATAGTCTTGAACTATTTAGTCGTTGGTGTAAACCGAGACAACTGAACCCACACCATAACAACTCTAACATTCGTATTGGTTTTTACGGTTGTGTTCGTTTCGGCCATGGCTCATGTTTGGTTTCATAAGTGCTTTTTTAATCTTTGAAGCGACCACACTTCGCACTCACGTAGGTGATCCTATAAGAGTATTCCGCTATACTCCGACATATTCTTATATGTCTTTGAAATCATTAAAGGCCCTTTTGCCTATTCTCGTACTCTTTTTGCAGGCTAACCTCTTATCCTAGGAATGGGTTGGAGATATGATCTCCATGTGTTTATACAATCTCATACTTTAGTTGTCCCTTTTGAACCTAGATCTTGGGTTCTCCAGTCAACAAGGTTGGGTGTCCATTATGAGATTTTGATTTTAGGGTTTTAACCCCATTCCTCTCGATAAACTATATACTTGATATCTATACAAACCTTTCGTGAGCGGATCCACAATATTTTCCTTTGACTTCACGTAGTCAATAGACATAATGCAATTTGAGATCAATTGTTTAATGATATTGTGTCTACGACGTATATGTCTAGACTTACCATTATACATGCTACTTTGTACCCTTCCTATAGCATATTGGCTATTGCAATGTATTTTAATTGCAGGCACAGGTTTTCCCAACAAGGAATCTCTTCCAAAAACTTCTAAGCCATTCAGCTTCTTCATCAGCTTTATCCAAGGCTATTAATTCTGATTCCATAGTGGATCTAGCAATACAAGTTTGTTTCGAAGATTTTCATGACACAACAGCCCCTCCGATGGTGAACACATAACCACTCGTGGACTTAGAACCTTTTGTGTCTGATATCCAATTAGCATCGTTGTATCCTTGTAACACAACAGGATATCTTGTGTAATGCAATCCATAACTTAAGGTGTACCTTAAACATTGAAGTACCCTTATTAACGTCTTCCATTGGTCATTACTTGGATTGCCAGTGAAACTACTTAGTTTACCAACCGCATATGCAATGTCAGGACTTGTGCAGTTCATAAGATACATTAGACTGCCAATTATCCTTGCGTATTCCAATTGAATGACAGGCTCACCATTATTTTTAACCAAGTGTAGGTTTGGATCATATGTTGTTTTCACTGACGATGTGTCATTTGTGAGAAATTTCTCTAGCATTTTCTCAACATAATGAGATTGCGTCAACACTCGTCCTTCAGATGTCTTGGAAATTTTAATTCCAACATTACACTTACTTCACCATGCCCTTCATTTCAAAATATTTTGTCAACATTTTTCTTTGTCGTGTTGATGATTTCTAAATTGCTTCCAACTATGAGCATATCATCAACATACAAGCATGCTATAACATATGCTTTAGGTGTGTGTTTCATATATACATATTTATCAAGCTCGTTAATTTTGAAATAATTTGACAACATAGTTTTGTCAAATTTTCATGTCATTGTTTTGGTGCTTGCTTAAGCCCATACAATGCCTTACACCTTCTTCTCTTGTCCGGGAACCACAAACCCTTCAGGTTGTTTCATATTTTTTTCCCTCAAGTCCCCATTGAGGAATGCCGTCTTAACATCCATTTGATGTATCTCTAAAATGTTTAGAGCAACAATAACTATTATCACTCTTATGGATGTTATTCTTGTGATAGACGAATATGTGTCAAAGTAATCAATGCCTTGTTTTTGTCTAAATCCTTTTGCCACAAGTCTTTTCTTGTACTTATCAATTGAACCATCGGTTTTATATTTCTTTTTCAGAATTCATTTGCATTCTAATGGTTTGCTTCCATCTGTAAGATCAACCAACTCCCATGTATGGTTTTGCATTATGGGTTCAATCCCACCTTTAATAGCCTCTTTCCACATAAGAACATTAGTGCTAGATAATTCATTTTATAACACATATATCATGAAGTCAGGACCATAAGTCTTTGTCGCTTTGATCCTCTTGCTACGTCGTGGCTCTTCAATTTCTTTTGAGTCATCGTTAGCTACTTCAAACGTCCTTTTCTTAGGACATATTTCCTTGTTTGTTTTGTAAGGAAATATTTCTTCAAAAAATATCATATTTCTTGATTTCATGACTGTACCTGCATCCACATCGCTTATTTCAGACTTATGTACTAAAAACTGATATGCACAACTATTGTTAGCATAATCAATAAATACACAATATATTGTTTTAGGCCCAATTTTTACTTGCTTTGATTTTGATGCTTCTACCTTATCCAATCACCCCACACTTTTAAGTATCTGTAGGAAGGTTTGTGGGCTTTTCATAACTCATAATGAGTTTCGTCCTTATTCTTGTGTGGTATTTTTTTAGAATATAGTTAGCCGACATGATGGCTTCCCCAACAAGTTTTGGGGTAATCAGAACTTATCAACATATCATTCATCATATCTTTTAGAGTACGATTCTTACGTTCAGCAATACCATTTGATTGTGGTGAATAAGGGGCAGTTGTTTGGTGAATAATGCCATACTCAGTGCAAAATTCTTCAAACGGTGCTCCATATTCTCCACCTCTATCGCTTCGAACATTCTTTATATTTTTGCTAAATTGATTTTCAACTTCATTCTTGTAGTGTTTAAATATTTCCAAGGCTTCGTCTTTGCTTATTAGCAAATAGACGTAACAATATCTTGTACAATCATCAATGAAGGTAATGAAGTACTTTTTCGCACCTCTAGTTTCCAAAAACTTTAGATCACATAGATCCTTATGAATTAATTCAAGAGGTATCGTTGTTCTTTCAATTGAATGGAATGACGGCTTCGTTAACTCGGTCTCGACACAAGTCTCACACTTATGTTTCAAGTTACATTCATTTGAGGCAATAAGTTTGACTTCACTAATTTGTTAACTAAACCATAATTCACATGACCCAACGATCATGCCATAAATTATAAGACTCACCATTCACTTTATTGCTTTCAAATTGACGTATAACCGTCATTACGTTTTCAAAATGCTTTTCTACATATAGCATTTTCCAACAAAAACTCCATATTTGGAGAGTACAATTTTTCCAGATTCTAAAACTAGTCCAAAACCCGTCTTGACTAGAGCTGATCCGAATATCAGGTTCTTTCGGATGCCAGGAACATGTAAAACATCTATCAACGTCAACTCCTTTCCCAAAGTCATCTTTAGAACCACCTTCCCCAATCCGCCTACCGGAGAGTGGAGTTTCACATGTAGAGTTGGCGCCCACTTATTGGAGTGTGTGGAGAACATGGCTTTGTCCGAGCACACATGTCGGGTTGCACCATAATCGACGAACCATTCCATAGGATTGTCCACCAAGTTCGCTTCAAAGACCGCACCGGTTAACATTAGATCATTCAAGTCATCCGACATCCTATCATGTTCGGTCACATTGACTTGATCTTTTGCTTTCTCACAAATGTCTTAGTTACGACAATCCTTTGTCACGTGATTAAGTTTTCGACACTTGCAGCATTTACCTTTGAACTTCTTCGCCTTTCCACTTTTGGATGCCATACCGTCAAACTTTCACTTTGATCCGGTTGTTTGTTCAACTAGGTTAGCCCATGGTTTCATTTGAAACCTACCCGCCTTAAGACAATATTTTCCAGCCTTGGTGCTAACGGTTTGCTTTGGCAATTTTTCTCCCAAGTACAACGACTATGACTTGTGATAGGAGCACTCCAAATCACAAGTCCTCAAACCACTAAGGTTTGAAAGCACTCAAATTGAACAGGAAGTTAGATGAACAAGATGTACAAAATTTTCTCTTGGAAATGGTGTGATTTTTGAAAATCTGATGTTCAAAATATCTAGGAGTTGTTCATTATATATTAGACCAAGTAATGCCACCTAGAGACACCAATTGGAGGCAACAATTCAGGAAAAAAAGCATCAATACGTGAAGAGACGCACCCAACCCGCAAATCTGAATAGGGCGCGATCAATCGCGCAAGGGGCACGATTGATCGCGCCCTTTACCTTTCACCTACTGCCAGGAGCGATCGATCGCGCCTGACAGATTTTTGGCACCTCGTTTTGTTCCAAATGCGCGATTGATCGGGCCAATATATGACGATCGATCGCGGTCTCCAGTACACTTCGTTTGGTCCTCGATGCATAATTTCTAATTCATTAAGCATTTTTCCCAACAATAACCTGGCCTACAATCATCGTTTGCAAAATCGGTATCGGAACAGCCGTTCCGGCCGTTCCGAAACCGGAACGAGGCCCACCGTGACGAAGTTCCAGATTGTGAAGGGGGTTGCACTGTAACGACGTTCTAAGACAAGAAATCGGTATCATGGAGGTGGAACGACGACATCGCTGATAAGAATCAACCGATCTGTTTCTTTGAAAAAAAAATTGAGTGTGATGTGTGTTTAAGTGTGTTGGAGAAGATGGAAATGAGAGAGAGGGTTTAAATAAAAAAATAATAAAAATAATAAAAAATTTCAAAAAATGGTAAAAAGATGTAATTAAACTACTTTAAGAAACGAATATAGTGGTGCGCGTTTGTTATTTATTTTTTTGTTCACAGTTTATGTTTTTTAAAAAATGTATTTGGTATAAATAAATTTTTTTCAAAAAATTAGAGTACGAAATGTGCATAATTTATATATGTTTTTAAATAATAAATTTTAAGAATAATTAAATTGTTTGTGGAATAATTCATTTTTAAAAAATAAAATGATTAAAAATATTCTGAGATATGATGACATATTTATGTTTTAAAATGTATATAAGATATAATAATTTTATAAATTAGTTGAAAATTTAACTAACTAGAAATTAAATGAAAATATTTTAGAATATTATTTATAATTAATATTATGATTTGAATGTAAAATAATTTGGATACGATTGTGAAAATTTTAGTATATATTTTGGATAAATTTATCTTTTAATAAAGTGTATATAAGATTTAAAAAATAGAATTAATTTGTTATTTCTTAAAATAATTTTTAAGTATTATTAATGAATTATAGAACAGGAAAAATATATTTTTTTCAAAATATTCAATTTTTTTGAATTTTTTCGCGCCGTGATCGTTCCGTCAAATATCATTGAAACTGGAATGATGACCTTCGTTCCGGGCAGGGTTCCCGAGAACGGTGAACCATGCCTACAATACATAAATGCTTATATCGACCAGATATTTATAAAGATCAAGATACATAAATATGTATGTATCTGTATGTATATGGTTGTATCTGAATTGATGTTTGTAAAATCGAATGTATAGAAGTTGGACCGCTACAATATGTTTTTCAAGTGAACAAATACGAGATTTATTAAAAAATAACCATACATTTCTATAGCAGATTATAAATATTCATCATATGTATTATAAAATAAAATATTTTTCTATAGCAGATTATAAATATTCATCATATGTATTATAAAATAAAATATTTAGATTTGTTTGGCTAAATTTATTTTATTGTGATCATTATATAAGCTATATTAGAAGCTTTAAAAAAACTGTTAAATGTTGATATAAAATAATATAATACAGCTCAAAGACATCTAAATAGATTTGGTGTTATAAGATTATTTTATTATCATAATCATGAAAAAGATGTGATACTACGGAAATTATATAAATAAAGTTTTAGAACATATTTTGGGATCTATGTAATGAATTTTAGGATAGTATATATGGGATATATTAAATTTTTGGGGATTGATTTTTAAATATAAATATAAGATCTTAAAAATAATTTTGTCTGCCTCAATTTTTTTAAAACAACTTATTTCGGTATCTTATAAAAATAAGATAAAATCTTTGGATGAAGATCCCCAATATTGGGGTATGAGAAGGGGTCGGGTAACATTGAGCTAATTATACATAGCATTGTCCTTGCAAGCAAAAAGATCATTTCCATGGCTAGAACCATCGACTCCAGGTTGCGCCACAACTCACCCTTTTGTTTTGGTATTTTTACCAAACATTATTTCTGATCTTAATATATCTCAAACCACTTGTTAGCTGTTATAAAGATCTTATAAGTTTAGCCAAGCATTGTTCTAATTTATATATGATGTGATCTTAAATTCTCTGTGTTTGTATATAATATGTGTGACAGAAAATTAATAAGAGATACCAAAATTTTTTACTTGGAAATCCTCGAGAATGAAGGAAAAATCACGAGACCTTATCCAGTATAAATTCTTCACTATTAATATTGATTTGTTACAGGACTTTGACACGAAATATGAATAACAAACTTTTAAACAAGAATACTAGAAAATATAGGAAACGACCGAACAAACTTTTATATGCCCTCTTCGGAGTCTTTTCTTGCCTCAAAAAGCCAACCCATGTAATGAGACTATCAGTGGGTATTTATAGGGCTGATCCACGTGGTTAGCTCGCGGGAAATTCGGAACACGATATCCTCTGATCGTGGCGTTATTTGGGCAAAACGTGTCAGAGAAATCTGCGTTCCATTACTGCACGGTTATTTACGCCGGCTGATTTGTTGGTTTACGTTCCGGGTCTTCCGCTACCTTTCGACCAATATGCCGAGCAGGGTAAAATGTTCTTCGGGACTTTATGCTCTGGCCTCTTTGTTCGGGATATTTCTTGTTCAGAGCTTGCATAAGATTTTATCGAAGAAACCAATTCATCATATGACATCAATAATATATATATATATATATATATATATATATATATATATATATATATATATATATATATTGACATGTAAGGCACCTGTTCAGGGACGAAATCAGGATTTTGTGATAAGGTGGGCTAAACTAAATATAAAATAACAAAATTAATATATTAAAAGCATAATAAATCTAACATACAGTAATAATAATATTTCAACGAAAATCACTGACGAATAAGATAAAAAAATCAATATTTTCAATGGTCAACTAATTAAATAAATAGATAAGATATAAAAACAAATAAATATAAATATGAAATCAAAAATTAAAAACCAAACTAGTATTATGAAAATAATAACAAGATTAACTATTTTATATATTGTAATATTGTAATATTGAACTTGATGCATAAGAATCAATTAAAACTAAATTAAGAAATTAAGAGTAATTATTAAATATAAGCAGTGTTAAGTTGTTTTTATGGGCTAAGAGTATAAAATTAGGCGTTGGTTAAGATAACAATGGGATATATGGATAAATAGTAGGGTTTGTGAAAAGAAATTAAATAGTAATTGGGTCAATCCCCAATATGCATTTCTCTGTCCTTCCTCTATCCTCCATCGCACAACCTTCTTTCTCTTCCCTTTACAGCTAAAATCGACTTTTGTCCTCCTTCTCCATCCCCGCCGCCACAACGGCCATTACCGGACAACTCTTCCCAACCAGCCAGTAGTCCCATTTGCAAATAGCTATTTTACTGCTTTGGACGACTCTTTCCATAGACCTTCTCCGTAAGCTCGTTCCCTTTCTCTGCACATGGTTAGCCTGGGCAGCTTCGGGCGTGGTTAGCCTGGGCTCTAGCCACGCCCTAGTTTCGTCCCTGCACCTGTTGGTTCGTGAGATTAGATAATAAATAACCTAGAGCACAATCTAGCCACGCCCTAGTTTTGTCCCTGCACCTGTTGGTTCGTGAGATTAGATAATAAATAACCTAAATATGAAAATAATAAATTTAAAGATATGTATAATATAGTTATTTTTAACTCTAATTATTGTAGAACTCGACGAGAAACGCTTGATAAAATAAGATACAAAGTCGTATCCTACTCAACAAACTCTGCCTTAAAAGTCGAATTAAAAACCATTAATACTAGTAGACGACGCACACGCGTTGCGTGTGTAACGTAATATATAATGCATATGAATTGATTCGTGTAATGAATAAATGAGACATATACATTGGTTAATATTACAATTCAAAAGATGCAACAAAAAATCACAACAAATCATTGGGGGTAGTTTGGTAAATTCAAATTTGTCATACCAAGGTAGTTATTATAAGGGGCTTATGCATTATAATATAGTAAGATTCGTGCTAAAAAAACCCATTAATATTTTAGATTACATTTTAGAAAATTAGTATTTCATGTATGGCCTTGGCCCAAAACTGATCACAAGTTTGGGCTTAGGTAGTTCTTGAGGAACAGCCCTTAATCAGAATCTGCGGGGATTCACCTTATTATTCCCTCGTCCTAATAGCGAATCTTCATTGAATCTCCCTGTCCCGTCCAAGATTCTTGGATCCACAACCCAACGGCCCAAAACAAACAAACAAATCCGAAGCTCAATTCTAGAACCTTTTGAAATCATATCAATAAAAATGACGAATTCACTCCTGAAATCCAACATTCTCCGCTCAAAGAATCTTCCAGACTTCCCATGGCCGCGGCCCCTTAACAGTAATGCCGGTCTCTACCACAGACGATCCCCTCATCATCGCGTTCTTCTACGCAATCACCATCTTCATCTTCTTCCTCATTCTTTTTCGTTTCCTCGCCCGTTTGTTCTTCCTCCTGCTCCTTTTCCTCCTCTGTTCCGACGTCGTTTACCTCCTCTCATCTCTCCTATGTCCGCCTCCGTGAAGTTCTCCCAGGATAAGGATGCACCCGCCGCTGACCCATCTCCTAAAAGTGTGAGCGATTCACTCGTTTCGCAGATTTCTATTGATTTTATGCTTCAATTTGATAATTTGTTCAATTCTTATGGGCCCTTGTTGAATTTGTGTCTAATGTTAAGTTTGTATGATTCTGGAGTAATTCCCGAACAAATTACAACTTTTGAAGCTAGATGTAGTAAGGAATTATATTTCGATTTTAATATATGTTTCGATAGTAGCAAATTATGAAATTATTGATGTTTCTTATAATTTTGTTGTAGCCAATAGATATATACTCAAATTTTTTGAGAAAGATTTTGAAACATGAATTTTGTTTCGTGTCGATAAGAAGATTCAAAATTTCGGTTAAAATTCAAGAATTGTGAAGAGATGTAGAACAATGAATGTTTTGCTGGTGGTGTATTGTAGATAAGAGTGATGATAAAGGGGAGGGTTCAGGGAGTATTCTACAGAGATTGGACAATTAACAATGCCAATGAATTGGGGCTCAAGGGTTGGGTTCGGAACAGGAGAGATGGCTCCGTGGAAGCCCTGTTTTTCGGGACCCCGGATAAGGTTGAGGAAATGGAGCAGCGCTGCCGAAGGGGGCCACCGGATGCCATGGTCACGGGGCTCCAGGTCTTCCCGAGTACAGATGATCCCGGAACCTCGTTTCAGCTTAAGCCAACTGTGTGATCAAATGTGCGCCTTTTGCCTTGTGCATTGTGAGATTGGTCAATCATGTGTCTATTTTGCTTGTGGACTTGATTGATTTATGAAAGTATAAAGGTTGTAGTATGTCATGTAATTATAGATGTGATCTTGTAATAAGTAATCTTGTAAATATTTCAACTTTCTGAGATGGAATGGATACAGTAGGGTTCATTACATTCTTCCCTTTTGAGTTATTTCTGATATGACACAGAGTGATGAAATCATGGTGGTTTCAACATGATATTTTCATTGCAAGCGCATACGAACCTGCAATAGCCGAGCAAGAGTGGTCGCCTGAGCGCGATTTTCCGGACTACTCGTTATGCATAATCTGCAATGAAACAAAAAGGGGATAACTAAGCTTGCCAGTAGGTTGTAGGTAGAAGACACTAACCAGTATGCCACCCTAGTTAACCCAGCCAACTTCCACTCCCCCTCCCCCCACCCCAATTGTTTGTGTTTGCATTAAATAAAAGTAAATTATTTTTAATTATGAATTACATACTGCATTTACAAAAAATCGAGTAAAATATGTTTTAGTTTCACCTTAATTCATCCGAATAACGCAGCTATATACATGCAAATCCAGCTTTATTATGATTTTTTGTATCACAAAAAAGGAGGCATCAATCAGATTAAGTGAGTGTTTGCAAATGTTTATTAGAACTTAGAAGTTCTTATCCGCTTTTCAGGTTAAAAAACAGATTTTGGGTGTTTGTTTCTTGTTTCTGTTATTGTTTCTCTAAAAAAAATCAGGTAAAAGCAGAAATAGTGATGCAAGCCAGGAGATGCATTTGGTTGCTTTAAGATGAACGGTGTCATTTTTGTAATTAATTAAAGTTTATTAAGCTCATTTTTTTAATAGCAAACTCTTAATGCTTTTGTTTAAAAGTAATTTATTTTTAATTTTAAGCAAAAATAATGTAGAAATACTTTGGATAATAAGCAATTGTAGAAACAACCTAAAACTAGCACATATAGCTTTGGATCCACTTCAAATACTACGAATGCACACTGTGTGCTAAAAATTAAATATATGCTAAAAATTTGATATTCTATATTTTGACATTATTGAAATAATTATTATTTTCAGAAAAAAAAAACATGAAGAGATTGATGTAATAATACAACAAAATTTAGTTTTATCACATCATTATTAGTAGTGTTTAAAAATAAAATAAAAATCTCCCTTTGTTTCTCCACATTGAGAAAGAGGAGCATAATGTTATTTACACAGCTAAAGATTCTTCTGATCTTTACATTAGCTCATAAAAACTAACACAATTAGGTACCGTTTGTTTTCATTTTAATTTTTATTCTATCCTTAGGTTAGTTTTATCCTATGTTTGTTTTGATTTTAAGCAAAAAGTTATCCATCATATTTATCCAACTTTAATCACACTTTCAAGCAAAATGACATATATATATATATATATATATATTATTTTCCGCCAAAAATTTCAATTTATTTCCTATAATTATTATTATATTATTATTATATATATTAGTATTGTTTTATTTTATCGTTATTATTTATATATATTATTAATATTATTTACTATTTATTGTTATTTTATTATTTTTACATATATATATTATTATTTTATTATTATTAATATATATATCTATATATTATTATTATTATTATTATTATTATTATTATTATTATAACAAATTATAAAATTAATCCACAATCTTATCCTTCAACCAAACACCATATAACTTACAACACTATATTATTTTAAACCATCTCATAATTTTAATTCTTATCCTTACATTATCACTCACTTCAAACGGTACCTTAGTCTATTAGAAATGTGGATCCAACAATCAACAAGTAAAGTTTCAACGGTTTCTAATGCAATGAATACATCTTAATCAAGAACACCACCAATTTTATTATACTGTCAACTCAAATTCTTCAATCATGGCTGTGATCTTGTAATAAATTGATATTACAAAATATACAAGCGGTTCTGTCCAAATATAGATAGATCGCTATTTATTTAAACATAAAATTTCAGTGTAGCGATTAATTACCGCAAGTGTACGGTGTCAAGTTTTATTATAGATAGGAAGAATATGAATTGTCGAACCCACATGGACTAACAAACAAGTACCAAATAAGATGCTTTTACCTATATTTAACCTACGAATTTAATTAAACAATTAAACTACTAATTAATTAAATTAACTACTAATCCAACCAAGTCAATTAAAGTAAACGAGAAAAATCCACTAGAGAAGATTATCGAGACTTTGGCACACCAATGCAATCCCTACAATTCTCGATTGAATATCCAAATATTTCTAAGGTGACGAGTTTTCCTAATGCATTCGTTATACTTTGGTCCAGGTATAACAAGTCTAATATTAATGTTGCAGTAAACCACTATCGTGTCCTCATTGAACAATTAATATAGAATAAAGATCTATGAAAACTACTAGCCTTCGATTTTGGTAAATCTATTGCTATCACACGTGTGCTAGATTTTACTTGGTCCGTCTCAACCTAAAACCCACGGTATAATTTACTATATCATATTGCAATATCATATGGTCAAGTCAATCGCAATAAAGTAATCATTCAATGGTGATCAATCCCTCGAAAGCATGAAGATCAATAAATTATACGCAAAGAATTAAAGGAATTCAATCAAATAAATCATCAAATCATAGGTTCATGACAATCCGCCTAGCCTCGATAAATAAATTATTTCAACATAGTAAATCAAAAGAAATCAAAACTAATATTAAAAGACAAGAATAAACTCCCGATATCAAATTTGTTCGTAGATCCTTGCTCCCTCTCTCGCTTCCTTCTCGATCGTCTCTTGAATCATCTTGTTGATGGTGTTCCAAAATCCTAGGATGGTTGATGGATGGAGGTGGATGATGGTGATATGGAGGATGAGTGGATGTAGGCTATTCCTAGGATGTAAAATCTGATAAAAGTCCCTATTTTCGTCCAAGACCTAATATATATAGTGGTGAAGTAGTTTGGTAAAGTTTGGACACAAAAGAACCAAGAAGGAAACAAAATCTCAATATTTTCGGGTTCGGCGATCGATCTTCGTAAGTTGCCGATCGATCGCCAAAACATTCTGGACAAAATAACCAAATTTTTTATATCCGCGATCGATCGCTATGTTTTGCCGATCGATCGCGGAACTCTTCTGGATGGTGGCGATCGATCTTAGTAAGTTGCCGATCGATCGCAGATCTCAAAATCTCCAATCTTGCGATTTGGTCCCTCATTTTCGATATTTAGCTCGGTTTGATCATTTTTCATCATTTTAAGCATTTCCTCCACTTTTATGCATTTGGACCTAGATTCCTGAAATATATAAATATATACCAAACGCGTAATATTTTCCAGGAATCACTACAAATACACCCTTAATCATATATCAATTTAAGTGTAAAAATCACACTTATCAGTGAACGGTAATCCCCTTTTTATGCATTTATTTTTGATTTATGCATGTATATATATGATCAGGCGTGATCGTCCGTCCTTGGGTCGAGATATATTCTTCCCCCAAACTTAAACTTGATCGTCTCGAGCTAGAAATAAGATAAAAAAAGTCGAGTTCAATATTGAAGATTCAAATAAACCAATTCGCAGTCAATTATGTAGCTCAGATATCTCACTTGTAGACAAACAAAAGTCAATCAAAAAATGTTTAACATGTCGTGTTTTCTCTTATATCAAGCAACATGTCTCCAAATCAGAATGTGCGTGTGTGATATTGTCACTTTCAAGTTCCATGCAATTTTCATAGATCAAATCATGCTAGTCAATGAAAAGTAAATCGTTGAGCATTCCATAGATATATTTTCAAACAACTTCTCCACTAATGTAGTTACTCCCTAGACTTGGATCAAAAGGACTTTTTAAGCTTGTATGTTAGGCCTAGGTGTTGGCTTCAAAGAAAAGATATGATAGCACAAAGAAGAGAGTATAAGCATGTAATGTTCATATTTTTAGCACAAAATTGAGCTTCTTTTTTTTTCTTTTAGCCTTGGCCACTTTGGGTCTTATTTGGATATTTTTTTTTCAAGGTTTTTTATATTCTTTTCTTTTCTCATTCATCATCTTTTTCACTAATAAGCTCATCAAAATATAGCAATTTATGTGCATCTAATGAGAATCATTATACTCCCTTTAGGTAAGGATGAATTCTTTCAATTTAGGCTCATAAAGGTGGGTATAATGAGTTGCCAAAAAAATTTGTTGAATGGGGGCTAATAGTATGTTAAACATACTCCATTCATTTGCAATTAGGCTCAAAATGGGACACTAGAGATTGATATATATCATGGTAAGCTTGAAAGGCTCAACGGTCCAAATATCGCCTAATCTCTTCCAAGTCGAGTTTATAACTATAAAATTTCGCCTCAAAGTGTCATCATCAAATAGGTTCTAAGGTACTCTAAGATGCTCAAGACAAATCATCAAGTTCACAATAATTATTACTATTCAACATGCAATTCACAAGATCATGACTCAATGTGCTCAAAATATTCATCATCTTTGACATGTTACTCAAAACAAGATATTCACAATCAAGTCTTACAATCATCAAAACTCAAGTTGACATGCAAAGTGAGACTAATATCATCATGGAATAGAGATCACTACTATGATTCATATTTATCTTACTAATTGAACTCATTAAAAAAAAAATAGCTCATAATAATCGGACGATTCAAGTGTCAATTAAGCATACAACATGTGGATAAAACAAGTAAAACATGCAAGCTACTCCCCCAAACTTAAATGAAACATTGTCCTCACTGTTTAAAAGAATCAAAAGGAAACAGTAAACTCCTCTGATCACGACGCTTGCATGAGGGTTGAGGAAGATTGGCTCCTTAAAGCTCCACTGTTGTAGGGATTCATCGCTCCAATTAAGTACCTGGCAAGAGAAGAATGCAAATAAAATAGTCGACTCGAGAGATAGACAAAACTAAAAACAAAAACCGTAAAACTAATAACAAAACAAAATTGCAAAAGGATACGCTTGGGTTGCCTCCAAGAAGCGCTGATTTCTACTCGTCGGCTTGACCATCAGAAGCAACCATCAAAGAGCGGTTGCCGCCCATAATAAGTATCATATGATACAACAAATGGTTCTTCATTCAATATGCCTCAAGATTTGCATGATTGTAACTGTGTACGCTCGTCGCTCCAACAACATTCTTGAAGTGGTAGGCATGGGAGAATGATTCTTTACTTGGCTTCATTTCTTGGAGGATGTAGTGCGGTGAAGTTGGCAGCGATGGAAAATACGGATCCACATATGGCATATAACATGTCTCCAGCGATGGGCTCAAATCAGAATCTTCAAAAGTCTCTTCCTGCTCCAACATCACACTCGACTCATCTTCACATGAGAACTCCTCAGATAACGTCTCTGAAGTAGGCTCAATCTCTTGAAGAGGCTCAAGTTCCCTTGAATCTTCCACACTATTAGGATCACTCCCCTAAACTTGGTTGTTTGAGTGATCATTGTTATGAAACCCAACTTGATTCATCTCCTCTTCTTTAGTAGGTATCGTCTCATTCTCTTGGCAGTTTGCTGATAGTGTTTCCATTAGGATCGCCATTTGCTGCTCCAGATGACGCATTGAGTTGGTCCGACCTTCAATCTTTGTCTCACATTATGCCATAAATCTAATTAAGGTATCATCTAACTGAGTCGTGACGTCTGCAGAACTATCTCTCCTTTCTTCGTGATGTTCAAATGGTTGGGGAGTATCATTAGGGTAGTGAAGCTCTGGTGGGTATTGGTGACTCCAACCTTGTAGTGAAGGATCACAATACCAGCGGTAATCGAAGTCCGCCATATCATTGAACAGGTGCAACACACTGTCCTCATCTCTATCAACCAGGGGACTCCCAGTCACCAGTGCCCCGCTGAATACCCATTCTCGTGTCTATGCATCCAACCCTTTGAAGAATATTGCAGGAGAGTATAATTCGAAAAGTTGTGATACCGGAATGTGTTGGCCAATTCATTGAATCTCCCCCACGCTGTATAAAATGGCTCTGAATATTGTTGGGCAAATCTTGTGAAGACTTGTCGATGAAGCATCACAAGTACCTCGCAAGAAAAACAAATAAAACAATTAAAGTTTTTTTTTCGAATTAAATATATACAAAGAAAAAAAATGGTTAAATTACATTCAAAGCTTCTCGTATGATATTACTAAAGTTAGTCCCCGGCAACGACGCCAAAAACTTGATCGCTATTTATTTAAACATAAAATTCCAGTGTAGCGATTAATTACCGCAAGTGTACGGTGTCAAGTTTTAGTATAGATATGAAGAATACGGATTGTCGAACCCACAGAGACTAACAAACAAGTACCAAATAAGATGATTTTAACTATATTTAACCTACGAATTTAATTAAACAATTAAACTACTAATTAATTAAATTAACTACTAATCCAACCAAGTCAATTAAAGTAAACGAGAAAAATCCACTAGAGAAGATTATCGAGACTTTGGCTCACCAATACAATCCCTACAATTCTCGATTGAATATCCAAATATTTCTAAGGTGATGAGTTTTCCTAATGCATTCGTTATACTTTGGTCCGGTTATAACAAGTCTAATATTAATGTTGCACTACGTGTCCTTATTGAACAATTAATATCGAATAAAGATCTATGAAAACGACTAGCCTTCGATTTTGATAAATCTATTGTTATCACAAGTGTGCTAGATTTTACTTGGTCATTCTCAACCTAAAACCCACGGTTTATTATATCATATGGTCAAGTCAATCACAATAAAGTAATCATTCAAGGGTGATCAATCCCTCAAAAGCATGAAAATCAATAAATTATACACAAAGAATTAAAGGAATTAAATCAAATAAATCATCAAATCATAGGTTCATGAAAAATGATTCGCCTAGTCTCGATAAATAAATTAGTTCAACATAGTAAATCAAAACAAATCAAAACAAATATTAAAAGACAAGAATAAACTCCTGAAGTCGACTTCGTTCGTAGATCCTTGCTCCCTCTCTCGCTTCCTTCTCGATCGTCTCTTGAATCGTCTTGTTGAAGGTGTTCCAAAATCCTAGGATGGTTGATGGATGTAGGTGGATGATGGTGATATGGAGGATGAGTGGATGGAGGCTATTCCTAGGATGTAAAATCTGATAAAAGTCCATATTTTCTTCCAAGACCTAATATATATAGTGGTGAAGGAGTTTGGTAAAGTTGGGACACAAAATAACCAAGAAGGAAGGGTTCGGCGATCGATCTTCGTAAGTTGCCGATCGATCGCCAAAACATTCTGGACAAAATAACCAAATTTTTTATATCCGCGATCGATCGCGATGTTTTGCCGATCGATCGCGGAACTCTTCTGAATGGTTGCGATCGATTTTCGTAAGTTGCCGATCGATCGCGGATCTCAAAATCTCCAATCTTGCGATTTGGTCCATCATTTTTCATATTTAGCTCGGTTTGGTCTTTTTTCATCATTTTAAGCCTATTTTCTCAACTTTTATGCATTTGAGTCTAGATTCCTGAAATATATAAATATATACCAAAACGCGTAATATTTTCCAGGAATCACTACAAAAACACCCTTAATCATATATCAATTTAAGTGTAAAAATCACACTTATCAGTGAACGGTAATCCCCTTTTTATGCATTTATATTCGATTTATGCATATATATATATGAATCAGGTGTGATCGTCTGTCCTTGGGTCGAGATATATTCTTGTTTATTTTCCGCTGCGTTTGGATCTGACGGTGGGGACGGAACCCAAGAAATGTGTGATTTATCGTCACTCCACTGATAAGATTAAATTTTGGGTTTTAGCAATAAGTTTATTATTTTCATGAATTCATAAGGTGCATAAAATTTTAAAAACATTATCAAAGTAACAAAAATTGTGGATTGAATCCATTCTATTTTGAAGAGAGTGAACCCATTAACCTTTTATTTATTTATTTAAATAAGTATAGACAAGAATCAAATTATTAATAATCTTTTATTAAACTAACGTATGTGCAATATTAGGAGTCAAGTTGTTAATTACTTGATTCCACATGGATTATATTATTTTTTTACAAATTAAATAGAAGCACTGTCTTGCAACAGATGCATCATCAACATTTCGGTCAATAGTATCCGGTTACCCGGGGGCCGGGGGAGTTTGTTCTCGTATCAATACGGGTGATACAGTTTGTGGCATGCAGAGAAACTAGCTAGCTTTGCCTCTGACTGTGAATACATTTACTCTTCAATCATGAACTCCCTCTGTATCTAGGGAGGGTCTTGGTTACCCCATTAGGTAAATCCACCATACATTGGGATATTTCCTGTTGGGATATCCCCAATGCATGGTTAGACCTACTCCATGGGGTAGTACCCCATGAGGTAGCCAAGACAAAAGCATGTATCCAATACACGTTCATTTGTAGCAGCCACATACAACTTTCGACACATAAAGGTTCTTTCTGATTGCAGTGTCCAAACCCTGACTTCAATAACCAGAACATTGGTGGAGAATGTTTCAGAGGTCACTAGTTTAAGCAACAACAGATAGACCGATGATTGGCAGAAAGGTACTTAATCGTTAGGTTGCCACATGCTGATGTTTTTTACTTGTTTGAGATTTGACGTGATCATTGTATTGAGAAATATTTAGCTTTATAGTTAACTAGTTTAATCAGTTTACTATGTACATATATCATAATCAATTAATCATTTATCCCACTAAGTAAGGTCGGCTATATGGATCATCTCGATTCCATGAATGAAAAAGTTGCCAATATTTTAAGTTGGCCTGACTACCTAACACGACCCCATGCTTTACCTGGGCTTGAGACCGGCCATGATGGTGTTAACTATATATATATATATATATATATATATATATATATATATATATATATATATATATTGAAGTGGGGAAATATTATCGGGTTCTTGTGATAGTATACTTTTCCTCCTATCTATCCTTTTGTAACGAATTATCTTTTCCCGTTTGAATTCTGTTAGTTTGGTTCAGTATATTCGAATCAAAATGGAAGTCTAGTTATATGCTCCAAATCATTTCAATTCATATAACAAAATATAGATCTTTATTTTAAAGAAATAATCCATAAACTTCAAGCCGGTATCAAGTGGAGAAACATTAATTATCCAGATCCATCAAAAAAATTCTTATAAGTCTATTATGTGTTGAAATGACAAAAAAGTCAATACAAATCAAACGGAATACAACAGTCTTCTTCTCCGCTTCTTCATTGTTTGTGTTTCTTCGTCCCTAGGTTTCTTCGCTGTGGACCAGTTCTCATTCTATATACAATCGAAAAATTCCATGGTTGCCATTTCATCAACAACTTCTTTATTAACTTTTCCAGCCCAATGCTCTAAGTTTAGCTGCGTTAAGTTCCATATGCTTTCCCAGACTGACACAGAAGAGGTTGAAGAGGAAGCGCCGAAAGATGAGGCATAAATCCAAGTAATCTCCCTGTCTGCTAGCGTTTCTAAGGTTCCGTTTCTAAGATTATTTTCAGTTTTATCATTTTGAATTTGTAATATTGAACTGTTACGTCTATGAACGAGACTTGGTAGATCAATCAACTAATCGATTGGATGAGCTTTCATCAATTCCGATTTTTATCTGAATTGTAATTCATCTTTGACAATTTTGTAAGGCATAAGGGTTTGAAATCGCATTTTACAAAGTTCTTGCAAGTAAATTTTAACAAATTGATGATTTTAACAAATTCTTGCACATAATTTTACAGATTTGTGATTTTAACAAGGTGGTGCACGCAATTATAATAAGTTGGTGAACGTAATTTTAACAAATTAGTGATTTTAACAAGGTGATGCATTAACAAATTTGTGAGTTTAAAAAATTGATATACGTAATTTTAACAAAATGTTAATTTTAGCAAGTTGATGCACGTAATTCTAACATATTGGTGCACGTAATTTTAACAAATTGATTATTTTAACATGGTGGTGCACATAATTTTAACAAATCGGTGCACAAAGTTTTAACAAATTGGTGATTTTAACAAGATGATATATGTAATTTTAAAAATTGGTGAGCTTAACAAATTTGTGCACGTAATTTTAACGAATTTGTGATTTTAACAAGCTGTTCCACGTAATTCTAACAAGTTGGGGCACGTAATTTTAACAAATTTGTGATTTTAACAAGGTGGTGCACAATATTTTAATAAACTGGTGATTTTAACAAGGTGATGCACGCAATTTTAACAAATTGATGTTTTTAATAAGGTAGTGCATGTAATTTTAGTTGCCCACATAATTTAACAAATTGATGACTTCAACAAGGTGATGTACATATTTTTTACAAATTTGTGATTTTAACTAGTTGGTGAACATAATTTTAACAAATTGGTGCACATAACAAATTGATGATTTTAACTAGCTGGTGCACATAAGTTTTACAAGTTGGTTTTGATAATTTTAACAAGGTAGTGCACATAATTTTTTACAAACTGGAGATTTTAACATGGCGGCACAAGCAATTTTAACAAGTTGGTGCAAATAATATTAACAAATTGGTGAATTTAACAAGGTGGAGCATGTAAGTTTAACAAATTGGTGATTTTAACTAGTTGGTGGACGAGATTTTAACAGCACACACATTTTTTATTAAGGTTGTGGTACACTTGCTTATATTAATGTGGTGCACCTAAATTTGACAAATTGGTGCACATTATTTTAAACAAAAAGATGATTTTAACATGTTGGTGCATTTGATTTTAACAACTTCATAGATTTGTCTAAAAGTGCATGTTTTTCCCACATATACTGGTAGACATAAATTGTGCAAAACTTACCAAACCGCTCTTTTTATATAAGGAACGATATAATCTCATAACCAGATCTAAATATATTATGTTCTGCTGCGAGAACAGGGAAAAATCAGCATACAAATTCAACTATAATGTTTGTTACAATGAATTAAGAATAACAAGATACCATCCTATCCAAAGCTTAAGATCCATTTTTTTATGTGTACCATCTATCGGTATATGTAAGTGCAAAATTTCCAACTGGTACATTGTTTCTCATAAATACATATATTTGCAAAATCAGCTTCTTCTTCGTAACATTTCGACCAATTCCGCCTCGACTCATCTGCCTTGCCTGAAACAATAATTGATTGAAGCCTCTTTAGGCATCTCCGAAGGGAAGCTAGAAGCAGCCTCTGATATTTCAGGCGCCTCCAACACGTGGCCAGAGCGAAAGCAACCCGAAACATACGCTTGTTGCACATATGGTATCATCCCTCAATTCGCACGTGGACTCTGCTGTAAATCCTCCGCCCGTGTCCGAGCTTTATAACAAAGAACAATCAGTAGCAACCCAAATGTTGAACGAGGTTTCTCTATGTTTCAAGCTCGGATTCATGGCCGCAAAGTTAGCCATGCTTGAAGCCGCGGGCGAAGGGTCCAAAGGACACGTAGCCGGGAGCAAGCCGGATTTGAAAATTCACCTCATAAAACGGTTTTGACAAAATTCCTTGGTGGAGGCGGCTGCTAGCTTGGGTGTGTTGGCCCAAGGTGAGGCAACATGAGATAGAAAATAGCGAAAATGAAGAATAAAAATGGACACCAGACTTTACGTGAAAAACCCCTAAAAATTATTAGGGTAAAAACCACGGGCAAGATGAAAAGATTCCACTATAATATTTTGTAGGTTACAACCTCTCGCTATCTTTCAAAGAGAACAACACTCTCAATATATGAGAAAACCACATCACAAATATTATAGAAATACACACTCACATGTATATGTACGAGAGAACACTCTGAATTGAGATATTTAGAATGAAGGAAATGAACTCTATTTATAGGGTTGAAGATGTGCGTTAAATGCACATCCGCCATCTCCCCAACTCCCACCTACCAACTGCCAACCACCCACATTAATTGTGGGTGGACAATTTTGTCAACATTTCTCCTACTTGGAGATTTGATTGAGAATCAAGCACATCTCAACACCCTTCAATCTTGCTTTAGCCTGCTGCTTACGTTTTTGCTTGGCCACTTGAGGATTTGCACCACTCAAACTTATCGGAATTAACCGACTTTGTCAGAAAAGCAGCTATGTTCTCCTTCGTATGGATTTTCTGCATATCCACATTTCCGTCTTCTACTACTTCCCGCACAAAGTGAAAATGTACTCCAATGTGTTTCGTCATGGAATGAAAGGCTGGATTTCTTGCAATGTGCAAGGCACTCTGACACAAAACAAATGAACTTTCTCTTGTTTTTGTCCAATCTCATCCAGTAGCCTTTGAATCCATATTGTCTCCTTACAAGCTTGAGTAGCTGCCATATATTCTGCCTCCGTTGTAGATAATGCCACAACTGTTTGCATTTTTGAAACCCAGCTTACTGCTCCTCCTGCAAGTGTAAACACATATTTTATCCGGATCACTTGCATAATCTGAATCCACATAGCCCATGAGTGAAAAATTCTGATCCTCCATAACATAATGCAGCACCCGAGGTACTCCTAATGTATCTAAGGATCCTCTTAACCTTACTCAATGCTCTCGTCCAGGATTCGCCATGTACTGACTGACTGCTCCCACTGCTTATGCAATTTCTGGTCTTGTACAGATCGTAGCGAACATTAAACTTCCCATCGCTGATGCATACGGTACTCGAGACATCTCAATCCTCTCTGCTTCACTGCTAGGACTCATATCGGAGGATAACTTGAAGTTAACAGGAAGAGGGGTAGATATTGGCTTACAATCTTGCATGTTGAAGCGTTGCAAGATATTCTTCAAATAGTTTTTCTGGGAAAGCCAAATCTTTCTGTTACTTCTGTCTCGGTGAACTTGCATCCCTAGAATCTTATTTGCTGGTCCCAAGTCCTTCATATCAAATTCCCTAGCCAACCGTGCCTTCAATTCTTGGACTCGATCTTTGTTGGGACCTGCGACCAACATGTCGTCTATGTACAACAACAAAATGATGTAATCATCGTCCCCAGATCTCTTGTAATATGCACAAGGATCTGCATTAAGTTTGTTGTACCCAAGGCTCATGATATATGAATATCAAATCTCTTGTACCAACACATCGGCGCTTGTTTGAGACCGTACAAAGATTTGTTCAACCTGCAAACCAAGTTCTCTTTGCCTATTTCAGCAAAACCTTCTGGCTGGAGCATATAGATTTCTTCCTCAAGATCTCCATGAAGAAAAGCCGTTTTCACATCTAGCTGTTCTAGATGTAGGTCAAACACCGCACATAACGCCAATACTACTCTGACTGTTGTTGTGACGGCCCGCCCAGACGGGTCGCCCGCGCGTGCTCAATTGCTTGAACACAAGGCTTCACTCAATTCAAACTTAATTATCACTTTGAACTTTTGTTTAGCGGAAACGTTTTAATTCTTATCGGATGTTTGACTTAATAATTTTTTTTTACCCGTGACTTTTATTTTAGAAAAATTTGGGCAAAGTCTCCTCTTAAAAATTGTGCCCTGTGATCTGCCAGATCACTACAACCACAATAACAAAATCATAAAATCAAAATAACTAAACCCAACTGAAGTCTCAATAACCAAAAACAACTAAAATCATAATAAAGTACTCATGTCCTCAAAATATAAACTTCTCAACATAATCATAATTAAACTTCCATTGCATATCTAAATATTCTCCGCATCATCTAAATCTTCAACTCCATCTGTAATATGTCACATTACAGGTAAAGTTAAGTTGCAGCATTTTATAGTAAGCATAATAAACATTTGATAAAAATATTAAAAACATCATTTTTCATAATGTGACGAAAAATAATACGATTTCATATCAAAATAACTTTCACACATACATGGTTTTAATCTGAGCAGTTAACGGAATCAAATTTCACAAAACGGAATCATAACGGAAATAACTGCACATATAACCAACAAAACTTAACAGAAACGAATAACAATATCATTATCATATAATGTCTTAGCCATGTAGTAGTAACCATTAGGAATAGCCATGCTGTAATGAAACAAATGCATACTCAATTTCGGATGTGACACAATGATATCATTCCAAACTATACCCGCTGGAAGGGTATCGACAGATATTATACCCACTCTGTCTTCGGGCAAAACGAAATGCGTTTCTTTATTCTCGTCGCCAACGAGCCGAAAGCATGCGTGTTTTTACCATCGTCGCAATGCGAGACAAAACGAAATGAAGGACATCCACAGTTCACAAACTTCAAATCATATTCACTGAATCAATACAGACATGGCATTCAAAAGTAGTTTTTCACACACAATAAAATGTTATTCAAAATTCTATTTTTCAACAAAATACATTTCTTATCAAAAATCATCTTTCAAAATAATTCTTGCATGCTTACTATCCGAAAAACATTTCAAAATAAATAACATAAAGTATTTAAAATAATTTACGAAAATGCAACTCTCTTTACGTACCTCAAAGCTTCCTATCAACGTTCAATCTACAAACCTTCCCAAAATCTCCAAGATATCAAGGATTTCCTATTATCCATTTCAACATTATCAAAACCATATTCATTTAACTTGATTCTATAACAACCTAACATAATCCTAACTTATGATATTCAACCTGCTTAAGGAATGAACACCAATTTGTTTTCGAAAAATCTCATCATCTTCTAACAAAACAGAATTCCATCTTCGAAATTACCATATCAAATCCTCAAATTACATCCCAACTCTTTGAAATATCCATCAACATTTTCGAAAAATACAGTTTCAATCCCTAAAAATCCAACATACATTTTCGAAATTAAAATTCCAGAATACATTTTCGAATTCCAGAAAATTTTGAACTTAATTCCAGAAAAATTCTTCGAACTTTAATTCTGAAAATATGGTGTTCTTGACAACCAACATACTTCAATCTAACCCAATTCACTAACCTAACCAATTCAGAACCAAAAACAGAAAATAAAATTGAAACATAAACATCAGATTTTCGTACCAATTTCTTTGTGATTTCTGCTCAAATCCGATTTCCTTCTTCGATGAAGGGACGAAGATCTATTGAATTCTGGGAAGGTGAAAGGCGAAGCAAAGGGAAGAAAGAACAGAGAGCGACAAAGAGGGAAGGAGAAACAGATCTGATAAAATTTGGGAAAAAACTCGGTTATTATTATTATTATTATTATTATTAAAAAATATTATTATTATAACTTACACAATATTTGGGTCAATAAATTCCTTAAAAATTGAGCCATTACAATCTCCATACATTCTAAAAAGTTTCGTCCTCGAAACTTGTACCACATTTTATATCTGGATACTTAGCATATAGTTCTTCTTCTTTTTCCCATGTCGCTTCATCAGGTGAATGATTGCTCCATTGAACCTTTACAAAGGGAATTGTCTTAGTTCGTAAAATTCTTTCTTGACGGTCGAGTATCTTGATATGATATTCTGAATATGTACACTCTTTGGATATCTCAATCTCTGTTGCCTTAAGCACATGACTTTCATCTGAAACATACTTCCTGAGCATCGAGACGTGAAATACATTATGTACTCGATCTAATTCCGGAGGTAGAGCAAGCCCATAAGCCAAAGTTCCTATTCTTTCCAAGTTTCATATGGTCCTATGAATCTCGGACTTAACTTCCCATGCTTGCCAAACCTCATTACTCATCTGAATGGTGATACTTTCAAGTATACCTTATTCCCTTGCTAAAATTCTAAATCTCTTCTGCGAACATCAGCCCAACTTTTCTGTCGACTCTGAGCTGTAAGTAACCTCTGTTTGATGATGGAAACATTTTCATTCGTGAGTTTGATCAACTCTGGTCCTTCCAATACCTTCTCGCCAACATCAAACCAACACTGCGGTGTTCGATATTTTCTCCCATACAAAGCTTCGAATGGTGCCATTTGAATACTGGATTGATAACTGTTGAATACTGGATTGATAACTGTTATTGTACACAAACTCTGCCAGTTTCAGATGACGATCCCACTATCCTTGAAAATCCAAAACACATGTTCTAAGTAAATCCTCGAGGATCTGAATCGTTCTCTCAGACTGTCCGTCCGTCTGTGGATGGAAAGCTGTGCTGTATTTCAAATTCGTTCCCAACACAGATTGTAAACTCTTCCAGAATTGAGATGTAAATCGAGCATCTCGATCTGATATGATACTGACTGGTATCCCGTGCAAACACACCACTTGATCAATGTAAAGCCTTGATAAATCATTCATTGATGTAGTCTTCTTCATCGGTATAAAGTGAGCACACTTAGTAAGTCGATCAACAATAACCCAAACTGAATCCTTTTGTGTCGTAGTTTTGGGCAATCCGGTCACAAAATCCATAGTAATATGCTCCCATTTCCAGTTTGGTATGTCCAAGTTTCTCAGTGTTCCTGCTGGCTTTTGTCTTCCAACTTTCACTTGTTGACACACTAAACATTTGGACACAAAATTCACAACATCTTTGTTAGGATCGGTCTGGAGTGTTTAGAGGAGGGGGGGGGGGGTGAATGAACACTCCTATTAAAAATTAATGCCTTGTGATTTCTTTCGGATTAGTGAAAGAAATCTGTTTCTTAATCAACTCTTCTGCAGAACAGACCACTGAATATTTTAGTGCGGAATGGTCTATTCTTAGATTAGTAAGAACGGCTCGATGGCTTGAATAGTATAACGAATGCAGAATGATAAAACACATAATATGTTTCTGGAAGTTCGAAGGTGGTGTAATCCTTCTACGTCTCCCCTTCTTCCAATTAAGGAAGGATTCCACTAGAAGACTTTGATTTATACAATCCTGTTGTACAAACCCGATTCAGCTGGATTTACCTCACTACCAGACTGAAACTCCTAGTCTCTCGATCTGTTCAGACACACTCTGTCTGACAGTTACAATTGATTCTCACTTCTCTATCTTAGTACAGAATACAAAAAGATAGACTTTAGTCAATGCACACAGTGATCTTAATATGATCAAATATTACAATATGCTTGTGCTTATGAAGATTTTCAGCTCGAGAATGTCTGAGCTTGTAAGCTTGTGCTGTTTAGCTTCTTGTGCGTTTTTCGATTGATCAGCCTTTTTTTCTTGAGCTCTTCTGTTGCATCCTTATATAGTTGCATGTACCAATGACATTATTTCCCTTAATGTGCAACTCTTGGCTCTGCTTAAACTCTGAGTAAGCTATAGTCTTCTTCTTTAGGGTACTTGCCATTCTGGTTCATGCTTTCGGCGACTGTCAGGTAAGCTCTTCTTTGTCTTCTTACCTTTTATGGTAATCTTCAGTCTTTGGTCTTTTTCAGCATTAATTACAACATTAAATGCTTTAATAAATAGCCGTTAATAATTCGGACTGAAGAATCAATCTTATTCAGCCTTGACTGCTCTGATCTGATAATAGTTGAGATCGATCTGAAGCTTCGATCTGGTCAGGCTGATATCCATCGATCCGATCTGATTGCGATAACCATATCAGCTTGATCTGTTTTGAGCGATCGATCTGGTCAGTCTGATTTCCCTCGATCCGGTCTGATATGTTTTGTCATCGTTAAAATCCGGAACTAACAAATTCCCCCTTTTTGATGATGACAAAATCTAGCTTCTATATCTTTTTATTCAGTCTGTTAGCAACTCTGAAGCGTATACTTGCGGATCAATTACTTCTTCTTGTTCAAAATAAATGAACATATTTGAGTTGAAGGTCGGATTGATTAAGTCATTTAGTTCAAATAAATGAACAATGACTTAACTAAGAAGTTAGATTTTTATTGAACAAAAATCTTATTACAATTACAGACAAGTCTGTCTTAATAAGGACTGCTACTTTCTTGCTGAAGACTAATGTGGCTTGAAGTCTTTACTCTTTTCCTTTTTTTTGTCAGCAGCAATGTTTTGAAGAAATCGACAATCTGGGCGAGCTGAGCACTGATAGCATCAAGACGAATGTCTTGAGCAAGGAGGGACTTGGCGACGGATGCTCTAACTTCAGTGGCCAGCTCAATCTGCTCTTTTCTCAAACTGTTTTTATATGAAGCTTGCTGAGAGAACAGATCATTCAGTCCACGCTGAATGCTGCTAATACTTGATGTCATCTTCTCTTTGAAAGAGTCAAAATCCAAGACTGTAGTCCTCTGACTTTGATGAACTTCTATGACGCGTTGAGAAAGAGATAGACAGTTATCCGAAAGATGTTGAGGGACTTGGCCAGGGATGGAGCGTCGACAGATAAATGGTCTGAAGAGTGATCATAAGATGACTCAGGTGGATCAACTGCTGCTTCAATTGGGACGATTATGGAAATGGCAGATTGGTGAATTTCGGATCGGATCAAGGTAACCAAGTCCGAAGAGAATTCTTCTAAAAACGCCATATCTTCAACAGACTTATCCGGAGGAGTGATGGGTCGGGTAGGCTCCTCAACCTGTAAGGCTGCAACAACGGTTGATACCACCAGATCCGGATCGACAAAATCTGGTGAGATGACTGTTGTAAGTGCGGCGGTTGGACTGAGCTGATTGTGGGAGACTGAAGATCCCAGAATAGAAGTTGTTGGGGAATCCAGCAGAACATTCATGGCTTCAGATTCTGCGGCAGACGGAGCATTGGTCAATGGCTGCTCCGCTGTCTGTTCTGCTGTCTGATCCGCTATACCAAAGGAAATTGGCTCTATGAAGGGTTCTGCCAGAGTTTTGCTTGCAGTTGGATGATCCGGGCTGGGAACATGAGTGGATATGTTAAGCTTCTGTCGTTGAAAACGAACAGCCAGATTAAGAGCATGAACGTCCATTTCCAGCTGAGCAATGACGTCACCATCATCTTTGGCAGTCGGATTGCTCGGATCAAAGTTCGTCTTCTTAGCTGCAAGGAGCAGATTTGCCAGTCTGAATCTTTGGTTTGCCTGGAACAGATCTTTGCAAAGCACGACAACTCTTACATCGTCAGTCTCGGTCCCCTTAAGGACTTCTTGTTCTATCTTTTGTAGGCGTCTCAGCTTTCCGAAGAACATATCAATGTGGTTGATTGTTCTGTATTCGACATACTCATCAAACACCACAGTGAGCTCCTTCACCTTCCATTGCGATGTCGATGGCTGTTTGAGCGGCAGATTTGGGTTTTGAGGAGATGGGTTCAGTGAGAATGGCATTGCCCTTGCCGGTGGAAGACGGGGACTTGATCCCTGATTGAGTGTAGTCTCCCAATTCAGTTATAACAATCCCTTTAACCACGGGAATGGCAGAGGGGACTCTGATGGTTACTTTGGGTACAGTGGTTGGAGCTGTTGAAGGTTGGATTGTAGTTTGGGGTGCAGGGGTGGTTTTTGTGGAAGGCAATATGGGTAAGGTTTTAATGGGTAGGGTTTTGATTGGCTTGGTGATCTGGGTTCTTGGCTTTTTAGGAGGGGGCTTGGCTGGAGATGAAGGAGCGGACTGAGTTTCCTCGGAGTCAGTCTGAATAGTCAATTTACGCCTGACTCGAGTCTTTCGAACAGCAGCCTGTTCTTCTCCTTGTTCGATCTTGACAGCCACCAGATCGGAAGAAGTGGGTGGAGCACTCTTGGACTTCAGTAGAGCCAATCCCTTGGGGTTGAGAATTTTGAAGGGACTCAGGGCAGACGGCTTCCCCAGCTCGATGTTCAAAGTCTCCAGTAGCTTGCTTATAGGAACAGCAAAGTAGACAGCCTGTTTGGATGCAATAATCGTCCAAAGCAAGACTCCAAATAAGATAGCAGACCAGTTCATCTTCTGTCCCGAGTGAATAGCAGCTATGGCCCGGAATTTCTCAGCAGTAACAGCATCATAGCTTCCGGCTTTGCCCAGTAGTGGCTTGCCAACAATCTCGCATAACACTTGGAAATGAAAGAACATTTCCTTCTTCTTGAATGACGGCTGCAGGCGGTAGCAAAAAATGGATACCATCCCCTGAAGATCTGTGATAGTGGCCTGAGGAATATGGCCAAAGTCAGTCAGTCCGGTGTTGGGAAGACAAAGGTCCTTGCCAGCGTAGACTGAGAAATGTCAAATGAGTGGCCCTTGACGGTGGTGGAGATGAACGTCTTCTGAGACACAGCATTTGTAAACAATTCTCGAATCTCCGATTCGTAAACCACCGTCCCGCATTCCAGAAAATTCCTTAATCCGGAAGACTCTAAGGATTTGAACATGGAGACCATTTCCGGATCTTCAGCCCTGAATTTCATTGAACTCAACAGAAAGGGATTGTGAGTGATAGTAGCCATTTGAGTGTAATGAAGAGTACGGAGAGTTTGAAAATATTTGAGAGTTAGAGAGCAGACAACAGTAATTCGTAAAAAAGTGAATGAAAGTGAAATGTTCAGCCCGCTAAATAGGAGAGAGAAGACACGTGTCTTTATCTCGATGACTGATAATTAAATAATTCAAAATAAATGGACAGGATGAAAGAGAAATAAGGCGGTTAAAATTGCGATCAGTCCGGGCTGTTATAAATAAATATTTTATTTACAGATTTGTTGACCAGACAGATCATGAGATAACATCAGATTTGACATAGATCGGTCTGAAAGTTCGGACCGGTCTGTGTCATTCTGATCAGTGTATTATCGATTTGTGTCGGCATATAATCTTTAAAAACGAAAAGAAAGATACCTCTAAAACATCAAGATAAGTCTATTAAACCAAGAATTTGACGAAAGTAATTAAACTTAGCCTCAGGAAGTGGTTTGGTGAAGATATCTGCTGCTTGCTGGTCTGTTGAAATATGCTCGATCCGAATTTCCCTTTTGCCAACATGATCTCGAATAAAATGATGTCTGATATCAATATGCTTTGTTCGAGAGTGCAAAACTGGATTATACGTTATAGCAATTGCACTGGTGTTGTCACAAAATATCGGAGATTCAACAGCTTGAATGCCATAGTCTTTGAGCTGGTGTTGAATCCAGAGCATCTGAGCGCAACAGCTCCCAGCGGCAAGATATTCTGCTTCAGTTGTAGATGTGGCAATAGATGTTTGCTTCTTGCTAAACCAAGAGATCAATCTTTCACCTAAGAATTGACATGTTCCACTGGTGCTTTTGCGATCAATCTTACATCCAGCATAGTCGGCGTCTGAATACCCGATTAAGCTCAAGTTTGAATCTTTGGAATACCAAAGACCAACGTTCTGAGATCCTTTCAAGTATTTCAGGATACGCTTAGCAGTAATAAAGTGTGATTGCTTTGGATCTGACTGAAATCTAGCGCACATACAGACTGAGAACATTATATCAGGCCGGCTCGCTGTAAGATATAAGAGCGATCCGATCAGTCCTCGATACATAGATACTTCAACTGTTGTTCCCCCTTCGTCTTTATCTAACTTGATTGAAGGACTCATTGGAGTTGATGCAGTTGAACACGTTTCCATTCCGAATCTCTTGAGAAGCTATTTGGTATACTTGGTTTGGTTTATGAAAATGCCATTGCTGAGCTGTTTGACTTGGAGACCCAGAAAGAATGAACGTTCTCCCATCATACTCATCTCAAACTGTCCCTGCATTAACTTAGAGAATTTCTCGTATAATTTGGGGTTAGTTGACCCAAAAATGATATCGTCAACATAAATTTGAACTAACAAAGTATGTTCCCCCTTAATGAATTTAAATAGAGTTTTATCCACTGAGCCGATCTAAAAATCATGGTTCAGCAGAAATTGAGACAGAGTATCATACCAGGCTCTTGGAGCTTGTTTCAGTCCATATTCTGCTTTATTCAGTAGATATACATGATCTGGAAAAGAGTGGTTCTGAAATCCAGGAGGTTGATCAATGTAGACTTCCTCCTGAAGCTTACCATTAAGAAATGCACTCTTAACGTCCATTTGATATACCTTGAAGTCTTTAAAAGCAGCATAAGCAAGAAATATCGGATTGCTTCAAGTCTGGCGACTGGTGTAAAAGATTCATCGAAGTCAATTCCTTCTTCTTGTCGGAATCCTTGAGCCACCAGTCTTGCATTGTTTCTAACCACAACTCCATCTGCGTCTAGCTTGTTTCTGAAAACCCATCTGGTTCCAATAACAGGCAGATCGCTTGGCCTGGGGGTTACACTCCAGACTTGATTTTGTTCAAATTGATTAAGCTCTTCTTGCATGGCTTTAATCCAGTTGTAATCAGTCAAAGCTTCATCAATCTTTTTAGGTTCCAGATTTGATATGAAAGCGGCATGAGTAAATTCATCCATCATCTGTCCTCTGGTTCTAATAGGTGCAGACGGTCTTCCAATTACTAGATCGCTTGGATGTCTCTTTGTCCATCGATAGCTTGATTCCGGATTATCTGGTCCAGAAGGAGGAGTAGCAGCAGCATTATCAGCATCTGCTTTAACATTAGAGTTTAGACCATTCGGATCGGCTCGATCTGAAGGAGCTTCATTGCCTTGATCCGGTCTATCTGGTACCTTTTATTCCGGTGGATTGTCTCTTGACCTATTAGCTACAATCTCATCATCATTGTTAGCTTCGAGATGGATATTTTCCATCTGATTTGAATTGATTCCTTGTTACACTCAATACATAAAGATTCATCAAAAACTATATGAATTGATTCTTCTACAGTTAAAGTGCGATTATTGAAGACTCGAAAAGCTTTACTATTCGATGAATATCCTAAGAATATTCCATTATCTGATTTGGCGTCAAATGCTGTAAGATGATTCTTACCATTGTTGTGAACGAAACATGTACAGCCAAATACATGAAGATGAAAGATAGACGGTCTGTTACCAGTCCATACTTCATATGGAGTGAGATTCAACTTCTTGTTAATCATAGACCGATTTTGAGTGTAGCATGCAGCATTTACAGCTTCTGCCCAGAACTTTTGTGAAATTCCAGAATCAGCAAGCATTGTTCTTGCTGCCTCTTTAAGCGTTCTGTTCCTTCGTTCGCAACTCCATTTTGTTGAGGAGTTCGAGCGGCTGAAAATTCATGCTTAATTCCTGGATCTTCTAGGAAGGATTCAAGATTCTGATTTGAAAATTCAGTGCCTTTGTCCCTTCGAATCCTGTCTATGCTTGATGATTTCTCATTCTGAGTGCGCTTCAGCAGCTTGATCAATTTCGGACCGGTCTGATCTTTACTGCTAAAAAATATAGTCCAAGTAAAACGTGAGTAATCATCAATAACAACAAGAGTATACCGCATTCCCCCTAAACTTGTTATTGGTATAGGACCAAACAAGTCCATATGCAATAGTTCTAAGCAGCGTGAGGAGGATTTGGCATTCTTGTTTTTGAAGGATGATCTGATCTGTTTTCCCATTTGGCAAGCTTCACAAATCTTATCCTTAGCAAAGTCGATCTTGGGGAGACCGACAACTAAATCATGTTTACACATGCTAGAAATAGTCTTAAAGTTGAGATGATTCAAGCGTTTATGCCATAGCCAGTGTTTATTATCATTATTCGCGATGAAGCAAGTAGGATTATCAGGTTGAGCAGAATTCTAGTTAATCTTATATGTATTTCCATTTCTGATTCCTACAAGCATGGTCATACCGTCTGACGATTTAACAGTGCAAGTGTGTTTGTGAAATTCTACAGCATAACCATTATCACATAGTTGACTTATACTAATCAGATTATAGCATAGATTTTCAACTAGTAGCACATCATTGATAGTAATATTACCATGGACAATCTTACCCTTGCCCACGGTCTTACCCTTTGAGTTATCCCCGAAGATGATTTTGGGTGGTCCAGTACATTCTGTGATTTCAGACAGCAGCTCGACGTTTCCAGTCATGTGACGAGAACACCCACTGTCTAAGTACCAGTCTGATACAAGATTCTTCGGTACCTGTCATCAAACATAGTTATTGTTGGTACCCAATACTACTTGGGACCAGAGCGGATTAGCCCTTTGGGAACCCATACCTGTATCAGCTTTAATGGATTGTGTGTGTCTGGTGTGCTGTGAGCTGATCTGTTTCGATGTTGTGTGTGATAATGTGTGTGATATGGAAACCTTTGATTCTTATGAGGTAGTCTATATCTTCGTTGAACTGGTTTTGAGTTGTAGTAATTGGATGATCTTCCTTGCCTTAGATCTTGCACCTTTGGATTTGGTCTGATAGACACAAAGCTTGCTGGTGCCTTTTCTTTGGCTTGGTTAACGTACCCAATTTCTCTTCTCAAACCTCGATCCCCAAAGGAGACTCCCGTTTGAATTGTAGGTGCTTCAGTTTCATATATTGTGCTGGATTTAACAAATGTCATTTGTTTGATTTTGTTCTTTACCAGCAACAGTTCAGATTCATCTTTGGTGTAGTCTTTGATATCAAAGCCTATGCCGGTGACATCACCGACATTTCTTTGTACCTCTTGCAATTCTTCCAATGATGCTCTTGATTTTGTCCATGTTTTGAAAATATGAGAAAGCTTAGCATTTTGTGTGCTAATTCTCTTGTTTTCTTCATGGAGCTGATCATAAGAGATTTTCAGCTTGTTCAGCTCGATCTGTACATTACTGCACTCACCTAACTCAGAGCAGCTTGGTTTGATGTGCTCATCCATTTGATCATTAGCTTTAGCTTTAGTTTTCAAATGATTCAGCTAAGATTATATAATCATTAGTCATGTCTTGCCGTGCGGACATAAGCTCTTCATGTGTAAAATCATTTGAGTCAAGATCGAATACCTCGTCTGTTTGACTCATTTCTTCGTCTGCCATTAGACATTGAATATCTTCTTCGCTTTCACTGGAAGAATATTCGGAGCTATCTGAATCTGAATCAGTTTGAGCCCACTTGCTGTTTCCTTCCTCTGCTAGTAGGACCTTTTGGGACTTCCCATGATGACTTTTACGATCTTTGTAGTGCTTCTTTTTCTTGTCATCACAATGCTTTTCTTTACGTTCTTCTTTCTTCGGTCTGGTGCAATCTGCAATAAAGTGTCTGGTCTTACCACAATTGTAGCAAGCCTGATCATTAACAGCATCGTCCTTTCTTGATTTATAATGATGAGAAGGTTTAAAATTCCTTTTATTCTTCGATATAAATTTACCAAATTTCTTGATAAATAATGACATAGCATCATTACTTATCTGTTCGATAGATCGATCTGTTGTGGGGGTGGTCTGGTCTGGAATGGCTGCCAGTGCTTTGTTTGGTTGAGAGATGAATGGCTCTGCTTCACCTCTGGTGATCAGTTCGAACTCATAAGTCTTAAGATCTGCGAATAGATCATGAAGTTCAACTTTGTTCAGATATTTAGATTCCATCATTGCAATGGTCTTTACATCCCATTCTTTTGGCAGGGCTCTCATTACTTTCAGAGCGATCTCTCTGTTTGAGTATTCCTTGCCCAGACCATTCAGTTCATTGATAATACCAGTAACTATTTCATCAAACTCATTTAGAGTTTCTCTAATCTTCATTTTTATGCTTTCAAATATTTGAAGAGCAACAGTCAGCTTGTTTTTCTTGGTCTGGTCGTTCCCTTCACATAACTGTGCTATTTTCTCCCAAATTTCTTTGGCAGTAGAGCACATTTTGATCTAACTGAACATATTTTTGTCCAACGTCTTGAACAAGATATCTTTGGCAACGTTGTCTAGATTTGCTTTCTTTCTTTCTTCATTCGTCAGAGGGATCTGTCATTTTCGACCATTTGGGGTTCACCACCAGTAATGGATGCTGATGTATTGACTTTCAGAATTTTCATTGGTCCAGTAGTGATGACAAACCACATATCGTCATCATGTGCTGCCAGATGAGCTTGCATTCTGATTCTCCAATCATCATAGTCTTCTTTTGAGAACATAGGAATTTTGTTGAATGATGTCATTAGCTCAAGTGTCTTTATGATGATTAAGACGACCTGCTCTGATACCACTTGTTAGGATCGGTCCGGGGTGTTTAGAGGGGGGGTGAATGAACACTCCTATTAAAAATTAATCCCTTGTGATTTCTTTCGGATTAGTGGAAGAAATCTGTTTCTTAATCAACTCTTCTGCAGAACAGACCACTGAATATTTTAGTGCGGAACGGTCTGTTCTTAGATTAGTAAGAACGGCTCGATGGCTTGAATAGTATAACGAATGCAGAATGATAAAACACAGAATATGTTTCTGGAAGTTCGAAGGTGGTGTAATCCTTCTACGTCTCCCCTTCTTCCAATTAAGGAAGGATTCCACTAGAAGACTTTGATTTATACAATCCTGTTGTACAAACCCGATTCAGCTGGATTTACCTCACTACCAGACTGAAACTCCTAGTCTCTCGATCTAACCAAAGCATATGCCCAACAAGAGCATATGTGGGGTCCTCGTTACTTAATCCATTATGTATCAGTTCATTTATACATACGTGAGTTAGAATTAAGTAAAACATACACCTGATTAAGAGTTTAGTTATGTAGATTGTTACAAGTTGACAAAAACTATGTCAAAACTACACATCATATATACATAACAACAACCTAAACCAAAAACTCTTAAGTAGTGGTTCAGCCCGCAGCGGAATAGACTCACAATCCCGTCCTCCCACGTCTATGAGTCCCTACAGAAACAATCACACAACATGAGTATAGATAAACAATCATCCCAGTGCAATATCAATAAACACATAAAACGATAAAACACTATAAACAACAAATGTGATTGTCCTGTATCATGCATCATCAAATGCAATTATGTCATGACATGTCTCATCTCATCTCCTGTTATAACCAGACCAATATGATATGCCTATCTCAGCCCAATATGTCAGTGGAACCTCCTCACATCTTCATATTAGCAGCTCATATCATAGTACCATCCTTACATGTTATAACAGCCAGAGCATATACCCAACCGGCGTATATCTCTCATGCCAAAGCATATGTAGCATACCTATCGTGGCAACAATCCCAGCCAAAGCATATACCCAACACTGGCATATCTATCGTGGCACCGATCTCAGCCAAAGCATATACTACATCTTCTATCGTGGCATCCATCTCAACAATATAAAACTCATGAATGAACATGCATATGATGTCACCAATCATATTATACCATGCTCACATCATCATCACAACAATATGATATACTCGTACGTCAAAACGTACCTGTTCTGCCACACAAAACAATATAAATTAGGTGTCACTATTTAACCGCCTCGTTGTCCCGTCCCCTGTGATGATGCTACAACAATACCAACAATGTATCATGTTATCATAGGCATTATAATCAAATTCTACAAATATAACATTTTTCAAAATTCTGCCTCTGGCGATCGATCGACACATCTCACCGATCGATCGCTAGACTATTCTGTTTCATCGCGATCGATCGCCACTACCTCGCGATCGATCGCCAAAATATTCTGTTTCTCACGATCGATCGCCACATTTTTACCGATCGATCGCCACATACATTAACCGCCTTATTTTTGCTCTGGTCTCGGCGATCGATCGGCACAAAGCTCGCGATCGATCGCCGATGTGCAGAAAATTCAGAACATGGCGATTTTGAGCTTATCTCCATGGTGTATCTCCTACAACTCAAAAATCAACAATTAAACATGTTTCATGCAATCTCTAGTAACATATAAACATGTTTCTCTCATCATATAACTCAATTCTTGCATGATAACAAGTATCAATTCAAAGTATACAAAATAGTAACCACATGCTTCAAGTTTCCATCAACTAAGTCCTTATACTTCATAGGCTATACAATTCTTACCAAGAAAGGATGAAGTCACTTCACTTAGCTTCCTAGCTTGATTACCAAGTGAAATCCAAGCAAAAGATGGAAAAACAAGCAAGGGTTTGGAGGTGCTTGTGTAGAGATTTACTAGGTGAAATTTGGCGTGGTATGTATTTCAAATCTGATTTGTGAGATATAACCAACCCTTCAAATGCAACTCAAATTCACACCACATGTAAACTCAACTCACATGCACATTATAATGCCTCTCACATGCATGCTAAATGCACACCAAGGTTATATCTCACTATACATGTCATATTCAACATGAATTCTCTTGTTATATATCAATATCAACCATGTAACACCATTACAATCCAATTATATATAGGAAGGTGTTTGTCATCTCATCATGTCACATGAATTGAAATCCTAATTATCTCCCCTCGAGATCACAACATACCGTAATTATTTCTAATTACGCCTTAACCATATCGCATCATATCAAGGCATGACATTTCTCCCCTACTTATTGAATTTCGTCCTCGAAATTGCCTATACATAACATGCATATATAAATACTCAACTTAACAAGTCTACTGCAAGAAGATAAGAAACATGATCATAGCTATAATATTGCAGTACGTACTTACCAACAATATTTTAAAACTGTAAAGTCATACCAATAAATAACTTAGGATACTGTTGTACCATATGCTGCTCCGTCTCCCATGTTGCCTCCTCGACACCCCGTCGATCCCACTGTACCTTTACCATTAGTATCACTTTGTTACATAATGTCCCTCAGCTCTATCCAAAATATTTACTGGTCGTTCCACATAAGACACATCTGTATCTAACTGTACTTCAGATGGTGGTAATACATGGCCTGGATCTGGTTCATATTTCCTCAACAGTGAAACATGAAATACATCGTGGTTAATACTCGCTGGCGGTAGTGCTAAGCGATATGCAACGTACCAATACCTTGCAACACCTCATACGGACCAATGTAGTGTGGAGACAACTTTCCACGCTTACCAAATCTCACTACACCTTTAAAAGGTGAGATTTTCAAGAATACTCGATCACCAACTTGGAATTCAAGTGGTCTACGTCGCTTATTGGCATAAGCAGCCTGTCTATCCTGAGTAGCTTGCAATTTCAATCTGATCAGTTTTACTTTTTCCTCCATTTCACGTAACATTTCTGGTCCATGGAGTGCAGTCTGATCAATATCATCCCAATATAATGGCGATCTATAGCGTCGCCCATACAATGCCTCAAATGGTGCCATCTGAATACTAGTTTGATAACTGTTATTGTACGAAAATTCCACTAATGGCAATGACTCTTGCCATGAGTTATCAAACTCCAATACACAGGCACGCAACATATCCTCAAGCGTCTGTATCGTACGCTCTGTTTGTCCATCTGTCTGAGGATGATACGATGTACTCAATCGTACTTCCGTCCCTAGCGCTGACTGTAATCCTTCCCAAAAATGAGAAGCAAATCGTGGATCTCTATCCGATACAATTGACACTGGTATGCCATGCAGTCTCACTACATTTTGAATGTATAATTGTGCCATTTTCAAATAAGTAAACGTCATACTGTAAGGTATGAAGTGAGCTACTTTCGTCAGTCTATCAACAATGACCCAAATCGCATCAAAGCCAGAGGAAGTCCGCGGCAAATGGGTAACAAAATCCATCGTAACATGTTCCCATTTCCATTGAGGAATCTCCAAACTCCTCAATTAACCTCCTGGTCTTTGTCGTTCTGCTTTTACTTGTTGACAGATCAAACACCGTTTCACAAAGTTCAGCACATCCTGTTTCATGCGTTTCCACCAGAATTGGGTACGCAAATCTTTATACATTTTCTTTCCTCCAAGATGTATACTGTAGCGACTACAATGTGCACGTTGTAGTATTTTTTGGCGTAGCCCTAATGCCGCAGGAACTACCCAACAGTTTCTATACTTCAAAGTTCCATCACTTGCAAGTACAAACTGAGATGTTTGTCCTTGACATATCATTTCCTTCCACTGTTGTACCTCATCATCAGTACCTTGTGCCGTTCTGATTTTCTCAAAGATATCGGGTTCAACCAACAATGTTGATACCCTTACTGGCTCTGTATCTACATCAAACTCATAACCTAAGGTACAACAAACAGTCATCAAGGCTGATAAATGCATCATCTCATCAGCAGTATTATGAACTTTTCGACTTAAGGCATCTGCTGTGAGATTAACCTTTCCTGGATGATATTCGATCTCACAATCATAATCCTTTAAGAGATCCATCCATCTCATTTGCCTCATATTCAACTCTGCTTGAGTGAATAAAAACTTTAAACTTTTATGATCAGTATATATGGTAAACGACTACCATATAAATAGTGTCGTCATATCTTCAAGGCAAAGACAATGACAGCCAACTCTAGATCATGCACTGGATATTTCATATCATGTGGCTTCAACTGTCGTGATGCATAAGCCACTACATGTTTATCCTGCATCAAAACACAACCCAGACCAAGTAATGATGCATCAGTGTAAAGAGCAAACTTGTCATGCTCTGATGGAATAATCAACACTGGAGCAGTAGTTAACCGATGTTTCAATTCTTGAAAACTATGCTCACATGCGTCTGACCATATAAATGGTACTCCATTCTGTGTCAGTTGTGTGAGTGGTTTGGCAATTGCTGAAAACCCTTCAACAAACCGTCTATAGTATCCAGCCAAACCTAAGAAACTACAAATCTCTGGCACAGAGGTAGGTGATGACCAATTCAACACCGCTTCTATCTTTCTGGATCAACTGATATGCTATCTTTAGATATAACATGTCCCAAAAATCCTACACTGGTCAACCAAAACTCACACTTACTGAGTGGCATATAACTGATGTTGTCTCAATAACTGTAACACCAGATGTAAATGATGGACATGGTCATTTTCACTCCGAGAATAGATCAATATATCATCAATGAACACAATGACAAATTGATCAAGGTATTCCTGGAAAACTTGATTCATCAAGCTCATGAAGACTGCTGGAGCATTCGTCACACCAAATGGCATTACTAGGAACGCATAATGTCCATAGCGAGTTCTAAATGTTGTCTTCTGTACATCTCCTTCCCTCACACGTATCTGATGATAACCTGATCTCAAATCAATCTTAGAATAGATCATAGATCCCTGTACCTGATCAAACAAATCATCAATACGAGGAAGAGGATATTTATTCTTTATGGTTACCTTGTTCAACTGTCTATAGTCAATGCAAAGTCGCATTGAACCATCCTTCTTCTTAACAAACAATACCGGAGCACCCCAAGGCGATACACTAGGACATATGTACCCCTTGTCCAATAGATCTTGCAATTGAGTTTTCAACTCTCTCAATTCCGAAGGTGCCATTCGATATGGCGCTCGTGAAATTGCAGAAGTACCAGGTACAAACTCAATACCAAAGTCTACTTCTCGACGTGGTGGAAATCCAGGAATCTCATCTAGAAATACATCTGCATACTCTGCAACCACTGGTATATCCTCCATTCTTCTTTCTACTTTCTTATCTTTGACATCAACAACATATATCACATATCCCGTATGTCCACGTTCTAACAAACGAGACATTCGAAGAGCAGATATCAATGGAATCTTAGCACGTGACCCTTGTCCATAGAATATCCATTGATTTCCAGTATCAGACTGAAATCTCACTGTCTTTTGACAACAATCTACAACAGTTTTATAACTGCTCAACATATCAATTCCCAAAATACAATCAAATCCATCATATTTAACACAATCAAATCAGCCTGTATCTCATACTCAGTATCAAACTGAATAACACAATCAGACACACTCTGACAAGCCATTACAATAGTTCCCATGGGTGTCGAGACATAGAGAGGCATCAACAGTGGAGACGAGCATATATGATACCGGTCAATAAACGATTGTGCAACAAATGAATGTGATGCACCAGTATCAATCAAAAGTAAAGCAGGATAAGTAAATAAACTACACTTACCCGCAATCACATCATCAGGAGCTGCCTCTGCTTGCTCCTTGTTCAGTGCATACACCTGAGCCTGAGGTGGTCCTACTCTCTGTCCTCCACCAGTCCGTGGAACACCTGTGGTCTCTGTTGCACTGTACTCTCTGATATTCCCTCTCACATGTTGTCCCCCAGCTTGAGGACAATCTCTGATCATATGTCCTGTCCTCCCACAACGATAACAAACTGGAGTATCAAGTTGTAGACAATCTCTTTTAAAATGTGGCCCTCCACATTTAAAACATTGTAACCCTCGACCACTGCTACTACTACTCCCTTGGGACTGTCCTTTTGGACCTCGTTCACCACCCTTTCGCTGAACAAATCGCTTCCCACTAAATCTAGAGGAAGATATACCACCTCGTGCTGATTTAAATGGTTCTCCTCTTGGTCTCATACTTTTTGATGTAGGTGGTTGGGATTGTCCTACATCCTTATACACTCCAACTACAATCTCAGCCATTTCGACTCTAGTCAATGCTTCTTCATATGATGTAGGGTTATTGGAAATTACCCTTTCAAACAACTCAGGCCTCAAGCCCTTCACAAACTGTCTGATCTTTGCCTTTGTGTTTGCAGCGATATGTGGTACATACCGTAGCAATGAAGAATACTGTACCGCATAATCAGACACTGCCATTGATCCCTGTCTCAGACTTGTGAATTCATCTTCTTTCCTCAGCCTTGCAGCAACAGAGAAATAATGATCAAGAAACTTAGTTCTGAACACATCCCAATTTACTGTTTGTACTTGAGCTCTCAGCTCAATCAATGTGGATTTCAACCACATCATGGCTTTCTTTGCCAACTGAAATTCTGCCAAACGTATCCAGGCGGATTTGGCACATGGTGCTGACACAAAAATCTGTTCAATCCGTTCCAACCATTCCTCTGCTTGTTCCCCTGATTCGGTACCCTCAAAGCGAGGTGGTTGATAACTCAAAAACTGTGTCAAAGTCAACTCCCCAGGTAACAGTACATGTTCCACTGGCCCTTGCCCAAATGGTGGTGGTGGCACAAGCGCCAATCCAACACTAGCATTGCCACTCATGGCATCCCCAACCTCATAATGTGGTACTCTGTCTGCCATTACTGCAAATACAGGTTACCAACAACAATAAATATATAAAGCATGTCAGTATAACATCATATCATGACGATAACATTCTTTCAACGTATTAGGTAACTCCCTAATACCTTCCTCTACCCTTGTTCACCCCGTTCTCGAACCACTGCTCTGATACCACTAATGTGGGGTCCTCGTTACTTAATCCATTATGTATCAGTTCATTTATACATAGGTGAGTTAGAATTAAGTAAAACATACATCTGATTAAGAGTTTAGTTATGTAGATTGTTACAAGTTGACAAAAACTATGTCAAAACTACACATCATATATACATAACAACAACCTAAACCAAAAACTCCTAAGCAGTGGTTCAGCTCGCAGCGGAATAGACTCACAATCCCGTCCTCCCACGTCTATGAGTCCATACAGAAACAATCACACAACATGAGTATAGATAAACAATCATCCCAGTGCAATATCAATAAACACATAAAAGATAAAGCACTATAAACAACAAATGTGATTGTCCTGTATCATGCATCATCAAATGCAATTATGTCATGACATGTCTCATCTCATCTCCTGTTATAACCAGACCAATATGATATGCCTATCTCAGCCAAATATGTCAGTGGAACCTCCTCACATCTTCATATTAGCAGCTCATATCATAGTACCATCCTTACATGTTATAACAGCCAGAGCATATACCCAACCGGCGTATATCTCTCATGCCAAAGCATATGTAGCATACCTATCGTGGCAACAATCCTAGCCAAAGCATATACCCAACACTGGCATATCTATCGTGGCACCGATCTCAGCCAAAGCATATACTACATATTTATCGTGGCATCCATCTCAACAATATAAAACTCATTAATGCACATGCATATGATGTCACCAATCATATGATACCATGCTCACATCATCATCACAACAATATCATATACTCGTACGTCAAAACGTACCTGTTCTGCCACACAAAACAATATAAATTAGGTGTCACTATTTAACCGCCTCGTTGTCCCGTCCCCTGTGATGATGCTACAACAATACCAACAATGTATCATGTTATCATAGGCATTATAATCAAATTCTACAAAATATAACATTTTTCAAAATTCTGCCTCTGGCGATCGATCGCCACATCTCACCGATCGATCGCTAGACTATTCTATTTCATCGCGATCGATCGCCACTACCTCGCGATCGATCGCCAAAATGTTCTGTTTCTCGTGATCGATCGCCACATTTTTACCGATCGATCGCCACATACATTAACCGCCTTTTTTTTTGCCCTGGTCTCGGCGATCGATCGGCACAAAGCTCGCGATCGATCGCCGATGTCCAAAATGTTCAGAACATGGCGATTTTGAGCTTATCTCCATGGTGTATCTCCTACAACTCAAAAATCAACATTTAAACATGTTTCATGCAATCTATAGTAACATATAAACATGTTTCTCTCATCATATAACTCAATTCTTGCATGATAACAAGTATCAATTCAAAGTATACAAAATAGTAACCACATGCTTCAAGTTTCCATCAACTAAGTCCTTATACTTCATAGGCTATACAATTCTTACCAATAAAGGATTAAGTCACTTCACTTAGCTTCCTAGCTTGATTACCAAGTGAAATCCAAGCAAAAGATGGAAAAACAAGCAAGGGTTTAGAGAGGTGCTTGTGTAGAGATTTACTAGGTGAAATTTGGTGTGGTATGTATTTCAAATCTGGTTTGTGAGATATAACCAACCCTTCAAATGCAACTCAAATTCACACCACATGTAAACTCAACTCACATGCACATTCTAATGCCTCTCACATGCATGCTAAATGCACACCAAGGTTATATCCCACTATACATGTCATATTCAACATGAATTCTCTTGTTATATATCAATATCAACCATGTAACACCATTACAATCCAATTATATATAGGAAGGTGTTTGTCATCTCATCATGTCACATGAATTGAAATCCTAATTATCTCCCCTCGAGATCACAGCATACCGTAATTATTTCATAATTACGCCTTAACCATATCGCATCATATCAAGGCATGACAACATACCTCTCATGCCAAAGCATATGCTAAACAGTAGCATACCTCTCATGGCATCAACTAGATACCTCAACAATATTAATATAACAACCAAAGCATATGCCCAACAAGAGTATACCTCTCATGCCAGAGCATATGTTCACCAGTAGCATACCTCTCATGGCATCAACTAGATACTGATCGCTATTATTTTAAACATTATTTTCCAGTGTAGCGATTGTGTATCGCAAATTCTCGGTGTCAAGTTTTATTATAATGATTTTAAAAGTATGAGTGTCGAACCCACGAGGACTAGGAAATCAGTACTAAACTCAATTAATTTAACTATATTTAGTCTACGATAACTGGTTGTGATTATTAAACTAACGTGACAAATTAACTCAATAATTAACCAAAACAAACAATAATGAATAAGATTAATAATCAAAAGAAATAATTATCAAGACTTTCGGTTCACCTACGTAATCCCCCATAATTCGCCTATTAGTTAATAATTGAATTCAAACATTCTAAGGTGACGAGTTTTCATAATGCACTTGTTATACCTTGGTCCGGCTATGACAAATCTAATACCAATGTTACAATAAGCCACTCTCGTATCCTTATTGATCAATTAATATTGTATGTCGGTCTATGAAAACTTTAGCTTTCAATTACTAGATATCTATAACTATCACACGTATATTTGACTTGATCTCTCGATCTCAGTCTGAAATCCACGGCATAAATTACTATATCGTATTGCAATTTTATCTCTCGATCTCAATTACAATTAATTATCATTCAAGGATGGTCAAACCCTCAAAAGCATGAAGAACAATAATCTATGCACTTAGAAATATAAGAATCAATCAAAAACATTAAAATTGAATTATGGGTTCATACAAAGGATCACCTAAATCTTGAAAAACAAACTAGCGATGTTGACTCGCGTCGTCGTTCCGTAGCTCCGTCTGTACTCTGTGTTGCTTTGTGTTGTATGTCTTCACCAAATAATTACGTGAATTCTTCACTCCTCCACCTCTCTGTACGTGTATTGCTCTTCTAAATATTTCTTATCTCCTCTGAATTCCTCATGTCACTATTACTCTCGTCAATTTCGCTCTTCCCTAAACTTTCGTTCTTCTGCTGGTATTTACCTGAATTCTCGCACGTCTCCTGCTCACCGTCTCGACCTCACATAAACTCCTCTCTTTTCTAATATAGTAATAGCTGCTCACGTCTCTCCCTGCTTCCTGAATGATTATCCCCCAATGTCCGTAAATTCCCATCTCTTGCTCCTAACTTTTTTCTGATATCGTGCGTGAATATCATATCTTCAATCTGCTCTCCTTTTTTTATCTCTCGGACTCCTCTCTCATATCACGTGTGTTGCTATATATCTCAGTCCAATTTATTTTCTTCCTTGTTCGATAATACCCGGTTGTGCGTTGAATAATATGAATATGCGGGAACCAAACTTTCAATCCTGATTTTTTATTTTTCAAACTCTTTGTCGCGGTGATCGATCGATGATAACTCCCGATCGATCGCGAATGTGTTTTGGTCCTAGGCGATCGATCGGTAGGAACTGGCGATCGATCGCTTGAATGAAATTCAACAATTTGCAATTTCGTCCCTTCTTTTTCGTGTTTGCTCGGTTGGTCCTTTTTCATCAATTATAACATATTTTCTCCACTTTTATGCATTTGGACCTAGATTCCTGCAATATACAAATATATACCAAATCATGTAATACTTTCCAAGAATCACTACAAAAATGCCCCTAATCTTATATCAAATTAAGTGTAAAAATCACACTTATCAACTCCCCCAAACTTAAACTTGATAGTCTCAAGCAAGAAATAAATCAAAAAGTAGAGTTCAATATTTGAAGATTCAAATAAATCAATTCGCAAGTCAATCAAATAGCTCAGACATCTCACTTACAGACAAAAAAAAAGCAATCAGAAAGTTCAACACGTTGTGTTTTCTCCTAGATCAAGCAGCATGTCTTCAAATCAGAACGTGCGTGTGTGCTATTGGTACTTTCAAGTTTCATGCAATTTTCATAGATCAAATCATGCTAGGCAAATAAAGTTAAGATTATCCTTGAGCACCCCATAGTCCTATTTTCAAACACTTCTCCACTAATGCAGTCACTCCCAAGACTTGGATCAATAGGTCTTTTAAAACTTGTAATGTTAGGCTTAGGTGTTGGCTTCAAAGAAAGGATAGGATAGCACAAAGAAGATAGTATAAGCATGTAATGTTCATATTTTTAGCACAAAATGAGCTTCTCTTCTTTTTCTTCTAGCCTTGGCCACTTGTGGTTAGTCTTTTTTTTTTTCTCAATGCTTTATCTATCGTTTTCTTTTCCCATTCATCAAATTTTCAACAATGAGCTCATCAAATATAGCAATTCAAGTGCATCTATTGAGAATCATTACACTCCCTTAGGTATAATGAGTTTGCCAAAATTTGCCGCGGCGATCGATCGCAAATGTGTACTGGTCCGAGGTGATCGATCGCTTGAATGGAATTTAACAATTTGCAATTTCGTCTCTTCTTTTCTGTGTTTGCTCGGTTTGGTCCCTTTTCATCAATTATAACTTATTTCTTTCATTTTTATGCATTTGGACCTAGATTCCTGAAATATACAAATATATACCAAAACACAAAATATTTTTTAGGAATCACTACATACGCTCCTAATCTTATATCAAATTAAGTGTAAAAATCACACTTATCAGATTCCTCAACAACATGAATGTAACAGCCAAAGCATATGCCAACAAGAGCATACCTCTCATGCCAAAGCATATGCTCAACAGTAGCATACCTCTCATGGCATCAACCTCAAAAACATGAATGTATACCAACATGCCCAACAATGGCATGTCGCTCATTCCAGCGACCCTCAACATCATCATCATATATAATGATCATAAATGAAATATCAATACTCGTACGTCAACGCGTACCTGTTGTGTTGTACACTATATATAAGTGTAGGCGTCAGTGATTAACCGCCTCTCTGTCATGTCCTCTGTGATGGTGCTACATGAATACCAACAATGTAAAAATGTTATAATAGGCTTCACCATCACATTCAAACAAAATATAATATTTTTTAACATTTTAACCTACACGATCGATCGCTACTTTTACTTGATCGCCAAAATTTTCTGGCCATCAGCGATCGATCCCTATGTTTCATGTGATCGATCGCCTGCTAGCGATCCATCGGTCACATTCATGCGATCGATCGCCCATGTATTAAACTGCTTATTTTTGCCTCAGCATCGTCGCCCACTGATTAGCGATCAATCGCGATGCTCTGAAATTTTTGGAACATGGCGATTTTGAGCTTATCTTTATGGTTCTCAACCTACATCCTCAATTCAAACCATCAAACTTGATAAATGATACTCTAGCATCATATGATCAGTTTTCATCATATTACACCTCAAGTTCTTACATTATAACTCATATCAAGTCAAGAACTTCAAATTTACATGCTTCAACTCCAATTCATCATCCACCAACATAAAACAAGTATACAAGCACATAATACTTACCAAGAAGCTATGAATTCACTTCACACAACTTTCTCTCTTGATTTCCATGTTGAAATCCAAGAAAAGAAGTATGAAAAAAAGAAGTAGATGAGTGAGGAGCTTTTGTAAAGATTTGTAGGTGAAGTGAGGTGAATTATGTGTTTCCAATCTGATTTGCCTCTATTTATAGTTATAGTTAGGAATAACTCATGTCAAGTTGATTCCATGTGGTCCATTCATACATCAAATTCATGCCTTCCATATATAGAGTTACTACAACACTAGGTAGAACTCATTTCATAACTCAATATCATGGCATAATCAACATGTGTTTACACCAATTATATATTTATTTGAAACCCAATTTCTTTTTATCTCATTTAATCACTACCATTTCCTTTGCCATACAAGTATACAGCATATTCATTTAGTGTTTCTCAACTATGATTTAGTTCATTTCAATATGAACATTCTTTTTAGCATATGTCACAAATCACACTCGGTCCACCCGAACCCGAGTCCACATCAGACCGTAATATCACATAATTACGCCATAAATCATATAAAACATGTGTGAGCATATCGAGGCATTACATTCTCCCCTACTAATTGAATTTCGTCCTCGAAATTGGAATAATGATACGGCATCACATATTGTCACTACAATTTAGATGCATTTCGAATTGCAACAATAAACACATACTTGTTACGATCGCACTATAAGCATACATGTACGCCAAACTCATATCCTTACCAGCGGTTGCAAAATGTAAAGTAAACATACCAGACAATAACTCACAATACTGTTGTATCATGCTATCAGTCTCGCATACCAGCTCCTCAACACTCTGCTCATCTCCATGATAGCATATGTATTACTTTCTATTACAACTAATAATATGTTCTAGTCAAGATCATACGTGGTTATTCTAACATACCACATATAAAGTTCAGTGGTTGCCATACAGAAACAACAATCATTGAAAGAACACTGCACCAACGGTATATCAATGTCTTAACACACTGTAGTACAACATACAACCCGTATTTCTCGATGATAAATGTTCTCTCATGCGAATTCTTCCCTGAGTTTCTTCAAGTAAGGTGAACAATCTACCAAACTAGATCAGACCCTTTCACAAAACATGTTCCATAATACATTTACACATCAATGAATAGACATGAGGTACAAGACTAATCATCAATAGTCTAAGACAAGAATGACAAACATCCATGACCATACACCACCAGCGTACATCGTGCCATTGATATGTCACAAATCGCTCATTTATCGCATTTTCAATCTTGCACACATGTAATCAACATGCCATACAAACCACGCAAGTCTACACCACTACACAGTAGTGAGTCATCTATACGTCATGAAGGAAATATCAACTCTGAGGATTTCACCCTCACACCAATCTCGTATATGTAGAGCTTCTCCCACACCAATATTTTTTTATGAAACACATCTTGATCTCACCAATTCACGTAATTCATCACTTTCAAAATACCATCTCATCACATCAGATGGGAAACAGAACTCTCACTACTATAACATCTCAACAATGTGCACTTTACATACTTACACAACGTGTCAATCGAAACATTTTCATCTGTCGTAGTACGTAAACCTGCACAAAGTCCTACACCTCCAATCCAAACAACTAATGGAAGCAATCAAGAGATAAGGTATATCAGTTGCTAATAAATTGAGCAAACCCTCAACAATCAGGACACACAAAGACATTTCTACTCAAATGTCATACTAGTGTAGTCCAAGACATTATATCGTGGTTCCAATATTCTATCGGTCACCCTATCAAAATGTTGTACCAAAGATGTAGTTCCATCAGACACATGCACGATACTCGTTGCATACTTACCACATATTACATCAATAACAAATGAATTTGAGTTCTGGTCATTTTCACTAACCCCTATGATTCGTTTAGTCAAATACAATGAGTAATCTCACATAACATTTATCCACAACATTTGCATGGTTAAATATCACATTACCAGGAAGGTCATTCATTCCTTATACAAAAGAACCAATTCAATATGATATTCCTTCACATAAACTACTGCCTCGAGGACTACCATGCTCCAGTAATCAACAATCGCCTTCATGAATTTCACCCATCCATATACATTGTCAGGTGATCAACAATCATACAGATGCTAGTTCATAACTCTTTAAGACACATCAATATCACGAACGTCACGCGTGTACTCTCGACACACTCGACGTATCTAGTTCAAAGAAGTCCCTCACGCCTGTGATAAGACTATCCATCACATGAGTAGTCATACACATACGAATTTCATACCACAAAATATCACCGAAGCTGTTCAAGATTCCAAACAGGTAGTTCAATGCTTCTTGTCCGTACAAGGAAAACAACATGCATATACAGCTTCCAAAACCGAACCATGGTTCAAATAATCAAACACGTTACTATCCAAATGTATCCTTGAACCATGATATACAAAACGACCTCATGATAATACATTCATGCCACTATCACTATCAATCCATTCGCACATCTGTCTACGCAATGTATATACCTTCCAACGATGCTTGTGGAGTAACAGAATAAGACTTAACCATGGCCACAATGAATCGATACAATGCCTTTGACACAAATGCCAAAATGGTTACAATATCTTTCAAGGCAATTCCTTTGCTATGACCATGCAATCAAGCGCATAGTGGCTCCATTCTAGATATCCTTCCAAATGAAACTCAACAATATCGTGTTATCAGACCACATATGGCCCACAACTCTGGTTACAATTCACCAGCACATCCCCAGTGTACAATCAACCCAATGGAGATCATAATCCCCATCACAATTCCTCATATGATTGACATTCTCTCATCATACTACAAACGTCTGGTACTCGTCAAGTACAACACACGTTGGTCACACCAACAAAATTGACTTGTTGAGAACACCATTGGGCACTGTATAATACAGACAAAGACTTGCTTGCGAAAGCTCTCACCTCAAGCACAAACGTGTTATAGTGACCATACCAAATGTACAATAAGCTCTTATTGTCTTATCATATCATTCATCGTACTCGGTACCCACATCATCGAATGGATACAACAAGATCACTTTCTTACCATAATACGTTATCACCTGACGAATACACATTG